>CM067474.1:13921496-13998308 GCA_034552555.1 Semaprochilodus insignis | reverse complement strand
CTGGACCGAATCCACAAAATATTTTTGGCAGAGTAAAGAGGGATAGTGAAGCACAAGCAGTTTTACTCATCACCTACAAAAAAAGGCCTGATCTGTGTGGGTAACAGTAACACTGGACTTAGATCTGAAAACCTTTAGTAGCACCTGTCCTCAGGCCCTGTGCTTTTGTAGATGCCTAATTTAGTTAGCGGGGCAGCTCTGAAACAAGCTTGGCCCTGGTAAGGCCATTAGAGGCATAAAACTAAAACTACAGGAAGCAGATTTGAAGTTAATGATACATAAACATTGTTTTTGGACTGGAGACAAGGAGTCAAAAAAAGGACAGTCTGCTTCATCAGACAACTTAGAGTTAGCTGGCTTATGCAGTCAACCATGTCTGAGAAACAGGAGAGAAACCTAGAAATTTAGTTTTCAGAACAAAACTGTGTGTTTGAAGGAAGAAAACTGAATAAATTCAGAGGAACATTGGAGAACCAATTTTCTTTATCCATAAGCAAGGAACAAAGAATGCTTAATATTTAAGAATATTTAAAAACATTCCAGAATCAGAAATATTCCAGAACAAAAGACCAAAATTCCAGAACTATTAAAATTTTAGAATTAGAAATATTTCAGAAACACCACCACCAAAAACAGAATTTCTGAAACATGGACATTTACTGTGAGAATTGAACTGCATTGAAGCTACAATAGTATTAGTGAGGTCAGTTTCCAATGACGAGGTCTTCTACACTCCAACACCTTCCAAAGGTATTGGATGAAGCTCCATCGCCCTCATTTGAAATTCACTACTCCACTGGTCCACAGCCCAGTACTGGGGGGTTTATTCGACTAGCTTTATACGCTTGGTGATCTTAGGCTCATGTGTAGCTGCTCCAGAACATCCCTTTCTAACGCTCTGAAAATTGCCTACCTGGACACTTCTGGACCTCGGTAGTGTAGTTCAGACTATTTCTAACCTGTTTAACATTTCGAGTCAACTAAGCCCTTTCAAGAATTGCACATACAGTTATGTCCACTTCAGTGCAGACGAGGGAGAGAGGAGTGTTACAGAAAACAGGGGAACAGAAAACCTTTCCTTTTTTCTCTCCTCTATCTGCACTATCAGAGCGAGGTATTATGTTGAGGCGTTCTGCTTATCTGCTTCAGTGTCTGTAGTGCAGCTGTTACATTGTACAGGTCAGTGGGATCAAAGCCGGCCAATCCCCAAAACTGCTTTCATACTCTAACAACCAGAGAGAGAGAGAGAGAGAGAGAGAGAGAGAGAGAGAGAGAGGGAGAGAGAGAGAGAGAGAGGGTGTAAATGTAATAACCAGAGCATGTGTGGAGCATGAAATGAAAAGAGGCCACCGTTCATGTGTGTTAAAGGCCAGAGGCTATCAGATAAAGAGAATCACCTTAAAAATCCTCAAACTCCATGCAAAATCTCTCTCGCGCACGCTCTCCCCCTCTCTCTCTGTCTCCCCCTCCCTCTCTCTCTCTTTCTCGCTCTCTCTTTCAGTTCTCTTCTGTTCACTTCAATTCAATTTAATATTTGTGCAAATTCACAGGAAATTTTTCAACCACATACATTAATATTATTAAATCATTGGGACAAGCATTCCTTCTTTTTTCTTTTCTTCCTTCCTTTCTTTCTTTCTTTCTTTTTTTCTTTTATCTTTCTTTCTTTTTCTTTCTTTCTTTCTTTCTTTTTCATTTTTCTTTCTTTCCCTTTTCTTGTATTCNTCTTTCTTTCCTTTTCTTTCATTCTTTTTCTTTCTTTCAACTCAGCCTTTTTTCTCCCTCTCTTTCTTTTTTCTTTCTCTTTTTTCTCTGTCTCCATCATTTTCTCTGTGTCTCACACATCTCATGTCATCTCTGTTTCCTTTCTCTCTGTTTCTCCCCCTCTATCTCTATCTTAATTTTAATGTTCCTTTACTCTCACTCTATCACACTCTCCTCTGTTATTCCTTATTCCTGTCTCTGTTTTTCACTGGACGGTTTTCCATCAATCTATTTTGTGCAATTTTTTGAAAAACTTTAATTTATATTTTTTAAAACAGAAGTTTTCCCTCTGTTCTTTCTCTCCATCTAATGATAACCATAGCGACAGATGAAGATCACTGTGTGCACCTCAGACCGAACACGTTCTACTAAATAGTATGTCAGACTAGGAAGTGCATCAGTAATGGCACTGTAGCTTTTTTGAACATACTGTTTAATAACTGAGACGCAGCAGTCAGCAGCATGTCTGGACCGCCGCTGGCAGAGGTCCGGCGAGTGATGATGAAGTGGGACTCTTGTCTCGTGCTGTAGGCTGTAAGTGTATGATGTTAGCTTGGGGAATTTGTGCAGAAGAGTAGTTGATGGAAACACTGATTAATTCACATTTTCTTTGCAGACTTTTCAGAAATTCAGTCAAATTTGCTCTTCCTCTCCTTCTCTCTCTCTCTCTCTCTCTCTCTCTCTCTCTGTCTCTCTCTTTCTGTCCCTCATTCTTTAATTATATTCAACTACAGGTTGATTCCAACTTTTTCTTAACTTTTTATCTCTCTTTTTCTCTCTCCCTCTCTCCTTCTCACTTTCTCTTTCTGTTTTCCCTCCCCATTATTTCTTTCTTTGTCTCTCTCTTAAATTATACCTAAATCGAAGGTTAAGCTTCTCTCCCTCTGTCTCGCTCTCTCTCTCTCTCTCTTTCTCTTTCTCTTCTCTCTGTCTCTGTCTGTCTGTCTCTCTCTCTCGGATTCCAGTGCAGCCTGGTGGTAGTTCCGTACTGGTGTGGGGCATTGTCTCATGGCATTGTCATCGTCCACAATTGGTTTAAAGAGCATTCTGTAGAGTTCTGATGAACGGTGTGGCTCGCTTGCCTGACACAAGATCAACTGAGCATTTGTGGGATGTGGTGGAGAAGTCCATTCGCATCCAAGAGCCTGCACCTGTAAATACCACAGTGCAGTGGGTGGCTTTCAAGGTGGCATGGCTCAGCATCCCTCCAGATGTCTTCCATCCACTCGTGGAATTGATGCCATGACTTTTGCCATGTCCTTGTAAAGGGCTTTATTATGTTAAGGCTCTTAATAAAGTCCTTTACTGTCCTCAGTTTCACTCATGTACTTTGTTTATTTGCATTCACTTGTTTATTTACAGTTATAAGCAAAAGTTTGGGTGCCCCGACAATGACATGCTTGGTTGTAGTGGAAGTAAGCGAACATATCCACTACAGGGAATAAACTTAAATCTGATATTTTTTTAAGCTTAATGCACTTTTTTTTTCTTATTGGAAAAAATAAGACATAAAAGTTAAATGTTCTATTACAAACACAGGCCAATTTTTATGTTAGATTTTTCTAAATGTTAAATTCAAAATGATACTTTTTGTTATTTTAACCATTTGACTGTGTGTGTGTGTGTGTGTGTGTGTGTGTTGTTTGGTTTGGAAACATACTTCTCTTGCATTCTCTCTCTCATTTTTTCTGCTTCCGTTTTTCCTTCAACCCAAGAAAAATAATGTGTTTTGACACTTGTTATTTATTGTCTTTCCCCTTTCTCTCTCTCTCTCTCCCTCTCTCTCTCTCTTTCTTCCTCTCCTCTGTCTCTCTATGCGTGTGTCTGTCATTTGCCTTTATTTCTGGAGAGAAATGCAGATTTATTCCTTTGTTAATATGACAGTTATAATGAGGTTCCTGATGCTCCACCAGGCCCAAATTAAAAGACTCCCTTTTGAGTTCCTACACTCCAAACTCCACATTTATTTCTTCCTCCATTTTAATCCTGCCACTGCTTTTTTTCTTCATCTTCTTCTCTTTCTCCCTCTTTTCTCCTCATTCCTTTTTTTTCCTATCCAATTGTGTGCGGAGATAATAACATCCCAAACACACTTGACAGCCTCAGTTGGCTCTCCTGCTGTCTGTACACACACGTGTATTTTGATTGATGGCAGTTTTATTGTGATTGACATTTTGTTATTTATTGCTGGTGTTTATTGTTGATTTCGAAAGACAGTTGTCGTGGTGGTTTTTATTTTTTCTCTCTTTCTTCTGGCTATATATGAGTGCTTAAGAGTTTTAACACACGCACACACAAACACCAAAAACACACCAGCCAGTGATTCTGGTTTATATCTGTGTCCATGTTAAGCACTTATGTTGAATATAATGATGCGTATAAGGTGATGAGCTGGTCACTCAGGTATTAAATGACTGTCGTTCATAAGTGTCAGTGTAGCTCATCTAGTCATTCATTATTCAGATCATGCCAAAATTGTCCGAACATGTGCGACCTGTCAGATGTCACTGTGTTCTACTGAACTAAACTAAATGTGTTAAAAAAAGAATAACAGGGATTTTTATTTAAAAACGTGTCAGGTTTTACAACATTCCGATCATGTTTTTACTGTAGTTTCTCAAACATGATATAAAGCCATTTAAAAGTCTGAAATATGTTTTAAGCCAGTAAAATGATGTATATTGACAAAAGGATAACATGTATCTCCGTTTTTGTTGATTTTTCTTTTTATGCATAATTAGAACACCGCAACTGCTGTTTACATTGTGTCAAAAAGTTTTGTGATGAATGGACCAACAGAAACAACCCAAAATTGCTAAGTTACTAAGTTTGGTTCCATTGACTTACATTTAAATGAAATTAGGCTTTCCCTATTTACATTTATGGCCCCAGAACGACTTAATGGTATTACAGGTAGGTCAATGTAGTGTTAGGGGTCTTGCCCAAGCGGTGTAGCATGGCATAGTCACCCAGACCAGGCATCGGACTTTCAATCAATTTGAAAGTCAATGGAACCAGACGTCTTTCCAAGCAGTTTTGGGTCATTTCTGTTGGTCCATTCTTCATGAAATTCACACACAGTGTAAACAGCAGCTCATGTGATCCAATGAGGCATAAAAGTAAAAATCAACAAAAATGGAGATACATGTTTTTCTTTGGACATCGACGATATGCATAAGAAACAGTGACATTTATAAAGGGCAATGTCTATATGTCTTCAATAGTTCCAAAAACAACTATAAAAACAAATATAACATATTCTTTTAAATATCTTAAATGGTCTCCTGCCACCAGACAAAACAGAACAGGAATGCAGTAGAATCATTAAAAGTGTTTTTCTCAGTCTTGGCTTTTCAGAGTCAAAGTGTTCTGATCAAGAATCACTCAAATTGTAACAAGTAACATGTTTTTAAGAGTCTACCACATATTATGATGTATTTTTTACATGCCATTACATGTACTATTTATTAAAAGCACTAAAAGAAACCGGGCACTCGCAAACTTATTCTGAACGTGACGGGAGTAAACTGTGCAATCAATCCATCTGAAATTTAATCTTACATGTACCTAGTTATTGTACTTTTGCAGCACTGTACTTTGGGATAATTCATTATACTTCCTGCATTTGGTGATCTATTAAATAATGTTGCAATATTAAATTAGATAAAGCAATTTTGTAATACTTCAGTACCATAAGATCCATTCAGTACTTTATGATCTCCTAAATACAACTGAACTATCGCAGAACTTTAATGTATTGACTTTATTAATAGTTTTATTTGATATTCTATCACAATTTTGTAATTGTATTACATTTGAAGCATTATCGTATTTCAGATTTATTACACAGGTACTGCAGTACTTATATAGTAGTGTACTGACGTATTATTAAGCACCATAGAATTGTACTTTTAAACACTACTCTTGTATTTCAGGTCTTTTGAGAAGACCTGTTCTATTGCAGAATAAATGCATCGTTTTAAATCCTATTAAGTACAATTTCAATATTTTGATATCCATTTTATGCTAGAGTACTATTTCTGTACTGTAAGTTTAGCTATATACTATCAAATTACTTGAGTTTAAGCTACACTGTTGTACTCTTGCAGGGTGGTATTACTTAAAGATGGAGTGAGTACTGTTGGAGTGTTTTAGGAGTTTAATACCCTGTTTATACCTAGTCATTTCATGTGACTAGTATTCTGGACTGTATTCTGTCAGTTTGAAATCAAATTGCAGTGAAATTGTTTGGCCTGTTCCTGTGTCATGATAAAGATGGTTGTTACCTTGAAATCTGCAATTTTGCATACAGTTACACAATTCTTCAAACTTAGGGGATAGCATTACATACATCTTTCAGGATCATCTTCCTTGGAGACATGGATCACATGCCTACTGATGTACTGCATGGGGAGGAGTTTGGGTTGTACTTGGAGGGGTTATGGTTGTTGAATGTGTTTTAAAGCATCAGTTTTATGTGGTTTTGCTTATCCAGATATAGTCTTGCTACTCAAGACGTATAAAGTGACCAGGTGTAAATGGGGTCTGTGATCTTTTTCTGTGGGTTTATAGAAGTCCTCAAAGATTTATTACTACTGTACTACTGTAAAAATGCAGGATGTGAGGATTAAGCATACGTGCTCTATTATAATACTAATTATAATATCTGTTATGTACTTTTGCAGTATTGCAGTATTTTAATATATGTTAAGTACTATTGCAGTATTGCAGTATTTTAATATCGGTTAAGGGATATTAAAATGCAATATTTCAAGTTCTAGTAGGTCATATCGAAGTATGCAATATCTTCAATACTACTGCAGCATAGTAGTATCTGTTAAGTACTGTTTCAGTATTTCTCTATTTTAGAATTGGGTACTAGTAGTATGGCAGTACTCTTAAGTTTAATTTTATTATTAATGTAACAATTTACAGTAAGTACTCACTAACTAACATGAAGTAGTACATTTGTTAACATGAAGTAATGCGTTAACAATGCTTAACTAATGTTAAGTAAACATATAATAACTTACTTAACATGTAAACATGTACTTGTTATATGTTTACTTGAGGCTAGTTAGGCATTGTAGCATTGTGTTAGTTAGTCAACACTTAATGTAAAGTGTTATCTGTAATGGTTTAATCACAGTCCTTAATGTGTTCTATTAAGTACATTTGCAGTATTATTGTACTACTGAATAATGCATTTCAGCTCTCCTACGTACCATTCCAGTACTTTACTGTACTACATCTGTTCATTTCTATTGCACTATTATAGTCATTAGTAAGCTTTATCCAAAGGAAACATGCCGACAGGTGGTATCAGCATTAATGAACTGTAATAATTAATAATAATAAATAATTGACTGAATAATGTAATAATTTTAAATCTGGTCCATGCTATGTTTAAATTACTCTAGAAGAACTTTTCCATGGAACGCTCTTTTAAAAGAGTTTTGCTTTGTGCTTCTCGATTAAGGAAATGCCCACTGTTTTATGTTTTGTTGTAATTGTTTATATATCAGACAGCTTATCTTGTTTACCTTATGTCTATCTCATCCCTGCTCATGTCTTCCTTCCCCGCTCCCTGGCTTTACCATCACTGTTTTTTCTTTTCAGTCCTGCTCTCTTCATCTTCTGTTCTTTTTCACATGGGTGCGTAAGCATGATAAGGTGGGTAAGCGTGGGTAAAAAACAATCCTTTAACCTGCAGGTTGGAGCAGTATCAGACAACGAGTGTAAAAGAGGGAAGATTAAAGAGAGGGGTGAAGGAAAGAAAAGGAAGCTGCATTTGGGTTTCTGTGGGCTGCCTGTGGTGCCTGCGTGTGTGTGTTGTGTGTGTGTGTGTGTTTGATGTGTGTGATAAAACGCTGAGCGGATAATGAGAAAAGGAAAAGACGGGCCTCATTAGACTCCGGCACCCTGAAAGGCCAGGGATGGAGTGAGCAGAGAGAAGAGAGAAGATTCTGCCCACTCCTCTGTCTCTTCTCTCCCTCTCCCTCCCTCTCTCTCTCTCTCTCTCTCTCTCTCTCTGTCTCTATCTTCTCTTTTACTCTCCTGCCTCCACCTCTTCCCTCTGATCCTCAGTATCAGCATTGCTTCAATCTTTCCACTGTCAATACCATCTATCCTCTCTTTTTCTCTTTTTCTTTTTTCTTTTACTTCTCTCTCATGCTCTTGTCTTCTTTTCTTATCTCATCCTTTTCTCTTCTTTTTTTCTCTTGTCCTCTTTCTTATTCTCTTCACTGTCCTTTACTATCTCATCAGTTTTCTCTTCTTTCCTCTTGTTTCTCATTTTTTCTTCTTTTCTCTTCTGTATTTACTCTTCTTTTGTCCTTTTCTTTTCTCATCTCTGTTGTTACCATCTGTTCTTTTCTTTCTTATCCTTTTCTTTCCTCTTCTCTCCCCCTTCTCTTCATATCTCTTCACTTCTTTTCTATCTTGTCCTCTTCTTTTGCCGTCTTTTCTCTCTCATCTTCCTTATTCTCTTGTCTCTCACTCTTTTTTCTGTTTTTCTTTCTTGTCCTCTTGCTTGTGTCCCTCTTCTTTTGCATCTCTCCTCCTCTCTTCTCAACCTCTTCAGTTGTCTCCTCTTGTCTCTCATCCTTATCTCACCCCCTTGCCTTCTCTTCCCCTTTCTGTCTCATCCGCTTCATTTATCTTATCTTCTCCTCTTCACTTCTATTCTCTCCTCTTTTCTCTCTTCTTCTATCTTCCCTTTTACCCTCTCCTCCTCTCTTCTTTTCTCTTCAATTTTTTCAACTCGCTTGTCCACTTCTCCTTTTGCTTTCTTGTCCTCTTCTGGTCACAGCTTCTTCTTTGCATATCTTCATTTTTCTTCTTTTTGGTCTTCTTCCTCTCTCTCATCTTCCTTCTTTCTTGTCCTATTCTCATGTCCCCTCCTGTCTTCTCTTTCAGTCTCTTCTCTCTCATTCTCTCATGTTCTCTTTTCTCTTATCTACATCTCTTCTTTTCCTGTCACCCTTNCAGTAACTGAATACTGGTTATTGTTGCTGTTTACATGATGTTTATTGTTATTAGGTTATTGTTGTTATAATTGGTCTTTTTTATGATACATTCTGGTTTTTAATGGTTATTTATGATGCATTCTTGGGTCCTTTTCTTTCCTTTAAAGTAAAATCCAATTTTCCTTGCTCTTTATTGTTGAATACAAGAGTCTGATGCCTCAAACAAACATTATTACATTTAAAAAATGCTCCATTCACTCTGTAGCCAATACAGTCTATATATGGGAACTAAACTGCAGAACAGCCTGTTTTAAATTCATTGCTTCTATGATTCTTTTATGATTCACTGCTACTCAAGCCAACACATTTACATTTATACACCTGTTCAGCCTAGCTCCGCCCATTCACACTGAAGCTATAAGGAGCTTTTCAGCAAAACTGCTCTCTGAATGAGGCAAAATACAGGATCGGATCAGAACAGATACAGTACTGTTCTTAGGCATTTCTTCAGGTTTTGTCTTGCAACCTTTTGGTTTGGTTCATTAGTACATGGTTTTGCTTTGGTTGATTTGCTCTCTTCTCTTCTCTTCTCTTCTCTTCTCTTCTCTTCTCTTCTCTTCTCTTCACCAGTCATCTTCCAGTCTATCATAAGTCATATCCTCACATTTATGTCTTATGCTTTTATCTGTATTTTCTTTCATTTTTCTTACTGTTCTTATCTTCTTTTCAGTGTTTTCTTCTTTCATGCTTTGATTTCTTTCACCTGTTCTTCTCTCTCCCTCTCTCTCTCTCACTCTCTCTTTCTGTCTCTCTCTTTCTCTCTCTGTCTCTCCCTCAGCTCCTCCCTTGCTGTGGGCTCATTGTCAGCCTACAGTCTTCGGGCTGGGTTTGAGATGCAGTAATTAAGTCTTGCACTGTGATATGAGATCCTGCTATAAATACTCCAGTGTTCAAAGGCCCACAGCTCGGCCCTCCTAATGAAGCTCTGAGAAGCTCTGACACCTGCGCGTATGTGTGTGCGCTGGTTCTCTACAGCGTCTTTCCTGCTCTTTTATATGGAGATCACTCTGAGGCGAGTGTGAGTAAACACTGGTATCAAATGAGTTATGATTGTTTCCCAACATCAGCAGACCAAACGTCAACAGGGTAATTCACTCCACTCTAACATGGAGAGCGCATATGACAGCATGACGAATAAAGGTTTTTTTATTATCACAAAAAAGGTTTGTTGTTTATCAGTAATTAATTTACTTATTAATAATGTTAATCACACCATAGACGTGGTAATGAAATGTATCCAAAATGATCTTAACCTTGTGCATGCTAATTTGGACCATTTCTATCAGTCCATTAAACATGAATTTGTTTGCACAATATAAAAGGCAATTGGTGCCTTAATAATGTGAATTATGTAGGTACACATAGAAATATCTAATTGTGTGGAAGTGTTTGTGCTTCAGACCCCAACTAGCAGATGAATGGCCTTTGTGAGAGCATTCAAAGAGTATTCAGAGGGAACTTCTGAGGATGTGTCTGAACTACTATCTACTATTGTCATTGTCATGTCATCTACTACTGCAGGGGTTCTCAACCTTGTCTGCCTCAAGGCCCGTCTGAGCTTCGCGGCCCACGGGAAACCCGAAATCAACTTTTTAAACACAGTTTTCTGACGCTGAAAAGCTGAGAATTAGGTCCTGATAAAGGAAACCAGAAACCAGAAACCAAAACATTGTAATGTTAAAAAAGCGTAATGTCAAAAGACGCATGTTGGCAATGATGTTAAAAAATTGGAAATGGTGGGAAAAAGAATAGAAATGTAAAAGGCAGATGTGGACTATGATTTGGAGCTGCAGCTTGTGCTAGAGGAACAATATAAGAGCAATTCATGGTCTGTGAAGAGTCAGACATTAAAACAGACGTATTATTCCTGTCATTCAACAGTAGCATCCTGCTAGAAGAGGAAAGCAAGCTCTTTAGGTGAAATCCCACCTAAACTACCAGGGTTTGCTTGGAAGTGGACACATATCAGGTTTAGCTGTTTGTTGCAGACTCAATACAATACAGATGTAGTGCTCACGCATGTCAAAATGGTGAGAGCTCAAGAAAAGGTGTGATTGGTTCACACCAGACAAGGTAGCTGTAAGGCACCCTGAGAAACTTCTCAAACTAGGTTAATGTCTGCATGTTTTAGCCTACTGCTATTTGTATAGCCCTATTAATATTTATGCTGTTTATAATTTAAAAATATTTAATTCTTCAATTTTAATTATTAAGTTAATATGTCTTCCACAAAATGACCTTACCAGCCCACTACAAACTACGGTCTCCCCCTGAGCCCCCAGAAACCTAGCAGGTGCATCACAACCTACTGGTGGTCTCCAGCCCATGGGTTGAGTAACACTGTACTACTGTTTCCATCTGTATAATGTAGATTTTGGATTAGAGACTGGAGCGTAAAGATGAACCTTCCTTTTGAGGCGCTGCATGTGACATTAATACATGAAAAGGTGTATGAAGTGGTCCGGAAAACTCCTGCCAAATCCGTCCCTTTGACTTTTAAATGATTATTTCAGGTTTTACAGGGTGACTCATAGTGACACACACACACACACACACACCATATTTTAGTGTGTTCTTTTTTTCTTTTTTTCTCTGTTATGTTTCAACAAGACATATTAGTGTTGCTTTATGTATATTTACATTAATTTTACATGTAGGTTTGCATGTTTCAATCTATTGTCACAAATTACAAAATCATGGTAAAAATATAAGAGATGGTTTCTTTATAGGTCAAATAAATCAACAATACTAAATTAAAAATAAACTCAACACTAAACTTTCATCCATTTCAAATGATAATAACCTCTTATACATTCAAACACAAGTGTGGTACAGATTAAAAATGTATTTGGCACAATTTGGCACTTTCCACACATTTTCTCTGCTTGTTTTAGTGAGCTATTAGTGACAAACAGTTGATGCCAGCTTACAGTATGCTTTCATTTTTGTTGGCGGTAAGTGAGACTCCTCAAGACTGCAGTGGTTTCCAGTCTGTTATAATTGTGACAATAGCAGTTGTATGGAAAACACTCTGTCAAAGTACATATTTTGTTGAGGGTCTACATGACAATAGGATCCTCTACAGCTGACATCTTGGATACAGATATTTTCCTGCTAATTTTAGTTCACATTTTATTATTTTAAAAAGCAAATATACATTTATTTGTGTAACATATTCAAAAACACACACAATGTAAAATGTACCATAACCGCTGTACAGGCTGCATTTTACCATTGATATTATTGACAACAGTGTATTAAAACGTGCAGAAATGTGTTCACTTAATTTCACAATCCACAAAACATGTAATTTGACATGGAGCACCAAAACATTTGCATATGACCACGGGTGTGCCCTAGAAAGAGAGATTTAGTGTTTCAGGACTTGCTGATGTTCACTGAAGAGTGAGCTAGTTGATCACACACGCACACACTGATAAGAAGGTCAGTAGCCCTTCCACCACAGTGCCCTCAAATTTCAGTCCCCAGCAATCAATACCAAACAATAACAATAAAGAGCACTCAGTGAGCTGTGTGTGTGTGAGCTGAAAGAGAGTGAAGCACTTTGAGAATGCTTATTGCAATTCTTTTGCTATGGTGCATCTTGACCAAGCCAGGGGTGATATCCACAATTACGCATGGTCAACTCGCACACACAATGTCTTGGTCAGTGCAATAGGTAATATGAAATATTGCTGCAGTATTGTGAGAAAGTTGAAAATTTCATGGCTTCTCAGACATCCAAGTATGTGTTACACCTTTTATTAACGCTTGTGTGCGGTCGGTTCTGTCATTGGTCCCACTCTAGTTGGATAGCCCCCTATTATCTGCAGCTCAGGACTCCCAAATGTGGATAGCAGGCCAAAGATAATATATCATAACCCTACCACAGCGTCTATTGACTAACGTGTGTATATATCATATATGTTTATATTTTTTAAGCATTTTGGGTACAAAATTTCCAGCCAATTTCCAGCCAGTCTCCTATGTGGGGAACTAAAACACATGTCTGTAATATTTAGCTCATTTTTACTTAATAGATCCGTTGTGCTTGTTGTATTGTAGTAAGACTCTTACTTCACTGAAACAAGTGTTCAAATCTTGAAACATCCACAACAGCATTGTCCATCTTGCTAGACACTGCTCTCCAATTAGTTAGGACTTCAGAAGTTAAACTAAAGGCCTACACATTAGAGTAACTCCCAGGATACTCAGGAAGTGGTAGAGGACTCAAACTTCACTTTTGTTCAGAGGTGGTGTATAACGCAGGGTGCTAGGCAGTGTACAACACAATTTGGTGATTTCCTTGTTCTTAATCCTTCACCTAAACCTGCCAATTACACCATTGCTGTTAACTTAACAATAACCTACTATTACAAATAGCATATGGGGCATTAGCATGAAATGAACATTTTCATAATAGGAATAGGAAAAGGAATTTTCTGAAGTTTGTTAGACTCGATTCTTCTCTTTTTGGATAATTTAGGTCTAAAATAAAAATCTCAGTCAGAGGTCAGAGGTGTGACTGATCTCAAAGCAAAACAGACACATCAGTTCAGCGTCACTTCATAGTTTCCTTTTTGAGAGCAGACTAAACTAATTGTTCATGGTTTCAACAAACTCAAGTTTGAGAGTTGAATAGAGTTGTAAAGAGTTGAAAAGACACACACATGTATATACATATAACTTCTTAAATATACAGAATTTACAGAATTTTCTGTTTGACTTATATCATGAAGTCTTATAATCAATAAACTTATAATCAGTTTTTGTAATCATAATTAATGTTACTGTATACAGCTTGCAGTTACAATCACATAAACTGGTTCAGACACTTCCTATACCAGAAAAACAGTTAAACAAGGACAGCATTCACAGGATGACAGTCTCCAACACTTTTGACAGTGACTGTATCATCCTTTAGAACACTGGTTGCAAAGAAATTACTCAATTTAGAGTCAATCAACCTAATATTATGTCTCCATTTATTCACATACAAGAACAAAAAAATGGACACATTACATAAATTCTATAGGAGAATAACATTTATAAGAAATGCAACGTGTTTGGTCAGATTCTGAAGGATAGTGTGGCAGCAGGACTACATCATATTCTGAACCTGATATTGCCAAGCTGCATTGACTGAACAATTAGACAGACAGGAATAAACCAGAACCTCAGAAATCGGAAATGAACAGTTCAGCATTATGTCACAGTAGCAGTCCACAGTGGACGTCACAGTCCAGATGGCTACGCAGGTATGATACAATGCAATTTGATACAGTATGATTTTCTAATAATCCTGAGAGTTACCAAAGATATTTCACAGGTTGGTAACATTGTGTGAAGAATTTTTGTCAAATAATCATGAGCATGTAACTGCAGGGTTTAGTAAAGAAGTATTCACTCTATGAGGGTGTTGCCCCCACTGGACATACAAAAACAGCTGACCAAAAACTAATAATGCTTTGGCTGTAGGATAGTTCTCATCTGCTCAAAAGATGGTATAAACTTATATTTACCACAGATAATGATTTAATGTTACTTTTGGTCATTTTCTGTCACTCTAAAGTATCTAAATAGGCTAATTAGCTACTTTAATTATCATTTAGCTTATTGGCTGAAATATGGCACCACTTTTTACACACAATCCCACAAATATCTACATTTACATAGAATGACGTGCAGAATCAAAAAAAGCTTGTATTTTTTTCTGTCGAGTGTTATGTAAGATAAAAGCTAATACCGGCATAAAAGCTAATACCGTTAGCCTCTCAAAGCTTGTTACCATATGTCAGATTATCTAAAGAGTAATAATTCGGAGAATCCCAAATCACACATCATCATGCCATCCTAATCTACATTCTGGGGCTCTTATAGGTCATATAATAGCAATGGTGCAACTTACATCTGGAAGAGTAAAGAATTTGCTGAACTGTGTTTAGCGTCAGCTGTGAGTGTTAACATACGTAGAGCATCCTCTGAGCGATTAATACAGCAGCTGGAAAATGGGAAGAACATTCATACCACACTTTGGTATATTTGACATTACATCGTCAAACCCAACATAATATTACTGTCATTGTTAATGTTTTATTTTTTAATGCTTGAATTTATTGTGTGAATTGAGCTGCTTCCACGCTAACTGGATGAGAGGTATCCACCCGGAAGTATCTGTTTACATCTGGCAAATTCTGAAAACGCTAAGATGAATATAATACTGTGACAGTTTTATGGCCCTGTAACACAAAAGGCTCCTACATTCAGGGCCTCTCTGCTGGACCTTTCTCTGTATTTGTCTCGTATTAATGCACTCCATCTCGTGTGGTCTGTCTGCAGCCGGGCTGAACGGGTGGTCTTATGTAAATATGTTGTGATTCTGACTTTACAACCCTGATGACTTCACAATGAGTTTGTTTGTGCACAGCAACACACTGACATGGAGCCTTCAGACTCTGTTTTAGGCCACAGTGAAGGTGATGTAAGAGTTCCCACACTGGTGCTACGCTTTACATCCTATCTCATCACTCTCACACCCTGTTAATGTCATGTCCTGATGCTCTGGCCTCAAACAGGGGGTCTGCAGCCGCACTGTTCAAAGATCTGCTTTATTAAAAGAGTAATCATCAAAAGAGAGAGAGAAAGAGAGAGAGGGGGAAAAACGAGTACACTCATAACAAAGCAATCAAAGGCAGGCGGGGAAGTGAGTTGTTGACAGCGCTGTTGGAGACAGCTTTGTGTGTGTGTGTGTTTGATTCGGCGGAGCTGGAGCAGGTGACCTGGCATTTCCGTGACTTTTAGAGGTGAGAGAGGCGCGACATGCTGCTTTCTTCCTCCTGCTGCTTTCATTCTTCCATCTATTTCACTCCATCCACGTCTCTCCTCTCTATCTCTCTCTCACTCTCTCTCTGTCTCTTTTCATATACTTCACTAAATCACCCTGTCTCTCTCACTCTTTCTCTCTCTCTGTCTACTTCACCCCATCACCCTCTCTCCCTGTCCCTCTCTATGTATTTCACTCCATCACCCTGTCAATCTCACTCTTTCTCTCTCTCACTTTCTCTCCATTTATTTTACTCCATCATCCTGTGTCTCTCTCTCTCTCTTCGTCTACATCACTCCATAACTGTCTCCCTCTTCTTCCCTTTTCCCCTCTTCATCTACTTCACTCTACCCATCTCTTTCACTCTCTGATCCAGCCTCTCTCCCTCCTTCTTCTTCCCCTCACCTTCTCTTTCTTCATTTACATCATTCAATCTCCATCTATCATTCTCTCTCTCCCTCTCTCCCTCTCTTTCTCTTAAAGCCCTGCCTTTTCTCTTTCACTCCACATCCTGTTTCTCTACCTGAACCTCTCTTTCTCTCGCTCACAAAGCCCACATTCTCACTCTTTCATCCACTCACTCGTTCACATCCTCACTCCTTCTGTCCTTCTCTAAGCCCCCTCTCTTTCAAACTTCCCTTGCTCACTCTCCCTATCTCCATCTACTTTCACTTCATCCCTGTCTATCTCTTTCCATCCTTCCCCTCCTCTCTCACTTTACTTTTCTATACCTGCTCCCCTCTTTTTCTTTCCCTAACCTCTCTTTTCCACTCTTTCTTGTCCTCTCCCTCTCCTTTTCTATTCCTTATAACCCACTTTTCTCTCACTTCACTCAGTCTTGCTGTCTCTCTCCCCATTGTGGACCCCTTTCTCTCTCTAGTTCTCTATTTCTCTCAATTTCTTTCTCCTTTTACGTCACTCTATTCCTGTCTTTCTTTTTCCATTCTTCCCCTTTTCAGTCACTCCCTTTATCTGTTGAAGCCCTTTTCTTTATACCCCTCCATCTCGTTTTATTCTCTTACTCTTTCACTTATTTTTTTCTTTCTGTGTCCCTTGCACTTCTCTTGCCCTTTCACTCCTTCCATGCTCATTCTGTTTATTTGTCTTAGCCTTTTCAGGCTTTTCTCTGTTTTTCTCCAGTTGCATTCTTTTCCCCTCTTAGTCTTCTCGCTCTCTCTCCCGCCATCTCTCATTACAGTCCCAGCCTGATGTTCCTCCTCCTTACTTTTCACAGGTTGGCATTTGGGCTCAGACTGAACAGTGTTCAGTAAAAAGCCCACAGTTCCAGACACAGTAACTTTAAATCCTTTAAAAATAAACATTGTCTATAGTCATTGTCATAGACTCTCTCTCTCTCTCTCTTTCTCTCTCTCTCTCTCTCTGTCTCTCTCTATCTCTGTCTCTAGTCGGAACTCTGTCCACTGGTATTTTGATCATGCGCTGAGGGAAAAAAGCGCGTCCAATTATCAGCTGTGCCGGTCTTTATGGAGCTATTGACCTCCACCCTCTCTGCAGCTCCGCAATTTAATTTAACCCGCATGACGGGCCTGCCGCTAATTAGATGCATTTCAAAGAAACGCTCCGGGAGGGGAAAAAAGAGGAAGAGAGAGAGATAGAGAGAAAGAGAGACAGAGAGAGATTTTAAGATGGAGGCCATTACAGACAGAGTAAGATGGAGAGAGAGTGACAAGTAGGAAAAGACTAAAAGAGAAAGAGGAGAGTGAATGACAGAAAGACAGAGAGAGAGAGAGAGAGAGAGAAAAGACAGATGGAAAAAGAAAGAGAGGAAAGAAAGAAAGAGGAGAGAGAGAGAGAGAGAGAGAGAGAGAGAGAGAGAGGGGGAAATAGAGGCACAGAAAGAGAGGCAATTTCTTGCTGACTGGAGGCTCGACCTTGCCGGGATATTTTAAAGGATGAACGATTACAGTGTTTAAATGTGGCACTTTAACTACAGGGAGAGAAAGAGAGGAGGAGAGAGGGCAATAGACATAGGTAGAGAGGAAAAGAGGGAGTGAGACAGATGGAGAGAAAGAGAGACCCTTAAAGGCCAATGCAGAGATGCCTGCGATTTAATCCACTCATCTCATTGTAAGAAAAGAACTAGGAGGGATGGAAGTAACAAAAACGAACCGCCAAAAATGGAATTGCAATAAAAATGCATGTTAAAAAAAATTGGGTAAATGATAATTAAAAATGATAATGTGACTGCAAATCAGTGAGTGATAAACTGTTATTTTACTTGAGAATATGAACTATAATTATAACAGTGTTTATCTAATAAAACATGTTTTACATTCATAACCAAGCCGCTTTTTATTACACTTTTTTCATAAACAGGTGACTGTAAACCCAAGTGTTATTATATTAGATTATTCCATAAAATTGTATCTAATAAGTATGCTTTAACATTATGCAGCATCATTTAAAGGTTAATCAATACTCTTAATTGTTCTCTGATCTCAACATAGAAACTATGTGACTTTTGATGCCCAGTTGCGGTTTGACATTCCCATTTACAAAACTATGATTTGGCCCCTGAATGAAATAAGCTGTGTTCATGAATAACTTGATGAGCTCTGCTCTGACTTGCTGTTTTACAGTGAGATGCCGTGATGATCACGCATTAGCAACATGTCAAAGTAGACAATAGAACATAAAATGTACTCTTTTGTAAAGCAGTTAGGTTATCAGACTAACGTTACCTATACCAGGATCTTGCTTTCAATCTTGACAGCAGCATGAAGTAAACTTGTTAGCTCTTTATGAAACTCCCAGTTTAGGAAGATCTGCGAGAACCAGCAAAAACTGTAGAAAATCATGCAGCATGGCTGCTTTACACAGGCTGCAGTTGGGCTTGTACAGCTAATAGCCATCAAACTGTCCAGAGTGAAATGTGCTTTGAATTGAAGTTGTCCAGGATCTTCTTAAATAAATGTGCCCTGAAGTTTTGCATATTTGCTGTTTCACCTTAAATGGTGCTGCAGTTACATCATGTGCCTGTACAAGCTGTACCATTTAAGGTGAAAGGGAATGTTCAATTAAGAAGCTGGTGAGTAGGAATCCAACTTTGGCCTCTTGTCAAGACCATGCCTGCTGACAGTTCCTTGGAAAGGGAATGAAAAGTTCTGACATCCCTTTTGCAGCCTGGAACAGTAGATTTCTCTACATAATAAATTTTGGAGGCATACATATTAATGAGTCAGGACTGTTGTGTAACAATTTAAGTGTCAGTTAGACTATGTCAGTTAGAAAGTTCTCTGCTCACTGTCAGTAAATTGAGACCAGATGTAATCTGTCATAGCAGCTATGGGAGGTAAGTGTTCCTCTGCAAATGAGATGAAAGTGGTGATCATAGGGGTCCAAGCACCTCATGCCTTTCAGTTCTATTGCAGCCCTTTCAGCAAATAGAGCACAAATGATAGGCAAGGTTTTTAGAACGGCCTATAATTACCATACGTGTTAAGGAGATGTTTAACAAATTTCGTACATAATGACCTTTTGACCATGAAATGTATTTTGTCATGTCACTCTCCAGATAGATCTCCTGTACCATGATTGGTCACCATTGTTCAACAGCAACTGTTTATTTTCCACAATGTTCCAGACCAAGCCTCTGGACCTTGTACTGGTTGGATTCTGAACATTTTTCAGTGCTTGTGAGTGTGCAAGTCTGCAAATTGAAAGTTTTAGCCTTAGATTATGAATATGTAGGTTATCATGTCTGCTAATAAATGTATAATAATATGGATATTATGAATAATTAGAATTTTAATATTTTAAAGTGTGCACAGGCCACAGGCACCAGTACCACCAAGCATGTGTAGACAGAAGCAGTGATAAGTGATTTACAGAAGATGGGAAGCACTTTTGTTGATTAATGTTAAATTATTAACCCAAGAGGCAAGTAACACAATAGACAAAAAGTTACTATATAGGATGATGCAACATGTCAAAACATATTCAACAGATATTAAGTGTTAAAGAAACCCTCCTAAAACACATGATCTAAATTTGTTTTTACTGAATTTGGTCCCACTAAACACCATAACTATCAAGCACACAATGACCATGCATATTCTTTAAACTACATTTGCCTTTTATTGTTACCCTGATCAAATCAATAATTATTTTCATAGTGATATGAATTGTGTTCTGAATGTGTGCGCGTGCTCACTCAGAAACAATCATAGTGCATTCAATAATAAAGGCAGGTCGCTTTTTTCGCACAGTGATAAGAAACACATTTGCACACATACTGTAAAGCTCCAACTGTACATGCTAATCATTTTACTGACAAATGTGGACACACATGCACACTAGCAACTCTGGGAGTGGATCTGGATCTGTTAAAGAAGTGGATGAAGACTGCATCTCTAGTTTTTATGTACCTTGCCATTTTTCTTTTAGTGCTAAGTGGAATTCCAGAGTGATTTTGAGGTTATTCCAACCACAACTCCAACAATGTGCTTAGAATTTCCTATGAACAAATGTAGATCATTACATTTGCTAAATATATATCCATAATGCATTGCAAGCATATAACAACAGAAAGGCCAGCGTTAATTAACACTAAAGGTTTTTGCTGAGACATTTAAAACTAAACTTATCAGACTCTGATAAGTAATTTGAGCATGTAGCTTTGATGCTATAAAAGTTACAAGTGTTTTGTCATAAATGACATTCATTTTAGCACGGAGATATATATACATAGAATTTTCTAATATATATAAAATGTCAATATGTGGCACAAATTGAGATGTTTACTCTGAAAAAGGATACAAAAGGTATGTGCTGTAATTTTCATTTTGTAAAATGCAGAATAATTCAAATACCCACAAGAGTGCACTTTTAGCACTGAAGTAATGTTTTTGTTCAGTGTCTTTGTGCTCAAGAAGACCTACGTCAGAAGTAATTCATACATAGTTGGAAGGCAAACATTTGAATTACAGAGAAGTAGAAGTTTTTTTTGTGATTTTTAATCTGGAGGTGCTGCAGCATGCTCAGCACCTGCACTTCCTGCTTTCCTACACACCCATTCAGTCAATACTTAGACTCTGTTGAGAATTTCAGTGTATTTGAGTGAGAGTGTTATGGAATTTATCATCATATTATCATCTTCAAAGTAAATGTAGTCATTGCTAATCCCACCTACTAGCTACGTCTCCCCGTAAGGCTACCAAGCTGGGACGGTGAAGGCTAGCACATGCTTCTTCTGAGACACAAGACACACCAAAGCATCTTTTTCAACTACCACTATTGTGACGCCATTAGACACTTCAATAAGCTTGGAGGAGAACACTATCTGCTAACTCTATTACATCAGCTACCAGATTGGCTAGCATCACACTGAGAGAGAGGGATGCCCACAGATAGTGAGACCTATAGACTTTTCTCACAGTCACTGCATCATCATGTCCAACTTTGAATACTAGTGTTATCGAGCTTCTGCCTGCAATGATTATCACAGTGGTTGCCAATTTTCAATCTTTCCTTAAAAATCTTCATTTAGCTTTAGCACAGCCAACAGGAAAGTAATTGGAGTGTCTGGAAGTCCCTCCAACCTGGGCGAAGACTAGTTTGACTTGGAAGTAAACATATTGTGCAGAAGCTAAAATCATTTGTATATGTATGATGTCTGCATTAGTGCGCTGTTTATTACTACTCTGAATTTCCCGGCAAGCTGGGTATTTCCAACATTGTACATATGCAATGTGAATTAATGTGTCAATTAATGTATCTCTGAGTTGATCACTCTTAATCACAAACATGAGTAAATCATTCTCACTGTTCAGCCCTGCGTTCACTCTCCAGCTCATTTTTGGTAGGTTACCTCATTAACAGTGACACATGATTAAAGGAGGGTTTTATCTGAAGTTAAACATCTTTGAACTTGATGGAATCGAAACTCTGTAAGTCTGTTTGGTTGAATTATTATTTGTATTTAGGAATGGGTCGTAACTTCAGCCATTGTTTACAACACGACCCGAACTATTTAACGCTAATGGATGTAAGAATGGTCTATTATGCTCTCCTGCACTTACTTGACTGGACGGCTGTAGCGTTCCTGAGGATCGAGCTTACTTTCTTCTGATGATTGCTCCAACACTTGAGAGCTGCTCTCACATTGATTTATAAAAGATGTCTGTAAAATTCCATGTAATCGTATGGGTTTGTTTGTTTATGAGTCCTGTCCTATTCTGTTTTTTGTGTGCATGTTTCAGTGAAAGTTCATTACGAACTTGGAACACATAGACAAAGCACTTGATGATGCTATCCAATCGCAATCAGATGAGACAAGACATCAAAGAGCTAACAAAGAACACACACACACACACACATACCACCATGTAGCTGATGCAGTAGCCGTGCAAGTGGCGACTGAATGAGACCTGATCTGCTGAGATGTGGGATGACTCAAAGAGAGAGAAAGAGAAAGAAGCAGAGATATAAGAGAATTTTATACAGCATCAAGCTACACTTAGGGCAAGGTCTCATTTTAGTTACTGCAGCAGTCAATATGCAGTGTCAGAGACATGTCAAAATGACAAACATCCATTGTAGGATCGATAAAGTATGTACCCTAACAAACCCCTACTTTGTATCACTGTTAGATGAAGAGAGGTTCACTAACTGTACTCAATCAAAGTGGATCTACAAGGGAGCAAGCTGATACTGGATATTCAGCAGATTTTTGCCTTTCAATATTTGCTTCCTATTGCTCACAAACAAGCTCAAAGACGGTAGGGAACCATCTCAAAAGTCACGACTGCACTTCACCTGAAGCGGCTCCAAAGCTTCCTCTACTACCTAGGGCCGCTATGGGAGTTAAGGGCTCCATGAAAATACAGATTGGAACCATATTGATGTTGGATACACATAGTGGGGTAGGTTTGACATTGTGAGACATGCAAACGATTCACGCTCAGCTACATGTGTGGTGTAGGCAAGGACGGGCCTTATCGCTGTACCTGACTGACCCAACATTCATGTGTTAGTGCCAGCTCTAATGGCAGATGGCTGTAAGACACAGGACTACATGCACACAGACGACTGTCCTTAACACCACGTCAGGGTAACCGAGGACTACAATGGTGTCGTGCCAGGTGGTCATGGTGTGCCCCAGAATGGCAGCAGGTTATCTTCAGTGACGAGTTCCGCTTCCGTCTTGAAGGAGACAACCAGTGAATCCATGAGTGGAGATGAACAGTTTGTTGTCACACGTTACACATCCAGAAGGCCTGGTGTTTCTTTTAAGTTTAATTTTTAAATAAAAATCTTCAAGAAATGCCGTCTCACATTTTCATACCGCTAGGGTTAGCTGCAGGCCTAAGAAATGTCACTACCAAAACAGATATTTTCTGTAACTGAAACTGTTTAAAGTTATTCAAAGTTGTGTTTATATATACACAGGGAACACATGAACAGGGCTATTAATGATAATGATAATCAGCATGATGGAGATGATGGAGATGAGGTTCTTCAGTCAAATAAAGGCATTTAAGTGCAAAAAATGCAAACACGGGCAAAAAGCAAAAAGGTGGTTGTAACACTACCAAAGCTATTCCTGTCTTTTGTCTAGAGCCACCGAATCACTGAATCCACCTCTGCAGTGTGTCCAAACAGAAAAGGCTAGAGAGATTTCTATTACAGCTCATTCTAATGCTACTGGTTTTCAGTGGCATAACTCTACTATTATGACAAGTACTTCAGTTTTCTCTCTCTTTCTACTCTCTACACACTTAAGCGATTTGTGTGTTGCCCTTCTCTCCTAAGCCTCTTAGCCCAGTCCCGTTCCGCAACAGTGTGTATTGGAGTGTGTGTCATTTGTTTTTTTTTTTCTCTTTTTCTGCACAGGATTAACGCAGACGGACGTGGTTTTTATACCAAACTCAAACAGCAGTGCGATGTTACTGCTACTATAGCTTAGCAACCTTCATTGGTTTATGCTGCGTTCGGCTTGGTACAGTGAACACACTCAGCTTTTCAAAGTTTCTCAGTGAAACTAGACAAATAAATAAATTCAAAAATAAATAAATCTGAGGCAGCTGTAGCTAATACTTCAGGCTTCTGTCTCTGGACACCTAGAATTAAATCCCAAAGGTCTGTTGTAGTTCAAGTTAACCAGTAATTAATGACCAAGACGTTTTAATGCATATCGTTGCTGTCCAATGAAAAACATGTATCTCCATTTTTAACGATTTTTACTTTTATGTATCATTTGATCACGAGCTGCTGTTTACGCTGTGTGTGAATTTCATGATGAATGGAACAACAGAAATGGCCCAAAAATCGCTTGGGAAAAAGTCTGGTTCCATTGACTTACATTAGAAGTAAATTGGGTTTTGGCCTCTCCTGTAAAGTTGCTATTTTGGAGATACCTGTTTTTCTTTGGACAGCAACAATATGAATGTTAGTAAGCCAAAAAGCTGAAGAACTGAATTCACCTTCTGATGTCAGGACATGTCATCATTACCAGCATAAATCTTTTTGCAGATTCAGTGTATGCTTTGTTTTTCAGAATAAAGGAAAGCCAAACACAAATGATTGTTCTGCTTGGATCTACAGCTCATGAAGGTTATAATTTACTTTTATACATTTTTAACATTTTTATCCAACTTTTATCCAAGTTTGGAAATTGGTTTCTTCTGGTCTGAGTTTTGGATGAAACTGGACTGTATACTAAGGTAATTTTATAGGGCAAAAATTTGATTATAAATGTATTTAAATATTTGAATGTGTTTATTAATATAAATGAGTATACTGAGTTTCAAGCCATTTATCTCAGCAGTAAGTGTGTTCTTACCTGTAAAAACTCCATGTAACATTTGAATAAATACAAAGGAAAAAAAGGAAAACAGAACAAATATTTTTTGTTTTCAAAACAATGGTGTGTACATTACTGGCCAGTTGAAACAACCCAGCACTCCTGAATTGGTTGAGTGCAAATCAGGTATTGGATGCCAGTAGCAATTAAAGAAGACTGAACCTGCATTCTCCTTGCCAGTTCACATATGTTATATGACATTTTATGTTTCATTTGGGAAATCGTGAAATATGAACTCTCTGCTGTTCTGGTGGATTTTCTTTTGATGTCAAATTCTATAGACTGTTGGGATGTTATTTACATGTCTGTGTCACAGTAAAGTAATGCTTTTCCCTCCACTGGAATAACCACACCCATCAATCCCACCTTCATAATATCACTGCTGTCTGGATATAGTACAACAACAAGAATAAACATGCTGTCATCAGTTGCCAGGTTTCCAGTGAGACATATATGCAAGTAAACACCTAGCTTATTTATGTATTTTAGTGATTTGTCCTCTACAATGACTTTGTGTAGATTGTGCAACTAAAGAGCTCTTAAAAATTAACCTAATTACTAGGCTACATGGATAATGGTTTTCTGACCTTAATCAGATGAGTGTAGAAATCACCATACACTCACATACTGAAAATAATACAGTTCTCTCTTTATGTTTTATCTACGGCTCGCGTTCGAAGATATATGCTGACACAATGCTGTGCTTCACTGCAGCCATTTTTAGCTATAGACACCCCACATGCCGACCAATGAAAGTTCTATTTACTGATGTCTTTTAAAGGGAAGTACACTCATCATCAAAAGAAGAGTTGCACCCAAAAAGAAGTGTCAGAGTACAATGCTGTTGGGAAGGAAGATAAAGCTTACCAGGAACAATAAATGATGATAAATTTAGACTGATATGGGAAATATTTATTGAGCTTCACATATAGAAGTAGTGTCTCCCAGTATGGCGTCTGGCCACCATGTTTGCAACATGGCAGACCTCTCGCCATGGATGCTGTAGGGGTTCCTAATGGTGCCCTGTGATAATCCATCCCATGTAGTTTGAATATTCTCATGCAGTTCCTGCAGAATTTTGCAGTAGGGGTGGAGATGTAGTGACACCTGGGATTCTGGACATGTGACGTGTTCATCTTGGGGCTGACCATGGTGCCTGCATGGATTCGTTGGTCGTCTCCACCAAGACAAAAGCGGTACTCTTCACTGAAGATGACCCGCTGCCATTCTGAGTCACTCCATGACAGTCTGGCACGACACCATTGCAGTCTTTGGTAACGCTGATGTGGTGTTAGGGGCAGTCGTCGTAATGGTCTGTGTGCATGTAGTCCTGCTTCATGCAGCCATCTGCCATTAGTGCTGGCACTAACATCATGACTCGTAGAGGGCAACACTGCTCATTGAATGTCTGCAGTCGTGGCTGTTGGGTTAGTCAGGTACAGGCATAAGACCCGTCCTTGCTTACGTCACACATGACGCCGAATGTGAAATCTGAATCTTTCAAATTTTTGACATTGTCTCAAAATGTCAAAGCTACCCACCAAGTTTCATTCCTGTCGTTTGATTCCTTCTGGGTGCAACTATTGGTGAAATTGTTTTTTCTGACGATGAGTGTAACCACAGTTCATTCACTCCTTTTTAATGAGAGGAGCAACAAGCAGTAGCAGAACCGCAAATCCCTCCACTGACCTACAGAAATCACTCGTTATTCAGCTTCAGCTCCTGTTAGAGGTGGTGATCCCCATGTTGATGTGTTTTCTGTAAAATGGGATGTGTGCACCTTTTAGCAGCTTAAAGGAAAAAAGTTTTCAGAGTGCTTAAAGAAAAACACTCAGACTTGGTGTGAAGAGACGACTATGCCCCCCCCCCCCCCTTTTTTTTCCTTACAAAACAATCCTACATGGCATGGAGGTCTTTATTGCTATTTTTAATATCCTGTAATTCATTTCTATACACTGGACACTGGCATCCAGGCATAGAAATATCTTCTGATCCAGCTTCCCTCTATACCATATATATAAATATAACATATAAAATCATCAAGTTTCAACACATCTGGTAAAATGTGGCCTAGACATTGTTCTATCCAAGGTAGACGTATACTAGTTTATCATACAAATGTTCAGCATACTGTACAAGCACTGCAGCCTGACCCTGTGTATCCTGTTGTATTGTAGTGAACTAAAGATCCAAACCAAAATTGGCTCACAAGTTTCCAAGGGGTAATAGTCCCGGACCTCACCCTACAAAAACTAGATGCTATATTTGTATTTCTTTTGTCTCCCCTGCTCAATGCTCAATGGTTTAGGTATGCCCTTACATATCATACCTAAACCATTTTAAATGCCCACCCAAAGATGACATCCTAATAACACCTCTGCACTACAGTGATTCACATCTTGAGGTACACTGGGTATTACTAGACACGAGCTAGCTAGTTAGCATGCTAACTTCAGTAGTTTTCTCTGCAAAACGATACATAGACGTCTTGGTATACCTGTGTCAGAAAACACAGGCATGCCATCAATAGTGTTATTTCTTCACATTTTGCTAATAATTTTGCTGATAATAATGTGATAATGTTTTAAATTAAAAATCATACAAAGTGCACCTTTAATAAATGATAATAATCAATAACCGATAATAATCACAATAAACAATTCTTTCAGTAAGAAATACTTCTATTCTGACATGAATGGTCATGGAAGGCCATCACTATGCACTCTCCATGTATGTGCAATGTCCATAAATATTTGGGTTACAGCAGTCCTTTCATGCCTGATTTAAACATATTCTGTTATGCTAAACGTATGTGTTTCTGTAAATGATGTAGTATAATTTCCATTATTGCTCTGAAAACGATTTTGCCAATGTATATGGTACTTGTTGCGTTTTTGGCTACAGCCTCCTTTGCTTCCCTCCATTTAAAATGGGGTACATCCATGAATTTCATTAGAGGTTGTGTAAAGTAACAATAGTAATCATAATTAGAAGAAGACAAAGTAGTAGTAGTGATAGTAGTAGAAGAAGAAGTAACTCAATAATGAGTATTTGTTTTGAACTTATTCCAAAGGCTGGTGTTATATTGGCTCATCTACAGCAGGTTATCTGACCGGTAGAGCATGTTAGTGTGTGCGTGTGTCTGTGTGGGTGTGTGTTCTCCCTGATGACTCTGCAGGAGTTGGAAATAATAATAAGAGTTAATCACTAATCCCTTTTCTCCACTTGACAAGAGGAGTCAACAAAATGGCTCCCTGAAGAAATTCCACTGTTTATTTCAGCATTTCTTTATTTCTTTTTTTATATTGCTTGTGATGTTATTTTCATGGACATGTGTTTGTGTGTGAGCACAACCCTATTTGTTTCTTAGTCAAATTGAACAGTTTTATTTATTAACTCACAGACATCCTTCCTTCTTTCTCTGTCTTCTGTTTTAAAGCCAAATTCGCTGCAAGAATAAACACAAATTCTTCATCATAAAGACTTTTTTATGATACTAAAGCATCAATTCATCATAGCTCACTCAACTGGCAAAGCAATATGACAAATTCAAGCTCTAGACCTTTTATTTCTTTGCCATGTGAAACTGAAGGCTTATTTGACTGTTTGGTCCAGATCTTCTGTTTGTATACATTTTTAGTAAAACAAGAGGAAAATAGAACTAACATACAGCACCAACAAAATGCACTTGGCTTTGGCACATTTTACATTTTTGTTTTATTTATTTATTTATATGTTAAATTACATAGACATTGCACAAAACACTTATATTACACTAATATGGAGATGTGTCTCTTTACAGCTATAACAGCCTTCTCCGTCCTGAAAGGCTTTTTACTAGAGATTGGGGTGTGTCTGAGGAAAATTGTGCCCATTCAGAGCAAAGAGCATTTGTGAGGTCAGACAGCGATGTTGGATGAGATGCTGGACACTGAAATTCCTCCACACCAAACCTAGTCCTTATGGACCTCACTTTTTGCAAAGTGGCACAATCAAGCTTGAACAGGTAAGGGGCTTCTCCAAACTGCTGCCACAAAGTTGGAAACACATAATTGTCGAAAACATCTTTGTATGCTGTTACATTAACATCACCCTTCACTGTAACTAAGAGGCCAGACCCTAAAACCTCCTCCACTAAACTTTACTGTTGGCACTGTTGTATTCTGGTAAGTAGCGTTCTCTTGAAATCCACCAAACCCAGATTTCCAGACCGTAAAGTTTGATTCATCACTCCAGAGAATAAGAGACCAGCAATGATGTGCTTTACACTACTCCAGCCGATGCTTGGCATTGCACATAGTGGTCTTACGCTTGTGTTTAGAAGCTCCTGTGTTGATGTTGCTTCCAGAGGCAGTCTTGAGCACTGGAGTGAGTAATGCAACAGAGGATAATTGATTTTTACATGCTATGTGCTTCAGTGCTCAACAGACCCACTCTCTGGATGTATGTGGTCTACCGCTTGGTAGACCAATAGCACTTCCAGTTTACTGGGGCAGATCTAGATAGATAGATAGATAGATAGATAGATAGACAGACACGTCTTGACAGCCTCTCAAAATGCTTACTCTCTGCAATGTACTTAAGTGTGAAGTGTGGTCAGGTATTAAATAACATTTAGATATCAAGTGCACACAGGTATGTGCAAGTCTGTGTGTGTGTGTGTGTGTGTGTGTGTGTGTGCACGAGTGTGCGTGTGTGTGAGCTGTCAGTCAGTGAAAGCCTGTAATGGAATTCTCTGCCAGTCTTGACAGTCTGTCTCATGCACAGGTCATTTACTCAACTCACACACACACACACTCTCACTTTACATCCTTCTAACCCATCTAGCTGCTGTTTTTAATCCTATCTCTCTCTGGTTCCTCCACTCTGCTCTGCCATCCTTACCTCCCTCTGATGCTCTACAGTGTGTTTCATTTAAGTTTACTCTCACCCTGTCAGCTTCACTCTGTCTTTCTTTCACTTTCTTCCCTCTCTCCCTCCCTTCCTCACTCCCGTCCTCTTCAGCTCCGTCTCCCCCTATCTCTCTTTTTCTCACCTGCCATTTACCTTATTCCACTCCAGAGCTAAGTGCCTTAATAAGTGGAGAACAGCTTGTATTGCTGTATATGCTGCACTTCTGCAAGTAATTCTTCTGCAAGTAAGTATACACAGTATTATATCTCCAAACAGCTCCATATAGCTCCAAACAGGTCAAGCTATAAGGAACCGGTTTCCAAAAGGTATTAAAACTTCTACAGTCAGCGAAATGGAAATAAAAGTGCTGCTGTTCTGCTTATTTACATGTTGGGGTGTGCATCAGAAAGTCATTAAGTAAATCTTTACAGTGAATAAAATATACGAGCAGAAATTGTTGCTGTTTATTATATACATATAATAGGAATAATATATGGTCATTTAATCATGTACATATATATGTATGTACTGTTATGTGTGTGTGTGTGTGTGTGTGTGTTTTCAAGTAGGCTGTCTGCACCACATAAACAAGAATTTCATTGTCCCTGCATATACAGCATTTATTATGAAAGTAGTAATTCTTAATCAGAGCATAAGTGTGCTTTTTATTTTTTTTTACTTTGCATGGTAATCATGAGATTAATAAGGAAAAATCAATATTTTATGAAATATATTATGTTTAATCTGAACTAATAGTGCACAATCCTTCTGATAAATAGTTTTTGTGCAGCTCTCCGCCAATACAGTAAACACAAACAGCCATATAGCCTTTTCGAAAGTTTTCATTTCCCATAGTTCCAGTGTTGCTTGCTGCTGTTTCTGTTTCTTGGTTTCTGTGCACTCAAGGACCTGGTTTGCAAAAGGGAACTGAATCAGACTGAACTGAACACCAGCAGTGTGTGAGAAGTACCGGTATCTTAGAAAAAGTCCTTATATAACCGAAGAGTAAAATATAAAAAATACTGTGTGCTAGTACTGTCTTAGTACTGGCTCACTTCGAGCACTGTATACAACATATTCACCATCAATCTGTAGATCCATTTATAAAATGCAAAGAATCGTTTTAGCATTTAAATGATTTTTTGTGAGTTGCAATATCCTATATTGAACTGTTGTCTTACTTGAGGAACCCTTCAAGAACAATCTTTTTTAGTCTGCATGTCAGAAACAAATTACTTGGACTGACGCGCGCAGTGCTAAAAGTCAGATGAGCTTTATTAAACAATCGGGCAGTTGAACACAGCACCAAAACACGACCAAACATGAAGGGAGAAAGCAAGATCAGAGTCGAGGAACAGGCTAAGCTCAGAACCGGGGTAGGCAGTAAGCAAGGCAACCAAAGTAGAAGGGAAAACAAGGACAGTGGTCAGAGGAGTGAAAGGAGGTCAAAAGCCAGAGAGTAGATCAGAACGATAAAGCCAACAGGGATAAGGAAGAGATCGGTAGTCAAGGAACAAAAGGGGTCAGAACCAGAGTCGAGAAAACACAGGAGAAAACGCTCAGAACTGCAAACTAGGTTTGGCAAAACTTCGCTCTGTGTGTGTGGATTATATGCAGACTGGGTGATTGAAGACAGGTGTGCTAATACTCAGTAGTAAGGGCATAATAGCGAATGGCATGCTGCGACACAGTGAAACTAAACAGCCATCAGAATTTTTGGGTGTGAAGCTTCCGTAATGCAGCAGCCTTAAGTGTAAAAATGATATGATAAAATATAAGGTTAAACCTAATACAAATATGAAAAAGTAGTTTGCCTCGGTACACCTCAATAATCAGTCTTTGTAGGGACCGCCCCAAGACCTCTGCCACAGTTCGAACACTGTGTACTTATTTACACTGTGTAAGACGTAATGTCGTTAACCAAGTCAAGTTCTCTTAGAATAATCAAATTCATGCGCTCAAGGTGGTCTGATGCACAGTTGATGTCACAAAATGTTCTTCCACACATTGTATGCAATTACACATTTCCACCAGAGAGGTCTCCAAATCCATAAAACTAATATACAGTAGCTTTTAATGTAATGAGAAAAATTTAAGCATTTTTAACATGTGGAAAATGTGCCACATTCTGAAGTCATATGTCTTGTTTGTTTGTTTGTTTTGGTCAACTTCTCTGACATGACCATTTTACAGAAAGTTTTACATTGAACTAGGTACCAGCTGATTTCATGATTATAGGAATCAGTTACCATGCAAAACTGTCAATGGAAATTTGGCTTTACATGAACCAATATATTTGTACCCCCAAACCACCTATTTTTGTATCTCCAAACTGTTAGCTTCCCCAAGGCATCTGAGGCTAAAGGACGTGTTTGAATACAGTAACCAAGAAATTTTCCATCTGCCCAGTAGTGCTCTGTATGGAAGTGAAGAGACTGTGCGTGATGTAATTATGCTCATGCAACAATCCTGAAACATTTGAAATTTCACTTCATTTAGTCCAGTTCCTTTTTTTGCCCCCAGCTATTTCAAACCCCTTTGGCCAAATGGACAATTTCTTTTTTTTGCTAAACAATTGTACCAGAAAATCCCTTCTTATTTTTTAGGGTTCATGAAGACTTGCTCTTTGGTACGTATTAAAAGGATAAGGAAATGTATTCTGAATCATGCTGACATAACAGAGTGAAACTAAGAGCAATAACACTAAAGGCTGAGAAGATTCAAAGCTTGTATGTGATGCCTGCGTCCTTCGCTAAAGGTTAAACACTTTCTGCCGACATGCGTTACCTTGGATGGTAATATACATAAGGGTTTTTCCTCAGTCAATATAATAGATTCATTCATACTGGCTCACACAGGAAGCTGGTCATGTTTTCTTCATGTACATATAAGAGGTTCTAAAGCATCCTTAGAATTTTATGCAAATTCTACTAATGTTGCAAGCTGGATGTTTGTTTGTTTGTTTGTTGTTTGTTTGTTTTCGGTCCCAGAATGGTTTTCTTAAAAGTACGATAACATTCTCTAAAACCACCACCATCATCATCATCATCATCATCATCATGTGATATAATATGTGGCGCTAACAGCATTCTCAAAACATCCTCTGAATGTTGCAGTTAAAACATTATGTTTTAGTTTTAATTAATGTAATGAATATATTTAATATAAACTTTGGGCTTTAGAGTGTATAGATAGACAGAAGAATGAGATCACAAGTACAAGCGGCAGAAATCCAGGGTGGCAAGATAATACTTCTCCACACTGAAAGGAGCCAGTTGAGGTGGTTTGTGCAATTAGGATGCCCCCTGGTCGCGTCCCATTGGAGGTTTACCAGGTATGGCCGACTGGGATGAGACCTCGAGATCGTCCTAGGTCTCAGTGTAGAGATTATATCTCCAGGTTGGAACAATTTAGGATCCCCCAGCATGAGCTTAAGGAACTTGTAGGGGTCAGTTGTATCTGGATTTTTCTATTTCCCTACTGCAACTGTGACCCAAGCTGAACAAAGAAGGTTAAGATGGATGGACTGGATGAATGGATGGATGGATGGATGGAAGGATTGATGGATGGATCATTGGCTTGACCATCCTGATGTTCAGAATTTATTTATTATATCCTGGCAGAAGCTGTAGTGTAGTGTGGTGAAGTGCATTTGCAATTTTCTTTATTGTTTATCAAAACCTCCCTTTTTTCTTTGATTTATTAACGCTAGTTGCTCTCTACACTGTCTGAACATTTCATGATGACCAGCAAAAATAATCCAAAAAGTCTTGCTTGCATTAACTGTTTTCTCATTACCATGACTTTCACTAAAGTACATTTATGTTATGCAACTGCTGCTGGAATTGTCTCTGAATGTTCTGGATATTTCATGAAGTGTTTACTGCTGTTTCTCCCTTTAATACAAGTATTTCTGTTTATCATTTCTCTGTTAGTTTTTTGTTTGCAACATGACGTTCTAATATACACGGTGGTGGCCATTAGTGCAGTTAAAGTGAGACGGGTTTTTTGAAGCAGTTTCATTTCGTTTGTGTTTTCTGAATTATTATTATTTTTCTCTAAGCAATCAGAAAAACAATTTCTCGACCTTATGAAAATAATCTATGGAGAATTCGGTAATAGATGTCAGGGTAATGAGTGCACGCACGCGAGTGTGTGGTGTTTGTGTGTGTGTTATAACATAAAGGAGCCATAAAAATGATGGATGGATAGGATGTGTTCATATCTGTTCCATTAAATTATAAAAGATTATGAAAACTGTGTGTGTGTGTGTGTGTGTGTGTGTTTTAGCACACTGAAACAATGGTTCATAATTTTGAGTCAAGTGGTTACACACGGAAGCAATATGGCCTTGTCAGGATGATAGAAGCTGAATCTACAAACAATTGGTAATTCGTTGCTGTGTAACAATCGATTTGTATGTTGTATCCCGCACAGCATCGGATTTCAGTTTGACTAATCAGGAAGGTATTTGATCAGCAAATGTAAATGCATGTGGCTAAATCCTATCCAGGATAAAATCCAGATACTAGTCACATGAAGTGACCAGGTGTAAACTAGGTCTATGTTACATCAACACTGCTTTTCTTGAATGTACTTATTAGCAGTTAAGACAACTAAAAATTATGAGATGTGCCGCCTTCTGTATTAAATCAAAACTCTGTGACACCTAAGACCTGCTGATAAGGTCAAGTCATGAATTGTTTAAAACACGTACTACACTCAGCATCCAAAAAATAGTTGCACCCCGAAGGAATCAACCAACAGGAAACCATGGAGAGAGAGAGAACTGACATGCGCAGGGTGACCCAGCAGCCAGGAGTGCGGAACTTCAGTGAGCAGTGATGCCCTCCAAGAGTCATCCTGTTAGTGCCAACATGGTGATGAGTGTATAACTACTGTAATTTAACTGTGGAATAGTTCAAATTATTCAGTTACTGTACCGTATGAGTATGGAAACACCCCGGTAAGACAGTTTTACAAACCTGCGTGTGCATCCGTGTGTGTGCGTGAGTGTGAGGACGTTTCCTTTTGAAGGCTCTTAGTGTAAGCTGATAGTCTTTTAATGTAGCTCAGTCAAAAGAGTCAAACCCTGATTGCACTTATGAGGAGTTTCAGGGAGCCACTTCTGGCAGGCAAGATAAGCCGAGCTCAGAGTGGAGTGCTTCTTTTTTGGACCACCTTTAGCTGTTTCTCGTATTAGAGGCGAATGCACATGACCTCCACTCACAAGTAATGGCACACAGTGCTGTAAAATAGGCACATTCGCTTCACACAGCAGTAACTTGGGACTTTAAGGACGTTTGGCTGTGCGCCAAGGCAGCAGGGACTTCGGCTCAGTATTAAGAGGCCGAACTACTGCTAGGTTAACCCATTAAAATCCCAGGTTTATTACGCTCCAAGGCTTATTATTCAGTAATTACACGGACTACTACACGAAATGGGTGAGTTATCCGTAAGTTATAGAAGTGTGTAATAGCTGTTTGGATCTGCAAGCAGGTCCTGAGGTTTGAGAGGTTAACTGAGACATATAAAAGCAGACCACACACAAACATTCAATTGTAAAGAACCACACCAAAACATATAGAAAACATGCTTTCCACTGGGAGTTCCTTACAAAAAGGTCCCCATTTGACCTATCCATGCTTCACCTGCTAGTACCTTCTTTTGTAGGCACGATTGCTAGGTTAGGAGTTAATATTGCTTTATGTCCTGGCTTACTTTTATTAGGCCATATCTACAATATAACTTTTGCAGCAAAAGGGTTTTATTGGCAGCCTTCTTAGCTTCTAAGAAATCCTTTTGAAAGGGGGAAGGTGTAGGCCAGATAATCTGCTATACTAATATTGGCATTAATATTTTTTAGGTATTCTTATATTGGAGCAGCCTCCAGCCAGAAATCATAATGTGAAGGCAGCAGCAATCTATGTTTCTTTTGTTAAACATTTTGTTAAGATACAAAGGAAATCTCCTTAAAATCTCATTGCACTGCACACTGCTGGATATGTTGTTTTTCTTTAACCTAAATGGGCAGAACAGGCATGTTTAGGCAGGCTTAAGCCTTTGCTTGCCCTCAGACTGTCCTTTTTGGTATAAAAATTGTGTTTAATATTGCCATCAAGATGCGTTTCAACAAGACAAGGTGCAGCATCTGCCCGTAAATAGATTTATCGCCCTTGGGTGACCCCTATTGGTGCAATACCGACAGCCTGTGGTTCTACTACTTTGCCCTGTCATGCATCACCACAGTGCTGTAAATACAGCTAGTAAACCACTCCTAATCTTTTTAAGTAAGCATCATATTCCATAATGTGACAACAGTGATTGGTCGAATGAGTTCATGTCGCCTGTGGAAAATGGAACGTAGGGCGAATGAAATCATTTACGGTCTGCTCCATGTAAAAAGATACTTCCTGCATCCAGTTGTCCACAAACTAGATGTGTAACCATATAGACATGTTTTCTGTGCAAAACGTATCCAACATCATCCAAAAGTGTGTCTAAAGTTTGCTTCTTTGGTTTTGCACTGGAGCAATAAGGCTACTGTAGCTAACAGGGTATGGATACTTCTACCCGACTAGTTAGCATGGTGCTGTCTGCATGCCTAATGCTGGGATCAGACTACACAAATATAGCCAGATTTTGACACCATTTTTATCATAAAGGACAAATTTCCAGCATCGGATTTGAATATGAGAGTTGGGAATGAGAGATGCCATGTAGTGTGACATAATCAAAGAACAGTAGTGTGGTATCTGGGATGACCCACAAATCCCTGAGGAAAAGTATAGCATGTCAGAGCTTTAGGTTGACATCTCCTAGACGTTGACCAATAGAAGAATAGAGCAATGATTGAGTGAATGATGATGAGTGAATGATGATTGGTCGACGTTAAATGTGTAGTGTTGCCTGTCTCGCTCTCTCTCTGTCAGGGTCCGATGGAAGTGGGACGCGAGCAGATGAGGCTTAGAACTATTTATTAAGAAAAAAGGGGAAATCCAAAACACGGAAACGGAATAACAGGTGACTGGTAAAACAACACGATAAACAGAGCAACGTAGGGAAAAGCAATAATCGGAGTAAGGGTACAGGCAGTAGTATCGGCAACAAAAGGTCATAAAGAGAGATAAAGGCTTAGTACGAACTGAACACAGAAACGTTACTTCGCGAAGAGAGAAACAAACAACACTGCTTAAATAGGAATAATACAGGTGCTTCAATCAGTATTCAGGTGAGGCTGATCTGGAATTGGCTGCCGGTTGAGAGTGTACCGTCATGTGATCGCCAGGTGAATCTTGTTAACCCGCGAGGGGCTGGATGAAAGTGTGACACTCTCGTTGCCAGCAAGAGTTTTGTTGCACTATGGATAACATGCAAGCTCCACATAGAAAGCACCCCAGAAGCCCCAGCTGGGAATTGAAGCCCTTTTTACTGTGAAGTGATCAGGCATATTCAAAATAATCTAATTGATTTCATCTGATGGCAAGAATGGCCACTTAATGTTAGCAGTGTCCATATGCTGTGGGTTGAGGTCCAAGAACTGTAGTTTAATATACCATAATAAAGTCCACTCTAAAAAATAAAGATTTGTTAAAGGGTTCCCAGAGCGATGCCTAAGAAGAACCGATTTGGTCATTGTTACACAAGTAAAAACACATTAAACATAAGTGACACATCAGTCGTGTTTAATTGCTTTTCTGATTAAACAAATCAATGACAAACACACCTATCTCTGTTGCATATTCACAAACAGCAGGCACCGATTTAGTGATTCTAAGGACCCTAGTCAAAAGACTGGAATGAATGCCCCAGATGCACATGCACATCTTAAATATATTGGCTGCATCTAATATTACATAATTTGAGATAATTTGAGATGTATGGTACAAGATTACATAACTATTTTTGGACTTTTAATTGTTTCATTAAGTGAAATTATCACTCTATGCCCAGAAATGTAGAATGAGCAGTGAGATTTGGTAACATTAGAACATGATAGCAAGATCAAAGGTCTTCCACACACAGTTTTTGTGTTTCCTGACTCTCTCAACACCAGGAAATGACACAGAAGAACCTTCTATCCATAAAGGAGATTGTCTTTTAATTGGATTGTTCATGTCAGTTTGTTTTTAAGCAATTGTGACATCATGTAACATGTGAAATGAAGTAGTTTGTTATATCTGTGACTGGGATGGGGCTGTCTTGACATTCCTGGGCATAGATTACTAGTATAGGTTACTTAACATCAACTCATACAGTGTATTTATTTGTATTTTCACGGGGCCCTTGTCTAATGGGGGCCCTAGGTGGCTGCCCACGTTTGCCTAGTGCAAAGATGGTATTTGACAGTGTAATCATTTTAGTGGGACCACCCTTCCAGCACAGAAACCCTGTGTTTGAAAACCATAAACTGACCTGACATGTCCTGATTTGAGCCGTAATCCTAGCACTAGGCCTTTATGCAGATATGAATGACTCACATTATCTGAGCGATTTCACATCTTCTGAACCATGGAGCTACTTTTAATGAACTAATACGCATTATCTTGCTCAGTGGCTGCTGCAAGCCAGCTGAAACTCGTTTGTAATAACGTGTGAGTGTGTGTGCGTGTCTGTGTGTGTGTGATATGTGAGTAAGTATGTGTGTAAATGAATATTTATGTATAGTACTGTGCTAAACTCTAGTCCTCAACATCATTGAATGTGTTTGGGATTAGAAGCAGAGCAAGGCGGCAGCCAGAACTTTTGCAATGGGGTCATACCCAGTGAATTTACTGGGGTGGCAAAAAAAAAACAAAAAAAACCAGCAGTTCATAATGTATTTCTATGCATATATTAGGGTCACACATTTAAAATATCATAACATTATGGTGAATTTGTTAATACATTCATATTTAGGTTAACAGTACATTATTATTATTATTATTATTATTATTATTATTATTATTATTATTTAGAAACAGAAAACTATGTACTCTACCTCCATCTTTACTATCTGGTTCTCAATAATCCTAGAGATATGCGAGTTGATCAATAACCAAATCAGATTTAAACAATATTTAAATGGAGTTAAATGCTATAAAATTCTTCTCTGCCTGATCAGTGTATGTGTTTCAGCCATAAGTTATGTTTCAATAAGATGTTTTTAATATCAAAACTGTAGTACATGCACATGAGTGTTTACTCATCTCATTATAGCAAAGAAGTGAGCTGTAATTCTGACCGTGTGACATACTGTTTTCTGTAGAACTGGAGAAAAGTATGTTGCATAGCTAATAATAGTAGTAGCCATTCTGAAGCCTGAACTTATTTTTTCACCAAATTATCACTTAAATGCTCTAAAATAGTCTGTCAAGTCCTGATTGAGCCTTAATCCTGACACCGTCATCACTTCAGACGGTCCTGGAGTAATGCAGGATGGAAATATTATTATATTATTACTGCCACTTCACAGCCTGCCATGAATGGACGTACACAGCAACACTGATGAAAGCTTTCCTCATGAGTGTGTATGTGTGTGTCTGCTGGGTGAGAAAGTGTTTTTGTGTGTAGGAGTCTCTTTCTCTCTCTCGCTGTCTGTTTCCTCTCTCCTTCCTCTCTTTATCTCTCTCTCTCTCTCTCTCTCTCTCTCTCTCTCTCTCTCTGAAATTCGGTGTGAATCTCTCCTCCTCCATTTCTCCCACACCTCCTACCCGCTCACACACTTTCCATTCCTGCCTGTTTGTGTTTTTTTTCCTCCCTTTCACACATTCTCCTTCTCTCTTTTTTCCACCCCTCCTGTTCATACTTCAGTCCTATAGTTCTAAACCAGTATTTTTTTTTTTCATTGAGCCTTTTTCACATTTCCAGGTTAAATTGAAAAAGATACATTTCTGTATCTAATAGAAAAGAGCTGTGTGTCCATTCTTCAACTCTCTTACCTCTCTCACTACACATACAGTGTGTTTTGGTCAGCTTTTTAAAAATCTAATTTACCCATCTTCTTTACCCCAAATGTAGTTGATCAGTCAAGACTTGGATGGTGTCTGAAATCTGCTTCCTCACTGTGTTGTCAGTTTGTATAGATAGTAGTATCTAATATACAACCCGGTTTCCAAAAAAGTCAGGATGGTCTGCAAATGTAAATGAACACAGAATACAGTGATGTGCAAATCACATACACCATGTATGTAACTCAAAACTGAACAAAGGCAGCGTATCACATTTTGAAAGTGAGAAATATGCCCATTTTGAATCTGATACTAGTCACATGTTTCAAAACCGTTGTGGCAGGTTCATTTCTACCACTGTGTTCATCACCTCTTCTTTTATAAACACTCTGTAAGCATTCTTACTTGATATAGGATTTCAGCTGCTCAATAGTTTGGGGTCTCCTCTCTCCTATTTCCCCTTTCATAATGTGCCAAATCTTTTCAGTGGGAACTGCAGGCAGGCCAGACTCTTACTGTAGACCCATGCAGTTGTAATACATGCAGAACGCAGTTTTGTGTTACCTAGCTGAAATGAGCAAAAGCTTTCCTGAAAAAGACATCATCTAGATGGCAGCATGTCGCACCAAAACCCATGTATATCATTTAGCATTAATGGCACCTGCACAGATTTGCAAGTCAGCCTTTCCATCTCCAGTATTAATGTGCTCATACTGTGCACTGATAACAAGCTGGATGCTTCTCTTCTCTTTCCCCCGGAGGATGTGGTGTCCATGATTTCCAAAATACTTTCAGATTTTGATCTGCCGAACCACAGGACACTTTTACACTTTGCCTCAGTCCATCTTAAATGAGCTCGGGCCCAGATCAGGGAGCAATGTTTCAGGGTCCTGTTTATACATGTTTTCTTCTTTGAATGGTAAAGTTTTAACTTGCATTTGTGGTTGTGGAGATTAATTGTTTTCACAGCATTTCGCAGGCGCTCCTGAGCCCATTTAATGATTTCCAGTACAGAACTGTGTCTGTTTTTAATGCAGATCAATCTAATTGATATTGGTTTTATAATGTACCGTAGCTGATGAAGTCTACAAGTTGTTCACTAGTTTTTAGGTTGAGAAATATTATTCTTGATTGTTGATCATGCATTCTTTCACAGAGTGGTGACACTGCCCCTCTGTCTTTACCTCTGAAAGACTCTGCCTCTCTGAGATTCTCTTTTTATACCTAGTCACGTTACTGACCTATTGTCAGTTAACCTAATTAGTTGTGAGATGTTCCACAAGGTGTTGTTTTTAGCATTAGACAACTTTACCAGTCTTCTTAAAAATCTTTTTAGGATCATATTCAAAATGGGCACAAAAATAATTATCAGTTTCAGTTGTAGGTATGTTTTCTTTGTACAATTTCCAATTAAATATGTGGGTTAAATTACATTTTGAAAAGCCTTTTTTGGAAACAGGGTTGTAGCATCAGACACTGTATTTAAAATGATTGAATAACTCAATTAATAACTCAGTAACCAATTTAACTTGAGCATATGATTATTAAGGAATATGATTAGTACAATGCTAATTGGTGAGGTATAGGCTCACATTAATTGCTAGCCATATTGGCTTCATAGCGCAGGTGTAAACCTAAAGCAAGCTTCAGACACTAAATGTCTTGGCTTATCGACAACATCTGAAGTAAAAGTCATCTTATAAGGCCACTTGCTGCTAAAAAGGCCCAATCAAGAATTAGCGTAATAGAAAGCCAGCTGATGAGCTCCACCTACCTTATAAGTTGATTATATAGGTGTGCAATTACAGGACCATCTATTGCTGCAAAGCTTATCAGCCGCCCTCTGCCTCGTTTATCATTAGTCATTTGACCACAGGATCGCTTTTGACCAGATGTAATTTGAGTGGTGGATAATACTCAGCACAGCAGTGACACTGACAAGATATTATGCATGGTGCTGGTATGAGAGAAACCAAGCTCCATTATTTCGGTCCAGCTTTCAGGTTTTTTTTTTTTAACAGTGAGTTAACATTCCTTTGAATATGCATTGAATTTGAAGCGCCATATATTCAAAAGATGTGCCTGAGGAATCTGTTAAAGCGAGACCTGGTACTTCAAGAGAGTAGAAGATGGCCATTTCTAAAGCCAAGTAAAAAAATGTTAGCCACTTGAGTTAAAAAAAAAAGGTGTGTCGTTCTTGTCGGCAGTGATCTGTTAACATCTGTCATTAGAGGTGAGATATATAGGTAGAGTGGACACTTGCTATACAGGGAAACATTGCATTTGTTGTTGGGGTAATGTTAACTTGAGCTGTTGTCAGTGTGTGTTTCTTCTTTTTTGTCTTAACTGGGGAAAGTGTGTTGACAACTGACAGCACTTGCCCAGCACTGTGGTTAGTATGTTGCCACTGTGCGGTTGCATGTGCTTCATGTACCGTACAGAAAGCACTAACCAACCAAAAAAGGCAGCCAGATATTTTTACCAAGGAGCCATTAACATCTAAGCCTGTCTTCAATCTCTAACTGGACACCAACAGGGTGGAGCTACAAGGGAGGGGTTTCTGATAAATTGGATGTAGTTTTGTGTTCTTGAGCAAAAGAAAAGACTTTGCTGCTTGAGTAGAAGGTTGTGTGTGTGTGTGTGTGTGTGTGTGTGTGTGTGTGTGTGTGTTGCTGTGATTATATGGTGCCACTCAGTGACCTCCTGCTGATCTGAAATCAGCCAGCTCCAGCTCAAGTGATAAGGCTCTCCACCACAATCTTCTATTTATTCTCCCTCACTACACAGCATGTAGAAGGGACATTCTTGTGTGAATATGTTTGTATTCATCTCTTTAGGGACCAAAGCCTCCAAGGTTGATAAATAATAATCAGTTATAGCATTTTCACTAGACATAATAGGAAGTTCACCTGTAGTTCTAAAGGTTACACAGTACTTTACCCAATGCTTTTGTATGTCTGCTCATGTTGTTTTTGGGGGAAGGACTAATTATTTTACTAGATTATTATTATTATTATTATTATTATTATTATTATTATTATTATTATTATTATTATTTTACTGGAAAAATGCCATTTAATGGAAAATTAATGCTCCCTTTACATATGAATATGAATACATTCATTTCAGACAATGTAACCGTCACTGCCAAAATACTTCTATGGATGGATGTTAAATCAGCATTATATAAGAATTTTAATCTTAAATACTGCTTCAAAATCACACTGACTTATAACAGGCACACTGTCATTGTCACTCGGGGCCTAGAATGCCTGTTATAGCGCTATGTAACTTTGGAAGAAATATACACAAACCCACAAACACACTGCACACCCATACAAACACAGTGCACACCTACAAAACACACCCACACAAAATACACACGCAACATGTACACATACAAATTCACAAAACACTTACACATACACATAAAACACACAGACACCCAACAAACATATACTTACACATGCACACAACATAAACACACAGGCACACAACATACCCATGATATATACACACATGCAAATACATATAATCACATGCATACAAACATACACAACACAAATAAACACACAGCGACCCAACACACACATACAACATATAAACACACACACACAGTATAGATATGCATATACATAAAATCACATGCACACACACACACACACACACACAATTTACTTGTTTACATTTGTAAGTTTATTATGGTATTATACCCTTACCTTCCCTTAACTACTGTTTTTCAATACCGGCACACGCGTAGGTGTGCTGTCTGTGTTTTTTAGCTTCTAATTTGTGCGTATGTGTGTGTTCATACTCACACACAGGCTATGCTAACACACATGTGCATGCACACAGAAATAAGGATTCATGCAAGTAATCAGCCTGCATACACATTTAAATGAATACCAATTTACACCACATACAGTACCTTCTACTGAAAAGTGGATGTAGATTGACTGTGCATGTGTGTGTATGTGTGTGTCACTCCTCCGCTAAGCCTCTTAGCCCAGTGTTGCTTTGCTACAGTGTGTTTTGGAGTGTGTGTCATTTGCTTTTCTGGAGCAGGATTAGCAGTGAAAGACCTTACGCCAAATACACTTACATGCCCACACACACACACACACACACACACACACACATAAACACATGCTCACACACTCACGCACACACACACGCACACGCACACACACACACACAAACACATACACTTCATTTAATTCAATCCTAGATTGCTTTTTAATCATCTTGTAAAAACAGAATTGCTAAATTTAAGTAAAAGCAGTTTTCACTTACAGACACATTCAGGACATTTTATTTATACCTACAGTGAATGCAAAATGATTGATGTGAGTTTACATAATTTATACATCAGTAAAAAAGACCAGAATTAACCTGTAGACAAGCTGCATTCAATTTAAATCCTATGCAACAGACAGATCAAACAGGGAGCTGTTTTAGTCTCCTTATCAGTTGGTTTCCTGCTGTGGATGACAAAATACAATACTGCGCAAAAGTCAGAGACCCCATTAGTTTATTTGAATTACTGTCAAAACAGCTATTAAGGACACAATATTCACACTACAGACACTATTCAAAGCTTATATTTAATAGATAATTACACAGAATCGTTCTATCATTTATGAAGACTTACTTTCAGTTTTTTTCTCAGAAATCTGCAGGAAAAAAACCCACATTACTTCTCACAATGCAAAGAATTCCACTTACTTATTTAGACTCATCAATCCATAAAATGTACTCCACATCTCAGATGTCTAGTTTCAAATGTGCAAATGTTCTTCCTTTTTGTCCTTTTCTTAGTAAGGACATCTCGACAGCTATACATTCTTTCAGACCCACAGTGTTGAGTTGTTTTCTCACAATGGAAAGATGAACAGAAATTTACCTGTAGATTTTTTCAGATCTGAAACTAAATTGGAAATTGACTTTCTCCTATCTCGAAAAGATGAAAACTTCAAGTGCTGTTTATCTAATGTTGACAGTTTTGATGGCCTACCGGCTTTTGCACAATTGTAAGGATTGCAATTTTAATTAATACTTTTTTTTTTAAATCCAGGTTGAACACTTCTTGTTTTCCACTGACTGTAAGTAAACAATGGACATTGCTCCATAGAGAAACACAGAACAGAAACACACCTAAACTGCTTTACAGTGCATTTATTCAGTATTTTAAATTGTTCTCTGAGTGTAAACTACCCAGATCTGACTTTACATACCCATATACATCTTATGAGTTGGTCCTAAAATTAAACAAGCTGTGAACTCATGAGTAGTTTGATCAGCTCTGTGATTTGCTGGTTTACAGTGAGGCACTGTGATGATCACACAAAAGCACCATGTCTAAAACGACATAGGAAAATAAAATGGACCTGTGTAATATGCCAGGTCATCATACTAGACTCATCATCAAAAGAACAGTTGCACAAAGAGTTGCACCCAGAAGGAATCACCCGACAGGAATGAAACTTGGTGGGTAGGTTTGATATTGTGAGACATGCTAATTATTCAAGTTTCATGCTCGACGGTGTATGTAATGCAAGCCTTATCACTGTACCTGACTGACCCGACAGCCACAATTGTGGACAATTAGCAAGCAGTGGTCTCTATGATTAGTCATCCTGTTAGTGCCAGCACCATTGTCAGATGGCTGAACGACGCAGGACTACACGTACACAGACTGTTACAATGACTGCCCTTAACACCACATCAACGTCGCCAAAGACTGTAATGGTGTCATGCCAGACTGTCATGGAGTGACTCAGAATGGCAGCGGATCATCTTCAGTGACAAATCCTGCTTTTGTCTTGGTGGAGACAACCAACGTGGTGTCAAGGCCCGGTGTCACTCCACCTCCACCACTACCACAAAATCTACAGGAACTGTGGGAGAATATTCAAGCTGCATGGGATGGATTATCACAGGACACCATTTGGAACCTCTACAACTCAATGCTAAGACATCTGGCATGTTGGGTTAGCAAACACGGTGGCCTGACGTGATACTGAGACACTACTTCTGTATGTGTAGCTCGGTAAATATTGCCCATATCAGTCTAAATATGTCATTATTTATTGTCCCTGGTAACCTTTATCTTCCTTCCCAATAGCATTGCAATCCGACACTTCCTTCTGGGTGCAACTATTCTTTTGATGATCAGTGTATTTAGTTAGTAGCTTGCTAGTAGTTTCTTCAGTGTCAAACACACTAAGCATGCTCAATATTGCTCAATATTATGGTTTGAGAAACTGTCCAGAGTGAAATAGGCAAACAAACAACTTATCTTGTTAAAGATGTGGGAGCTGAGATCGACATCCTGTTCACCAGCTTGTTTTGTGACTTTACCATTCCACCTTAAATGGTGCCACAGTTACCATCGAGCACCTGCACAAGCTGTAGCATTCAAGGTGGAACGGAACATTTGATTAAGAAGCTGGAGAATAGTACTCTGATACCACTTTAAAATAAGGCTCCCTTTATAAAGTGTTTATGAATGTTCATAAAGAGTTTACTAATGGTTATTAATTTGGCCATAAACACTTTAAAATCATTAATAAGCAATTACAACACATAAATAGGATGAGCAACATACCTTTATACTGTTAGAGCTCAGATCTTGATGTTTACTGATCTTAATTCATCTTCATAAACTCTGTCAGCTTCAATACATCTTCATATACATCATATGGAGAAGCTAATTTTTGCCCATTTTATTAACGTGTTGTGACTGCTTATTGATACTTTATAAAGTGTTTATGACATTACTAATAACCAATAATAACCTATTTTTAAACAATTTATAAATCTTTTTATTTGTAAAGGTAGCCTTATTCTAAAGTGGTACCAGTAATCCGACTTCAGTCTTATTTCAAGATCAAAGAACAGCAACCATGACTGCTGACAGTTCGGTTTCTTTACAGCCTGGAACAGTAGATTTCTCCACATAGGCTGCCATTTTTGTTGCTGTTGCTCTGCTTTCATTCTTTGTTAATTCTGGGGGCATATATATTAATCAAGGCTGTTAAGTAACAGTTTATGATTTTGGAATTGGCTCATTTTACCATTCCCGTTTTTGTAAAGGCAGGATTTGTATTTGAAGGAGACAAGAGTGTTTGATGTTTACAGTATGTCAGTTCACCTTGTTCTCCTTATTCAGCTACACCAGTGTGAATACAGTTTTCCATTCAATGGCACTTTCAGGAGAGTCTGAAGGGCATCTGAATGCTCCCCTGTACGAGGCCTTTAGATGAGGGCAACAATACGCAAGATGTAAATCAAGAGTAAAGTAAGCTGGCATATAACGTATAGTGTGTTTATATGTGTGTGTGTGTGTGTGTGTGTGTGTGTATGTACAGTTTTATAGCACAACAGTGTTTCGCTGGGCTGTGATCCCTAAGTCCAGCACAGATCAGCACAAGAGGACCACTCTTTCTCTTTCTATCCTCTTTTGCTCTATCTTTCTCTCACTGTCTTTGTCTCTACCCTTCTTTTATTTCTCTATTATTTTTCTTTCTCTTTCAATTCTCTCTCTTTCTCTCTCTAACCCTCTTTTTCTCTTTCCATCCTCTCTCTTGCTCTTTACATCATCTCAGTTGCTTTTTCTTTCTCTACATACTGCTCATTTCTCTCCTTTTCTCTCCCTCTCTCTTTGTCTCTCCATCTCGCTCTCTCTCTCTTTCTCTCTCTCTCTCTCTCTCTCTCTCTCGCTTTCTCTTTCTCTCTCTCTCTCTCTCTTTCTCTCTCTCCTCTGCTCTGCTCTGCTCTACTCTATGGTATATATAAATATATCGTTCTCTGTGCTGTCAGTCAGAAAGTTGCAGTCTTGGCTGTGTGTGCATGGAAAGACTGTTAAATGAAGGTCGCAGCATTTCTCCACTGTGCCGTCCGGGGTCAGACTGAACTATGATTTTTTTTTTGTTCCTGTTATTATTATGTTCACAGGACAGTGTGACATTTACTCAGTGGGAACAGGATGGCCTTTATATTTGTGTATAAATTTATATTGCTGTTCATGTTTTAGTTGATGAGTACGTGCTGTAAAATTTATGGAGGGATATTTGTCTTATCGAAAATCAAATGACAAAGCCGTTAATATTGAGAAATGATTTTTGATTTTTGGTTTTTGTTTTAGGTTTATCATTGATGGGTAGGAAAAGATGAGAAAATGTATGTTTAATTAACTTATAGAAAATAGAACAAAATGTTTGGACACCCTCCCAAGTCACACCTGATAAGTAAACACCCTCTTTGACCGATAAGGAGCCAGCAAGGTATCTTTTTATTCTTGTTTTAGAAATTTTCACCACCTCTTTGTTGCATAATGCTTCTAGTTCTGCATTGTACTTGGACTGTCCTGAACACACAATATGTTTAAGATCTACCTGGAGAGTTTCAATGATGTTCAAGACTGGGGACTGTGAGGGTCACTTCAGTTTGTGTTTCTTGTAGTTCATGGTGATTCTGATGTATGTTTTTTTTTTGTATACTTCAGATATACATATATATATATTCAGGCTGCAGGTGAGGTTTCCTTCTGATGACTTTTCCATGCAGATCATTTGTGCAACAAGATTTCACTGAAGGATGGTGCACCACTAGTCATGTGTAAGCTAAACCGTACTGCAGACCTACTGATGCAATATGAGGGTTTTGCTTTGCATTTTTGCAAGCAGACATTCAATCTGTTCTCTATCTGTTACCTTGGTTGTCCAGGCCTTGCCTTGACTCACACCATTCCCTTTAACAGTGACAGTGGAAATTCTGAGCACATTATTATATTTTTATTGCTATTTCCCTACTTTGTAGACTTCAATTGGCTTCATTGATTCTTCCACTGATCACTGATTCTTAGACAGCTGCTTAGAAGAGTGTACAGTTAGAAGACAAGGTTGGAAGAGTCAGAGAATTTATTATACTCTGGATTTGCTAACAAAACCTGATGACAGCTCTTGATCTGCCTATCCAGTCCTAATTAGTTCATAATAATTTCATTAAGTTCTGAATAAAGTGTCACTGGAAGCCCTTCCTCTCCTCCAAGTAGTTATGGCATTGATTAGTAAGTAAACGATCTCTGGATGTGTAATTGACTAGTGTGGAAGTACCAGTATTCATTGTGAACTGCCCGGTTCTCCCTGTTCATGTGGATTTATGATAAGCAGTGAAATTTGGCACAACGATAAAAAGAATGGCTCTCAAAAAGGACTAAGCTCCCATTGTTCTTAACAAAGAACTATTTAATAGTCACTACTCCTGATATCAGATTCAAACAGCTTTTGCGTTGCATTTTTGGTCAGCAGACATGCAATCTGTTGTCTATCTGTTGTCTTGGTTGTCCAGGCCTTGCCTTGACTCACACAGTTCCCTTTGACTGCTGTTTTTAGACAGTGGAAATTATGAGCATGTTATTACGTTTTTATAGCCATTTCCCTGTTTGTAGGCATCAGTTAGCTTGATTGATTCTTTCAGTGATCACTGATTCTGAGACAGCTGCTTAGTAGACAGCTGCTCACAGTTGTTGACGAGGCTGGAAGAGTCAGACAATTCATTATACTCTGGATTTGCTGATAAAACCCGATGAGAGCTCTTAACCTGCCTATCCAGTCCTTATTAACATCACTACTCCTGATATCGTCAAATAAGGAGAGGACAAACAGACTCAACAAATAAAGCTAGGTGTTAAGTCAGATGAAACCTTAAGGACATGTCTGCAGGCCATAAAGGTTTTTTTGAGATTTGGATAGCTCCTATTAGCTATACATTTAGCGAATAGTACACTTAAGCCCTATTCGGACAGGATTAGTTCTTAATGGGGGAGGTGGGGTAATGTAATTTACTAGAGGAAGTCAGTAAAATTTATGACCAGTTCACACGGGATAAGAAATGTCAGCATATATAACTGAGATGGGAGTCGCTACTCGATTTACACACTTCCGTCAACTCAAAAAATTGTGTAATATGTAGGATGATAACCAGTCTTATAATCCACTAATTTGAAAATTAGCAGCTACATATCCATAACACATATGTAGGCTATAGGCTACGCGACACAATGAATTACCTAAAGTTGCCAGAAGCGTCGCTCCTCTGAGGAGGCCTTTCACTCGTCTTCTGGATGGAAGTTCTGTAGGTCATGCAATACCTGAGGTTCACCACAGACTTAACAGACCTGAGGTATCTAGGCCATGCACGGCGAAACTGCCTCCTTGATTGCATACTTGACAAAAGCTCCAAAAACTTCTTTTCCACAGGATATGACGGAGTATTTACTCACACGTCTATTCACCCGGGATTAATATAACCTAGGGTTATGCTTGTGTCTTTACAGAACATAAAATGTGCCAGAATTTTTACTGACTGGAGTGAAAATGACTGACATGGCACATTTGGATGGGACTAAAATCACCAAGGAACTCTGGTAAATAGTTACATTACCCCAACTCCCCATGTAAAACTAATCCCATCCAAAAAGGGCTTTTGTGGGCCGTTCAAAGAGAACTGATAAATTATCCACGCTAAAGAATTTGACAAGAATTTACAAACTATGTGCAAAGTGTGTTGATTACAATCTTTGTATGTTGATTACAATGTTTGTGTGGGCAGTCCTGGGCTGGAGGGTAGGGAACCAGCCTTGTGACCGGAGGGTTGCCAGTTTGATTCCTTGAACCGACAGTGATGACTGAGGTGCCCCTGAGCAAGGCACCTAACCCCCCAACTGCTCCCTGGGCGCTGTGGATAGGGCTGCCCACTGCTCTGGGCAAGTGTGCTCACTGCCCCCTGGTGCGTGTGTGTTCACTAGTGTGTGTATGTGGGTGTTTCACTTCACGGATGGGTTAAATGCGGAAGACAAACTCCTCTGTGTGTAAAGCACAAATGGCACAAAATGGCTCAAAAAACTTTCTACTCAGAGAATGTTTGGCCTCACCAAAATCTTGTGACCAGCTAAGTTACCAACGCACTGGTGCCCTCTGGCACACACAATAATGCTTGTGAAAATGAAACCCATCTGTAATACTTGAGTGCAGTAACAAAGTATGAGGGCTTATGTCTTCTCCACCCTGTTGTTAATGCTAATTATATAATGCAGATCAAAAGTTTGGGCTCACCAAGCTTCTCAGCATACTTTTAACTGATCAGGTTTTCACTGTTGGTTTGCAAAACATATTAATTAATAAACGTAATAATAAGCAGATTTTATATGATAAGGACACAGGATATGTTTTTTTTTTTTTACTGTTTCTGGAATTCCGCAGATTGTTCCAGCATAAAGCAATAAAATAGACATTGATATAGTATTTGATATGCTTGATAGTAATAATCTAAATCAATAGAAATGTAATGATATACAGTGTCAACACTGTCGAGTTAGCAAGCTCTTTATTTAAAATGCACAGACATGATAGTTGGCTAAATGGATTCTCGTGTCATCACACTTGATCCAAACAGGATCAAGAGCTATTATCTACTTATAGGTGGTGATTATGAATGAATTTTATAGCCTAATCACAAAAACCTCATTATACATGCTGTAGCAATATGCAAAATAATACACAGGATGCGATGCTGATCCAAACACATTTGGGAGTTTGGAGGTAAGACATACATAATAAGATCCAATTAAAATACAATTATTAACCACTAACAGATTCTAATTAACAATTTGGCTGGACCCTGTTTTGCCAGTGTCCCTATCCAGGGGAAAGAACCTGCTAATAACTAGGTAACTGGTATAATGCTATTTACTGGACTTCCACTCATTAACTTGTTTCAATGCTTGTTTCCTGTCATTGCTCTCTCTCTCTCTCTCTCTCTCTCTCTCAGTTCAGTTCAACAGTCCTTCATTGGCATGAATATAATGAGATGCACTATTGTCAAAGCAGTTAACAAGAAACACAAACATAAAAAAGAGAAAGATAATATTCTACACTACAGAAGACCATTAAAGATTAACAGGATTATTAAAAATAAAAAATGAAATTCCAGATATGTATATAATAATCAATCATATGTAATAAATAGTAATAATTTGCTGATTTGCCTCATTGTTTCTCTCTCTCTGTCTCATCCACTTGGCCTCGTCATTTACCATTTACCCTCAGGGGATTCCCCAGTGCCATATTAAGGGCTGTTCCATTACTTCCTATTACTTTATTAGCTCAAGTGAGGGGTGTTAGATGAGCTCTTGGGTGAGAAATTGAGCAAACAAAAGTGTCAACTTCAGGCTGATCATGGCTAATCACCAACAAAACCAGCATGTGTTGTGTCTTAGATGTTGGTATGCTGGTCAGCAGGAAGGGAAATTAATATGCTAGTCACCAGCAAAAGCAACATATCTTGTGTTTTGGTTCATGACCCGTTAAACCAGCACCATGTCCAGGGTAGTAAACTCCACTAAGATGCTTAATATTTAAAAACCATCTCATTCAATGTGTTGCAAGTTACAAACTATCTGTTATACACAAATGCTAATTCACTATTTTACTCTGCTAGTTGACTCATTAGCTTACTAAAAGCTACACGGCTAACAAGAACGGAAAGAGAGGCATTTCTACTCCAGTCAGACAGCCAGGACGGGTGTGTTCTGTGGGAATAAGCCACTGAATAATTAGTCTTTCACTTATGTCACTCCACTGCTGCACTCCCATCACTGGCTTCCTGTAGCTGCTCGCATCAGATGCTTGCTTACAAGGCCCTGCACTACCTTAGTCAATGGTCAGGAGTTGATCTGCCATGAGTGCTTAAGAAATTGGAACGGGCCTCTCTTTCTTCTTATCCTTTTTCTTTCTTTTTCCCTTTCTATTTTGGTTCTTTCTTACCTTCTCCTTTCACTTGTTCTGTTTTATCTTAAAATTTAGCATGTTGCTCCTTTAATCCATTACATGGATTACAGAGTGTACAGTCACAGAAATGACAGACATTTACATGTTTTCATTTTGAAGCCAGTGAAAAACAAGCTGGCCTATTCTTATAGAGCTGTGCTGAAACTGTGACATCACCATTTATGTGCATTTATTTCACCTTCTTTCTAATTTAAGCTATTACACAAGACAGTAATAATACATAATACAGGCTGATTCTGTAGCCACTTATTCTGTTATTCCCTCCATTGTTATGTAACTGTTAGGGTCAAAGGAGTAATATTTCTTATTGTAATTCCTGCAGTTTATAGCAGATTAGCAAATCAAGTCTTGAGATTTAAATGAACTTTAATGTTCGTGAAATTTGAATGAGTAAATTGCTCTGTTTTGCCTCCTGTTTGGAGCCTTGAAGTTAATGACTGATTTTACAAACTGATTAATGATGCCATTTCTCCCTCCTGCTCTCTCTCTCAGCATCTGTTCATTCACAGGCTCTTTCTCTCTCTCTCTCTCTCTCGCTCTCTCTCTGTCTCCCAAGTTTTTTTTGCTTACTCTGCCTTTCTCATTTCTTCCCTCGATGTCTTCTTTTCTTGCTTTTCTTTCTTCTTCTTACATGTCTATTTCTTCTGCTCTCTTCACCTGTCTGTCTTTAGTCTACCTGTTTTGTTCACTCCCCCTTTCTCTTTCTCTCTCCTGCACATCACTATCTCCCTTCCCTCTCTGTTGCTGTACCACACCACTTTTAACTTTGTTATAACTTTGTTTCAAGCATGTGATGCTCGTTCAAACTCACCTGTGGCAAGTAAATCACACATGAAACCAGATAAAAAGGAGAGAAGTTGACTTTGCATTGTGTGTCTGTGTGTGCCACACTAAGCATGGAGAACAGAAGAGAAGTGTCTGAGGACTTGAGAACCAAAATTGTGGAAATATCAACAATCTCAAGGTTACAATCCATCTCCAGAGATCTTGATGTTCCTTTGTCCACGGTGCACAACATAATCAAGAAGTTTACAACCCATGGCACTGTAGCTAATCTCCCTGGACGTGGACGAAAGAGAAAAACTGATGAAAGGTTGCAACGCAGGATAGTTCGGATGGTTGATAAGCAGCTCCAGTCAAGTTCCTAAGAAATTCAAGCTGTCCTGCAGGCTCAGGATGCATCAGTGTCAGTGCGAACTATCCGTCCACATTTGAAAGAAAGGAAACGCTATGGCAGGAGACCCAGGAGGACCCCACTGCTGACACAGAGACATAAAAAAGCTAGGCTGCAGTTTAAAATCCTTCTGGGAAAACGTCTTGTGGACAGATGAGACCAAGATAGAGCTTTTTGGTAAAGCACATCATTCTACTGTGTACCGAAAACGGAATGAGGGCTACAAAGAAAAGAACACAGTACCTACAGTCAGATATGGCGGAGGTTCAAAGATGTTTTGGGGTTGTTTTGCTACCTCTGGCACTGGGTGCCTTGACTGTGTGCAAGGCATCATGAAATCTGAAGATTACCAAAGGATTTTGGGTCGCAATGTAGGGCCCCGTGTCAGAAAGCTGGGTTTGCATCCTAGGTCATGGGTCTTCCAGCAGGACAATGACCCCGAACATACCCCGAAACAAAGCGCCAGGGCGTTCTGAAGTGGCCAGTAATGTGTCCGGATCTAAATCCCACTGAACACCTGTGGAGAGATCCCCTTCAAATATGAGAAACCTGGAGCAGTTTGCGAAAGAGTGGTCCGAAATTCCAGTTGAGAGGTATAAGAAGCTTGTTGATGGTTGTAGGAAGCGATTGATTTCAGTTATTTTTTCCAAAGGGTGTGCAACCAAATATTAAGTTGAGGGTGCCAATAATTTTGTCTGCCCCATTTTTGGAGTTTTGCGTGAAATTATATAATTTTTGGCTTTTTTCTGTTTTTTGTGTTGTTCCAGTACAAAATACACAAAAAGGAAATAAACACATGTACAAGAAAACATTGCCTCTCCATTTCTCTTTTTCTACTGTACATCCATGGCTCTCTTCTTTCCTCCTTCTCTCTCCTTTCATTTCTCTCTCTATCCCTCTCTTCCCCAACTCCTCCCGAAGTCACCTTCTCTTTACTTGTCTGTCTTTCTTCCTATCTTTGCTTGTCTCTCTTTTCACTTGTTTCTCTCCATTTTTCTCTGGTTATCACTCATTTCCTCGTTCCCTGTTTGTCTTTCTCTTTCTCACGCTCTTCCCTGCCATTTTTTTCTTCTCTTGCTCTGTACATCACTGTCTCTGGCACCATCTCCCATCTCTCTCTCTCTCTCTGTCTCTCTCTCTCTCCCACTGTCTGTCTCTCTATGCCATGTCTTTCCTTCTTGTTTGCCTTTGGGTTTGTGTGTCTCTTGTTACCTCAGACTGCCTTTCTTCCCTGAGTATCTCCCTCTCTTCCTTATCTCCCTATCTTGTCTTTCTTTTCCTTATATGTCAGGTTCTTCTTCCCTCCTGATTCTGCTCTTTTATTCTGTCACTCTTTTTTTCTGTTTGTCCATTTATTTTTCTTATGCACTGCCCTGCTCTTTCCTTTCCTTTTTCTTGCCCATTCTGTACAGCTATCTCTCGTTCTCTCTCTCTCTCTTACTCAATCCCTCTATTCCTCCTTATTTCCTATTTCCTCTAGGGTTCTCTCCAACTCGTTGCCTTTCTTTTTTCTTCCCCCTTTCTCTCTCAGTTTTCCCTAGGTCTCTCTCTCTCTCTCTTTCTCTTTCTCTGTGATGGAGTGGGTTTAGGGAAGGGGGATTTTGGGGCTCAGGTTAGTGTCGCCTTTTTTACAGTGTCAGAGTGTCTGTGTGTGTGTGTGTGTGTGTGTGTGTGTGTGTGTGTGTGCAATAGTTTCCCTGTGGCGGGAAAGTATTGCATCAGACCCGCCGATGACGGGGTTCAGCTAATATCCCAACAGCCCAGCCTGTTCTCACACTGAACCTGTTTAGCTGTCCTTATGACTGGGAATGCATCGATTCTTTTCTCTCCTGATACCAATATGACACCTGGACCCAGGATTTCAGTTTGTGCTGATCTGAAATGCTAAATTATATGAATTATATCAATTTTGTAAATTCAATATACCTTGTTAAAGTACCTGTTGTTAAATTGAAGCAACAGAATTAATTCTGGCATGCTGTCTTACACTTTGTTAAGAGGGGCTTTTACCCAGTGTACTGGATCAGTGCATGACTATTTATAATCTAGCTGATGTTAACGTATGGAGCTGCAAACCCCTGTGTACATGACAAAGTACACATTAACTGTGTACACAGTGGATTCTACATGTGAAGTTAAATGTCTTGGAAATATACACTCATCATCAGAAGAAAAGGTTTCACCCAGAGGGAAGTGTCGGAGGAAGTGCAATTCTATTGGGAAGGAAGATAAAGGTTACCAGGAACAATGAATGATGGTAAATTTAGACTGATACACATACAGAAGTAGTGTCTCTCAGTATGGCGTCAGGCTGGCATGTTTGCTAAGGCAACATACCAGATGTCTCAGCACGGAGTTGCAGTAGGCCTGCAGATTTTGCGGTAGGGGTGGAGGTGGAGTGACACCCGGCCTTCTGGACATATGATGCCTGACAACAAATCGTCTTGGCGCTGACCACAGCGCCTCCATACATGGATTCGTCTCCACCAAGACAAAAGCTGGACTCATCACTGAAGAAGACCCGGTGGTTTTGTAAGTCACTCAATGACAGTCTGACAGTCTTTGGTGACGTTGATGTGGTGTTAAGGGCAGTCGTCCTGATGGTCTGCATACCAGTGGTACTGAGCGTGAAACTTGAATCTTTTGCATGTCTCACAATGTCAAACCTACCCACCAAGTTTCATTCCTGTCGGTTGATTCCTTCTGGGTGCAACTATTTGTGCAAGTATTCTTTTGATGATGAGTGTATGCATGCGTCAATGCAGAACGATTCAGATCTTCATTCCACAGTGTAAAGCAACATTTATCAAGCATGTTAGCTGCGTACGGCATGACAGCAGCTAAGTGAGCACAAAACGGACAGCGCAGATGGAGAAAAATTAAACAAAGCTTGCCTCAATTTCGCTTCTCATCTGTATAAATTTACTAGGAACAGCTGTAGCTTTTAGAAGACTACCCGTTTGCAGCCTTCCTTGTAATCGTCGGTGAAAAAATGAACACTTCGTACACAGCCATGCTGCATACTTTTACTGAATGGCACTCTTGCTGGCTTGTGGTTCAGCACTAAAAGCTGTGTGTTTCTGCATCATTAGGGAATCGGTGGTTACACGCCGGACTACACACAGATTTCCTTGTTCTGTTTACTGTTTCTACAATCTGGAAATGAATGTTCCATTTTGTAGCTTTATCGTTATTTGAGATTTTAAACAAATGTGATAACTGCAGAGCACCACTGGACTTGCCTGTTGAGGTCCAAGTTGAAAGCAGAACAGAATGACAAAGCTGGACGTTACCTGGATGATAATGAAGTTACAGTTTTAGCTGAAATGATGATATAAGGTCTATTTATGCTGCTTTATCTTTTTGGTAGAATGCGATGGCAAATAGATTACAAATACGTTTTGTATTTATTGTTTTTGGCCTACATTTGGCTTGTATTTGTATTCCTTTAAGCACTGAGATTAAGGCCACATGAAGGAAAATCAGGTGCGTGAACCGAAAATGAGAAAATGTGAAAACCAAAATGAGAACGCTAATAGGTTCTAATAGAAATCGGCTAATAGAAATTGCTGGACTGCAGGCGGTAGTGAGGCCATGATAATGATTTTAAATATATTACACATATGTAAAACATGTAACTTGTCTCAAGCTATTAACTGACAATTCCGTTAGTTTGTGTATGTCCGACTCAATGAGCAGACTCAATTTTTATGACGTGATCTTAATATTGTTCATACACAGCAGTAGTAGAATAGAATAGAATAGAATAACAAATTTGAATTGCTAATGGATGCTACGGTTAACAATAACTGCAGCGGCAGTGCAATTGTTCAGAACATATCAGTAATAGCTATACACAAAATGCTAAATTTCATAAAATTGCATAAGCTTAAATGCCCAGTACAGTGGCATCCATTAATCCCTACAACCTGGTAATATATTAAATTGGAATAAAAGCAAGGCCAGGAGTAATAAACATGAATTGATATCTGCTCCTTTGTGATTGGTTTACTAATTTGAATTCAATCAGGTTGCTCATGCTTGGCCAAAAATATGCTCAGATCAAAAATCCATGTGCCAAATCAAGTGCTATAATGCCTGCTGTTATTGTCAGCAGCCAGACCTGCAGGAGCAGTATGAGCATCTGCAAGAGTAAACGGTGAAAGCAGACTTACTGTGCAGACAGTACAACTCTGATCTGCTGAATGTGCAGACAGTACACCTTGTGCAGATGGTAAAGGATACTCAGTGTTGAGTTCCCTCGTGAATGAACACAGTTCAGTTCTATGATGCGGACTTAAATACAGATCTTCACACGCTAAAACTAACCTAATTAAAGAGTTTGACAGCTCTGCACCAAACACAGTGGATCTGAGAGTTCAGATCTTAGTTCAGCAGTAGCAGTGAGAAATAATCAAACCGACATTCAGTAAACTCAAGGTTTAGTAACATAAACTGTGACTGTACATTATTTAACGTATCATAATGTGAAATTGAGATTCTGATTGGTTTTGCCACTGAACTGGAGACTCTGGTTTTGCCACTGAACTGGGGACTCTGGTTGGTTCTGCTGCTGAAATGGAGACTCTGATTGGTTCTGCCACTGAACTGGGGACTCTGGTTGGTTCTGCTGCTGAAATGGAGATTCTGATTGGTTGTGCCACTGAACTGGAGACTCTGATTGGTTATGCTGCTGAAATGGAGATTCTGATTGGTTGTGCCACTGAACTGGAGACTCTGACAGCAGAGCTTTGTTATGTATGTGTCCTGATAAAAAATAAAATAAAATTAGCATATCAGTCATGATTCTTTCAAGCTTACCTTTAGATAGTCTCCTTGCTCATTTCTGTGCATCATGTAAATAAGAGTGAGAAATGAAGAAGACGAAAATGCACAGACAAACAAATTAAAGTGAAGTGTAAATAAACTTGCTTGTTAATCTGCTTTTGTATCACCATTAATACATTAATATGTATTAATGTGTAATTAGAGACTGGATTAGAAATGCAGTACACCTGTGACTGTGGAGGGCTGACGTGTCACTGGAATATACATTTATGATCACTTGATGATTAGGCATGATTACTCCTGGGGTGTAAGAGAATATGTCGTTTTGGCAATTGACCTGGGGTAGAAGAAACTACTTTTAACTAATGTATATGTTTACCAAGCCTGAGGCCGGGATCAAAGACCACCTGAGGTCTCACATGCTGTTACAGTTCATCAAGATTATTAAAAGCTGTATTATGTTGATTTTTTAAGTAGCATTATGTAGTCAGTGCATTAAAAAAACCACACATTAAAACATGGTGTCCACTGCAAGTCTATACCCTATAAAGCCCAAAATAATAATTTAAAAGTCTGGTTTGGTCTTTACAAAATGTCTTTACAGGACTGCAACAAATCTCTTTACATTGTAGCGTTACACGTGCACGCTCAGAATAAAGACCCAATTCAATGTTTAGGTCTCAAATGCAAACTCTACTGCTTTTTCAACTGTCAGTAGACTTGGAAGGACCAAAGAGAATAATTTCAGCCTTGTTTTCATTTAGCTGAAGAAAGCTGTTTGCCATCTAAAGCTTAATTTCATCCAGATACTAATTTAGATGCTTAAGAGAGCACATATCAGTAGTCCCCAGTGGGAAATAAAGCAGGGTATTGTCAGCATAACAGAGAAACGGGATGTTATACTTCTTATTCGTACCACCCAGTGGACACATATAAAACAGGAACAGTACTGGTCCTAATATTGATCCTTGAGGTACTCCGCAGCTGATGGAAGTGAAAGATGAAGATAAATGACCAACACTAACTGTGAATGTCATATGAAAAAGAGAGGATGTGAACCAATTCAGCACCACCCCATTGAGACTCACCATGTGCTCAAGCTGTTCAAGGAGGATGTTAAGATCGACAGCGTCAAACTGAGTTCTAGCAGGAATATATGTTCAGTTCTCTGTCACTCTTCCTCACTGTCTAGCTCTTTCTCTCTTTCTCTCTCTACTCTACAGCAGAATTTTGGGTAGATTATGTGTATCGCCATTTAAATATAGTTTTTAGGGAAGAAGCAAAGTTATTTATTATTTCTAGACTTGAAAAAATATATATTTCTAGACATGAAAAAGTCTCTCTGACAGTCAATTTTTAGGCTGTTAGAGGTAAGTCTGTGTTGTGTAGCTGTGAAATGAAACAAGACGTTTGAGATGTAATATATGTAGATCATTAGTATATTCTTATTTAATGCTATTACATTATCAAAGACCTTAGAATTTGTATTTACCACCAGAGGGGCTTCCGTCACCCAAAGAATGGTGGGGCATTAAATAAGGACAAAGTACCAACAAGTGGGGCTTTTATCTATACCCATTGTAATGAGGAGCCTCATCTGGCTGAAATAGATCTTGGCAGAGACAATATAAATTACAAGTACACACCAAAGGGGCAGGAATGCCAAGTTGCAGGAACCTTTCATTCTGGTGGGATCCAGAAGCTGGTCCCCAATAAATAAATTGTAAGGTCAGGGTAAGGTTACGATTAGGGTCAATGTTTGGGTAAAATTAAGGTTAAGGTTAAGGTTAGGCTATGTTTGGGTAAAGTTAAGGTTAAGGTTAGGCTAGCAGGAGTTAACTAATGCATTACTTCATGTTAGTTAGTCAGTACTTAATATAAGGTGTCACCCCTGACTGTTCCTGCAACTTTTTCAGTGAGTCCTGAAAAGGGCCAAACTTACTGCAAAGACATGGCCCACACTTACTGCAAAGACACGGCCCAAGCTTACTGCAAATACACGACCCAAACTTACTGCAAAGACATGGCCCAAACTTACTGCAAAAACATGGCCCAAACTTACTGCAAAGACACACCCCAAACCTACTGCAAAGACATGACCCAAACTTACTCCAAAGACATGGCCCAAACTTACTCCAAAGACATGGCCCAAACTTACTGCAAAGACACGGCCCAAACTTACTGCAAAAACATGGCTCAAACTTACTGCAAAGACACAACCCAAATTTACTGTAAAAACATGGCCCAAACTTACTGCAAAGACATGGCCCAAACTCACTGCAAAAGCATGGCCCAAACTTACTGCAAAGACATGGCCCAAACTTTCTGCAATGACATGGCCCACACTTTCTGCAAAAACATGGGCCAAAATTACTGTAAAGACATGGTTCTCCAGACACGGTTCTCCAGCTTGATTAAAGTGCTTAACTCGATTGACAGTATATTTAAGAAGAATTGCTGATTGTACCTAGAACAAGACAACATCTACCTATCTCTGATTAGCTGTTAGCCTCATTGTGCTAAAATTCCTCTTGCTACTGCTGTTACTGCAGAAATGCTGAACCTACCTCAAAGAAACTTGTCAAGAGGAAGACAAAATATCTGCTGTGACCTTTCAACAACCCAACACATGCCCACTTCCATGGATTCATTCAGAGGCACATCCTCTGACTACTCAAATGCCAAACCTATTCTTAACACAGCTATTGACCATAATATTACTAAAGACATAGAGAGAAATGTGTGGAAGTGTGTGTAGAAAACAAACTCATTCCTGAATTACTGATCCGAACTTCGCCTGAAATTCAATATTTTGTCTGGCCCTATCAGACTTGGGACAATCAGGGTGTGTGTGTGGTTGTTTGTGTATGTGCATGTTTAGGTGTGATTTATGTGTGTATGTGTGCCTATTTAGGTGTGCATTCTTTTAAATGCCCAAGCATTCGATGTATTGATCAGCCCTTCTCCCCTTACAAACACACACACACACACACACACACACACACACACACACACACACACACGGGTGGTCTCTTGCAGATTTCACGTAAATGCTTTATTGATTTGTCATTTGTAAAACTTCAGCCAGTCTTATTCATCTTATGAGTCAAAACACCAAGGACCAATTACACACACTTGCTCCCTGTCTCGCACGTACACACACACACGAACACACACACACACACACACACCAACACACATATACACAGTGTGTTACAGCTACAGAATGGCCACCATCATTTTCTGTTTTAATGAAGTACGTGCATCCACTGAGCCCCGGGGAGATGGTAAATCATTTTTGGCCACACTGGAGCATTTTAGTTTAAAAAGAACAAAGAACAAGAGTTTGGGGTTACTGACTTATTATTTACCTCATTGATCTCCTTAGTGCAAGCATCCAAGTCGCTTACAAGCAAGTAAATAACCAAGGTTAGTCATGATGGCTTTTTAGCTATTAGTGTCTTTTTTTGCTTTATCCTACTTACAAAATCAGCTCTATAGCATCCAGTAGACTAGTAAATCTGTAGCAGAATGATTCTTGCACTGTTATTAATATAATACACTGTGGATAATACACTGTGTAACCATGACAAATCTAAATATATAAATAAGTAAATGGGGACATATCCTGTATTCTACATTTGCTTGTACTTGACATTTTATTATTTTATGTGCATTTATTTCATTGGAACTCTTTTTCTGAGCTATAATGTCTGTGTGGGTGCATATAGTGAAAACATAATTCATACATTTTCCAATGACATTTTTTTCAACTTCAAAATTACTTTCAACTTTTCTCTCAAAATTAAGTCTTTGTAAATGACCTCTGTTCTGATTGGCTAAGCTGTATCGTGCCTGGTTAAAATAATATGTCTGAGCTGAAATGTATAGAGCAAACAGCTTACACTGAGGGACAAAATAAACTTCTATAGGTTCAACATTATTTAACTTTCTCACTTCCCAAGAACATGAACTGAAGAACTTTCTAACCCATCTTCTCTTACTGTACTGTGCTTTTAAGACTGATATACATACATGCTATCTTTTCTGATTGATTGTTCTGTCCTTGTATCTCATTTCAAAGCAGTCTGTAAACTATGGAACAAACTGTCAAAGTCATACAGAAATCCACATGGACATGGATGAGTGGATCCTTTAAAAGGCTCCCGTGATCCATTTGCTTTCTGAGAACCAGGAACAGCACCATTTTTTCCACTCCTATATCTTTGCAACAGACTTCATGCAGTAACAACACTCCAACAACTACTTTTTAATTACTACTCCAGAATATGGGCGTGGTTAAGCTGATAAAGACTGAATAGACGTCTGAGGTGGTGCACTATTCTTGGTCAACTTCAGGTCTAATCTGTTTGTTTTTTTTTTTTTCTCTTTGGGAACATAAATGGATGTTTTCTTTGAACATTGCTGCTGTCGAACTCTGCAGTAGTGTACTCAATGGATCTTCAAACCCCCATTATGTGCATACGTACATCATTAAGTAGCTGAATGCAAGCTAACACTGCTGCAGACTGAAATGACGCCATAGATCTTTTTTATATGGTTATTGCACAATTTCACAAGGTCTGTGATCAGTCATATATAAACGTTGAAAACACAGCTCATTTTATTCATAATGAAACAAGAAGAATTAAAAATGAGCTGGTTTTGCAGCTAAATTTCAAATATGGACTATATGGGGTTGAATCATTCATTTTAGAAGCACAGAAAAAATAATACAGTGTACAAGTGTCAACCCATAGGATTTACTCATATCAAATACATTTTTACATAGTTTGGACGGTATACAGCCATATAAGGCCCCAGCCTTGTGGGAAATCTAGTCTAATACTGCTTCTTCCTAAATCCTGCCCAATAAACTTCACACTCAGATTTGTTTCTCATTTTCCGAGACTCTGAAAAAGTAATCTGATCAGGATGCGGATAAGAACGCAGGTACAGATGTATGTGAAATTCTTTTGTTCTTTTTGCAGTACATGGAGAAAACAAATACCGCTACACATGAGGAAAGAGCCATCAGAGCGTCACTCGCCAGAATATAATAAGTTACAGGGATGAGAGTTCAGTTGCATGTACAGTGGGGGTCCAAAATTCTGACATCACTATTGAAAATGCTTCTATTCTGCATTCTACTTCCATTAAATACAAAGTTCATACATCCTCAAAAGAATAGTTGCACGAATAGTTGCACCCAGAAGGAATCATCCACTAAGAATGAAACTTGGTGGGTAGGTTTGACCTTGTGAGACACGCAAATGATTCCAGTTTCACACTTCACTGCACATATGATGCATATTTTGCACTTATAGATGTGTATGTTGAAATACTTTGTTTTGCACTTATACTCACCATAACCTTTCTTCTCTCTAGGTATGAGCACTGGGTTGGGTTGCCAGGTAGTGTACTTATGCTTATATATGTCTGTGTATTATTCTCTCTAGGTAGCAGCACTGGCCCTTGTTCAGGCAGTGTCTGAGCTCAGGGTGAGTTTTAGACTCCTAACCTACTTATACTAGCTAGTAAACATTATCCAACTGATGTCACTCCACCTCCACCCCTACTGCAAAATCTGCAGGAACTGTGTGAGAATATTCAAGCTGCATGGGATGGATTATCACAGGACACCACTAGGAACCTTTACAACTCCATGCTGAGATGTCTGGCAAGTTGCATTCGCAAACATGGCGGCCCAACGCCATACTGAGAGACACTACTTCTGTATGTGTAGTTCAATTAATATTACCCATATCAGTCTAAATACATCATCATTTATTGTTCCTGGTAACCTTTATCTTCCTTCCCAATAGCATTGCAATCCAACACTTCCTTGTGGGTGAAACTATTCCTTTAATGATGAGTGCTTATTATCAGCATAGTGATCTGAGGAAAAGAAGACAGGATCTTTAAAACATTTACATGAATTTCAGAATTTCTTTTTTGTTCTCCTTTTGCTTTAATGACAGAGAGTTCTTGACCTGGCACATAATTTGATATAATACAGTGACAGAAGCCTCTGATGATAATGAAAATTCACCTGAGAGTTACCTGAACATGTGCTTCCATAGAAGAGATAAGACAAATAAACCTGACCTTTTTGTAATAAGGCCTTAGCGTGGTCACTGTAATAAGTTTGCCTAACCTCATTAAATCCCAATCTTGTTACATGCTACAGCTTCTTGTTTTATAGAAGTACTTGGACCTGTTGGTGTTTCCTGGTCATAATTTAAATAGAGCAGTATTGTGAATATTGATATTCAAGACATGTAACTCAGTTCAAGATTCATTAGCAAAGAAACATTTTCTTTTTCGATATCACCTTGCAGATGATATTACATCATCAGAGGTTTTTTGTTCTGTCAGTTCATGATAAAACACAACCTCTGTTCTCTCTCTCTCTCTCTCTCTCTCTCTCTCTCTCTGCCCACTTTAGATAATGTCTGTATGGATATATAAGTGTGAGAGATTAGCTGTTTAAGTGTCAAATACAGTTACACATGGTACATGCACAGTAACAATCCATGTCTGAAACAGTTACTAGAGGAATATATCACAAATAAAAGAACAACTGCATATTATGAATTAAGAAATTATGTATTTGTATCAATGAATTTAAACAGTTCGGAAGCTGTTAATATAAGGTTTAGCATTGTAGAGGTAGACTCCTATGTAAACAGTTTATTTTCAAAAAGCAAGTTTTCAATGATTATTAGGACTATTAGGATAAAGTGAACTGGCTGAATTACACTATTATAGGGCGCTGGATCACTTTTTCCATTGAACATTGAACTTCAATACAAAATAACTGATCACAAACGGTGAACAGAACCTGCCAATATTGGAGACTGCCAGTGTGATCCATATACGTAATTACTGCATAAATGTTTGAAACACATGTGTGCATCTGAGTGAATGCAGGTAATAGATGACTTTAATCAATACTTCTTCTTAGAATTTTATTGAACAAAGGATGGTCCTGTCTTTTATTGGCTCTATCTCTCATTTTAACCATTTTAATGAAGTCATGTGTGCATGTGTAACCTACATGTACATATATGTGATTATTTATAAACAGCGGGCTTTTTTCAGTTGGATATTTGCTATAGTTACATCATACAACCTCCGTGAATTGGTCCCAGTTACATAGAAAGATTAGACGAACATACAAGGTATGTTATCTCAAAGGGCCTATAAAATAAATAAATAAATAAATAAATGGTGAGAAAGAAAAAAAAAATCAATGAACAGCTCAGCCTGACCTCAGAACACATACTTATCTCCCAAAGCCACGTCTGAGCTGGAAGCACTCTGACTTCAGCGGTAAATGTTTTGAATCTCCGAAAAAGCACCTGATTACTTACAAGAGCTGGCTTTAAGTAGGGGAGAGCACAGCACACAACCTAACCTAAGTATATGATCAAGATTAATATATATACACTGTTTATAAACACTGTATACACTGTATTTATACACTGTATGCATTACTCATTGACAAATCAGACTGCCAAGAAGAATGGAATGATGATATATGTGCTTACAGTATTAGAGTGAAAGGATCATTTTTTCTGGGGAATACTGTACAATTGAAAGTAGGCTATAGTACCCTATTGGGATACAAGTTCCGTATGGCATCCTGCGGCCCACGGATGTTGCAGCTGGGCCTGTAGATCCTGCACACTCATAGGTTGCCGAAGCTGGCATCCCAGATGGTCCCATAAATGCCTGATAGGCCAAGGAAGTGTTGAAGTCTGATGAAGACATTCTTGGGAAACCCTCGCTGTGTGTGGTTGAGGATTATCCTTCTGAAAAATGCCAATTAGAAGCCCTGCCATGAGAGGCAACACATGTGGCCGGAGGATGTCCTGCACATATTGGTGAGCACATATCGCTGTGTCCCTCATATCACTACTAGTGGTAACTACTTGGGGCAGTTTGGTGCTCCACAATATATACTGTATACATATTTATATATACTAACAATATACAGGGTATTACTACATATATATCAACCAAGCTGAATGCAACCCCATAGGTGATGCTGATTGTATGTGCAACATCAGATAACATTTGCTAAAGTCGGGTAAATTGATGTGAAATACAATTCATTTGATACAACTCTATGTTATATAATCCAGACAAGCTTCCAACCCCAATGCATCAAATAGTTGTAAATAGTAATTACAATAAATATTATTAGTGAAAACGAAGTGCATCAAATTTATTTTTGACCATAAATCATAACAGTAGACATGATCACCAAATTTAAATACATTTATCTATTGTGAATATTGATAAACCTATGAATAGAAACTTCCAAAAAAGGATTGTTTTCAATTCATAATGGGGGGATATGAACTTCACTCATGGTTTATTTTAGGAGGCTTCGTTTTAACACTGTAACAACTACCACCACTTTAACCTGGCTAGGTCCCACTGTGAGTTGTTCATATTCTTCAAGGCTGTGGTGTATTACGTCCACCAAATGCCACCAAATGATATAGATGTGGATATAAATGTGAATTCTGTTTTCTGTAACTTATACACCCAACACAGTAATCAAAAACACTTATGATGCAAAAAGTTACTTTTATGGTAGAAAAACAGAGCAAATCTTGGGACACATCTGTCCAAGCACTATCAAAGTTCACAGAGAACATTTCTAGGGTAATACAAGGACAAGACTAAAAGCATGCTCTCTTCAATCTCCTCAGCTATATATAATGTAGTGTTACATTTCAGATATATGGATCTGTCCACATACACACCATATAAACACTATGTGTCATACACAGTGACCCCAGTGTCCATTTATCCACTGATATTCAATAAATGATATTTGTTTCAGAGAAAACAGTGAATGCATATGCATTCCAATGTTGTGTTTTGACAAAACAGATGCATGTAAATCTATTCAAGTAGACCTCAAAAATAAAATTGTGAACTTTGAAAATGAGCATAATAGGTCCCCTTTAACTCACAACACGCCTGCTGGATAGTTATTAGCCTATGCTAGGATGTAGCACTACAAAAAATGCAGCACTGGGGGGAAAAAAGTGTTGTTCTGTTCCTTATTGCACAAATGGTGTAAAACAGATGGTATGTGACCAACTGGCAGCATGCAGCCATGTAAACGTGCCCATGGTGATAACGGCCATTGAAATTCGGTTGTTACCCTAGGGGAGCTTGGCAATGACTTATTTGTTTAAGGTGGGAATAAAGACAGGAGGATGCAAGACATCAGTGCCTTTGCTTTCATCCTGTACTATAAGAAGCTAAGCCCCCCCCCCCCCCGCCCCACATAGACACACACATGCTGAATGTCTTTCAATGGACATGCACATGGATGTTGGAACAGTGCAGGATGAGCTCGCATTCGACTACTTTTCGAAGTACTTTTCAAGGTATCAAAATACTCTACACTCTCCAACTCCAAGGATCACTGACCAATAGATGCAAATAGGCAGATAGTTAACTCAATACCAGAAGTTTCTTCTGGAGGGCAGGGCATTTCCCTAAAAGTGAAACCTTCTGTTTTTACTGCACATAGTCATATAGTTTGTTACTTTACATTTTGAAAGTTGTTACTTGCATTATTTCCTACTTGGCTAAGTTAGCATTTGATGTTCTTCAGAGACGTTAGCTAGAAAAGTAAGCATAACTCAATGAAGTGTACAGGGTTCACAAACTCATTGCTCAAATGGTTTTTGGAACATTTTGTGGTAGCGTATGTTGTGACCCACTAAATATTTTGTGGGATTTTTTTAAAGACAAACGTTCTTTGGTTTGCAGTTCACTGTTTCCCATTACAGTGGCCCAATAGCATACTATAGCTGGGTTTCCATCCAAACGTTTCACAAATGCTATGCATTTTTATTAAATTTTGTCCGAAAACAAATGCAAATTAAGTCATTTTTCCATCCACTACAGTTGTGTGAAGAAATTTTAGGCGAGGTGGTCTACAGTGATAGGACAGGTATAAATAGGATAAATAGGTTTAACCTGGTTTCTGCTTTAAGTAGAATCAGACATTCCCCATCTTTTTATGGATGTGCAACTCGGATATACCGGGCAGGAGGAGAAGGCTGAAATCTGTGATACCCCCACAACGTCTTCTTATCTGAATTTCTACCTTAAATGGTGCCAGCATGTAACAGCCTCACCTTTTAAGGCGGAACAGGAAATTTAGATAAGAAGCCAACTTTAACCTCATTCTACCTTTCCTCTGGAAGCGCAAACCCACCAGACAGTTCTGGAAGCACATTGTTCAGAGCCACTGTTCAACCGAGCTTCAACATTCCAGCATGCTGAAAACAATCTTTGAAAAGCTATGCACTGTGATTGGACCCTCTGTAGGGCCATTTGTATTGTGTTGCGCATGTAATTATAACTACTTATAAGCAATCATATAGGCCTATGCCAGGTATTATAAGGTATTATAATGCCTTATTCATTCATTTATACAGCATTGTGAATATAGGATTGTTAGGAAGTGTTACCATATGTATTTAATTTAGTAACATCAGGCTAAAGATGGGACATAGCTCAAGTCTTATAACTAGTAAAATGAGACTCCTTTAACGTTTAGGCCACATAAACTCACCAGTCTGACTTTGCAAGCTATGTATTATCAGCATTACACTACTGTGACAATAACTAAGCTACAAAGTGATTTTACTCCAAATAGCGTCATGACACAACCTGGCGAATTCAAACTATATGACAAATAACACATACTAAAGTGCTTATAAAAGTTTGTGTAGGTCTGTGTCAGTTGTCATGAAGGTCTTATGTAGGTGTCAGGTAGCCTTATAAACAGGAACCTACAGTGAAGTATTAACAGAAGCTTTACTCACATTCTGTGAGGAGGTACTCATTCATCCCCACACAAATTAATGGACACACAAACTCACTCACTCACACACATTCACGGAAGCTGTGTATCCTGGCCTCCTGTGTGACACCGTGCTCTCTCCTGCTCGTGGTTTGATGTGTGGCGTGTCTGACAGGAAGTTGTAATTAATTTCCCACGCTCCCCTGTCCTCACCCCTGATTGGCCGATTTTCTGTTCTGATGTTGGAGTGGCGGCCCACGGAGCACCGGGGCTGTCACTGTTATTCCCTCTGCACCGCGGCCTGTCACACACCTGCTACCTCACCTGAGATACAGCTAATTATAGCTACACACACACACACACACACACACACACACACATACACACACATCACCACCCACAGTGAGAGAGGCGTGAGACACCTGTCAGCCCCTCTCTCTCTCTTTCTCTCTCTCTCTCTATAATTCTTTTTTTACTTTTTTAGCCAGGCTGCCTCTCTTTGTCACTTCCCCTTCTGCATGCATTTCTTGTCAAACAGAGCAGATGAGAGACACACCAGAGTCCTCAGCTAACACCTGCAATACATTCTCTACCTCCCTCTCTCTCTTCCTCCTCCTACTCTGTTTATTTCCGTCTGTTTCTTTTTCTGTATGTTTACTTTTTTCTCTTTTCTCTGTCTCTCTATCCGTATATTTACTCTTTTTTCTCCACTGGATCTCCACTGTATTCTCTGTTCATCCACTTTATCTCTGCATTCTGTTCCTCTATTTCTTTCATTAAATGTTCATTTCTCTTTGTTATATTCATTCTCTCTTTTACTCTCTTTATTTAGCTCCCTCGGCCCTTCTCTCGTACTCTCATTGTCTCTCTTCCCACTCTCTCTCTCCCTATTCTACTATTGATCTTTCTCTGTTCCCGCTGTATTGTGTCTTTTTCATTCATCTCTCTTTCTCTTCATCACTTGTTCTTCTTAGAGTGGTTTAGTCCTTCCCGTTCCTGTTGAACTGATGTGGAGTGTTGTTCCTGCGGACAGCTTGTAGTAGGGTTATCAAAGCGGACAATGAAGGGGAAATAATTAAATGCTGTACTATTCGTGAGTGTCAGGAAGCAAACCAATAATTGCAGCCTTCCAAAAGAGCCACACATTCAAATGAAGAGGCTAAAGTTAAAGTCTACATCTAAAGTCCTTGAGGATTTCAGTCTGAACCTAAGAGTTCTTTTTAAACATTTCAGCCCAGACTGTTTTCTCAAAGAGGTAAAGTGCAGAGCAGCCAATCTGAACAGAGCCCATTAGCTCTAAACGTTCAGGAATAAAGACAGTCTGTTTGATTCAAAGGAATAAAAGAGGTTGGAAAATGCTTCCGTTCACATGTTGAGAAGTGAGAACTTTATAAAGTTAAAGAATCTGCTGCATTAAAAGCCAAAAGGACATTTATGCATTTTGCATTTTTATAAGCATTTTATTTCTAAAGCCAGAGCATACCAACTCAGTGACTGCAAAACATATATCTTATCAAGTGAAATTATCCTAAATTTAGTTGATATATTTAGTTTATTTTTTTAAAGTGATTTTAGCAAGCCAAATTACAAGGCAATGGCCCCATGAATATACACATTTAGATATATTAAATGTTGATACACATTTAAATGAACCACTGTTTTTTCCAGTTGTAGCACTTATTTTAGTCATTTTTAGCAATGCAGCCCCACCTCCTATTGAGACTATAATGAACTATTCCAAGTTGTTACCTTACTGTATAAAGATAGACTGGTATAACACTTTGAAATATGCACTGATCTACATTTTGGAGATGTTCTTTGGTGTGATATTCTCAATGCTGAGTGGAAAATTCTAATAAACGTTATCCATGTGCAATAGAGGAATGCCGAAACAACCGCAAGTGAACTTTCAAATGTAGTATTGCAAAGCCTTTGGGGTCTCTACAATGGAATGGCAAATGCATGCATCAAATCAAAGTGTAAATAAACTACGGTCCTATCAGAGAATAGCTCCACACTAACCCTACTACTATCAACATGGGTGAGTTTCATTTCTAACCCGCTTTGTTAGGCAGCTTAACTTTAGCTAGTTAGCTAAATATCCTTATCAATCAGTGAAACAAAACAAACACTATATCTTCCAGCACCCTAAAACCTTTCTCCAGTTTCTCCAAATCAGTTCCTTTCCATTAAAATCGTTATTTTTACTAGAAGGAGCATAGAGATCCCTCCTTTTCTTCACTTCATGGAAGAGTTTCTCTACATCCATTTAGTGTTAGGAATGGCAGAGGAATGTGAGCCATCAACATTAGAGACAATCTTCGGTGTCTGTCAAAGATGGCATATCCCATTAATGTCCCATAAATGTCCTTGTTTTCTCCCCTATTCATACTGGCCCATTTGGTATATTGTTTTTATTTTTCTAAATATTCAATCAGATCAAGTGGTTGTTGGGTCAGTGTGCTTCACCACCCAAAACAATGAAAATAAAGATTGTAATCATTCACATATAGTTACTTTACACCTATTACAATGTCTATTTAAAATGTATTTTTCCACACAACTTTTCCTTGGGATCTGTTTATCACTGGGTCCACTTCTCTGAGTAGAGAATTGAGTGAAGGCATTTGCTTACTAGACTGGACTTAATATACTGTCATAAGGCCTACACTAGCTACTTGAGTGAGGGTGTTCATGACCTCCATTGCTCACAGACTGTTGTATTGCGCTAGACCTGTTGCATCATTGTCAAAAAAAAGACTATTGTGGATAGTTTTCTGCAACACACGTTACTGGCTTCTGCCTAATGAAGTACCAGCAGATGATGAAGGTGCTCATCTACACTGTGGCCAAATGGATTCAGACTGAGATCATACCCATACCTGTATCACATGGAGTGATTCTAATGGAACACAAAAGTATGGAGAACTTCGAGATAGCTGATGGTACTTATTCTAGCTATGTGACATGCAGTTGTATGCAAAAGCTCCTGGTCAAATTACACACTTTGCTGATTTTCCAAGTGTAAATACATCGTACATCCTCTACAGAGAGCACACCTATGCTCAGTGTCAGTGTTTATTTGCTGAATTTATCATATTGTAGAAAATTGGAATATTTAATTTTTTGTTCCCTATAGCAGATTCACAAACTCGTTTTCACTTACTAAATCAACAAAACGTGTAATTTAACAAGTGAAATTCAAACATTTGCATACAACTGGTCATCTGTTTTTGGAGCATATCATACAATATCAGAATAACATAAGTAAGTCTGTTTGAGACTATGTCTGACTTGCTTGTGCAACTTTGAAGCAGCTGTCACAATGCTGAGGTGTTGTTGGGGAGACTTGTTGTAAGGCTGCTGTAAACTTGCTCTGTTGTAGAGTTATTGTTCTCCTTTTTGGACTGGCAGCACTTCAGAGATTTGGCAGCTCCGGCCTTGACGGATAAATAGATGTTTTTTGATGTCTCAAAATGTTGTAAAGCAATTGTCTGCTAGGTTTTTTTTGTGGTTTGTGCTTGGTGGCAGCTTATTGTGTAAGGACAGACAAGTGAAGTTTCTGTCAGGTGTGTGTGTGTGTGTGTGAAGACTGAGGCCATCAATCAACAAATTAGTGACTTTATCAGCCTTAGATGACTCATGAGTCATGGCGTAAAGTCTGAGTCACCACTCTGGCTCGAGCAGGTGAGTCCACATGCCAGACTGAAGTGAATTTGTGTCTGATCATTGCAGTATCAAAGCGGCCTTGCTACCTGAAGGAAAGACAAATGAAAATAAAGTTGCATGAAATGAAGAAGAAAGATGACTTCCTTTTTGGTTCCCTTTGTTTTTTGGACATGTGATGTGCGAGATTGAAAATTATTATTAAAGATTTTAGAGCCACCACACAATATACAGTATGGTTTGAATTTGATAAAGTGAGGTTGTCTCTTTTCCCCTTTTCCCACCGGCTGTGCCGGTTTCCTCACATCTAAACTGTGGAGACAAATTGGAGATGCTAAATTGCCCCTAGAAGGGAGTGTGTATGTCTGTGTGTCTGCCCTGTGAAGGACCGGCAACCTGCCCAATGAGTGCTCCTGCACCCCCCACCACAACTAAGAAGATGAATGAATGATTAAATTTGCTAAAGTTATTATGGTGTATATACACTGATTATGTGTATGTGGAATATATAACACCCTTTATGGTTTTTGATATTTTGTTATTTTCTGACATACTTAAACTCAAATAAAGTTAGAGGTGATTTGTACCTGTTATATGGAATATAAACAGAACGTAAATCCAGTTACAATGAAAAAACAGAATGGTTTAAATAAGCATTTATGTATTTATTTATTTATTTATTGTGTAAAAACATGATACTAGAATTCTGTATGTGTGCTAGCTGTAGAGCTATAGAGATGTCTTTTTGTATCCTTGCGTTTGACCAAGGTTGGAGATTTATGGTCCATTCACCATTGCTAAAAAGAGCTGTCGCCTACCTCGATGACACTAGTTCCTCAAATTCAGTGTCGATAAAGAAGAAAAGCTGGTACAGCTGTAAGAGTTTTAAGAAGTTGCACTTCAATAAACATGCTTATGTTAGCTCAGCTAAATGTTTCTTTTAGCGCTGACAACAGAATGCCGTTCAGTACAAGCTTCTCAAAGTGCATGGCATCCTGGGGGCATAATATGGGAAGCCTGACCAGGGGGAAAATGCAGTCCGGAACTAATTGTTTGCTGTCAGAATCTTTTTCACGGCGGAACAATAAACAAATCATGCTTTCACACTGGTGTTGATTCAGATTGAATGTCTAGGTTTACAGAATGGAGAGACATTTGACAGAGACGAAAGGAAAAACAGCCAACGCAGACAAACAAAACAAGTGACGGTAATCGACCAAAAACCAAGTCAAGAAAATAGAATGAAGCCTGCAACTCCGCTTTGTAAAGATGTGCAGGGCAAAACAGGCTCACTGCCGCCACTAATGCAGTGATAAGAGTCTAGCGCCCACAAAATCACTTGCATATCTTTCTAGCCAAATATCTGCATTTGTTCTTCTTCCCTGCAGATTGAACTTTATTGCTATCATTCTAGCAAAGTGTTTGCCACTTTTATCTGATTTTTCTCTATTTTTTAAAACACAGCACAGACGGATGGAGCAATCTAGTGACAGATGTCAGAAAAAAAGTGGTTTGATGAAGTTGAAGTGGAAGTTACTTTTATTTTTGCACAGAAGAAATGACTGCAATGAAGGTGAAAGGAATGTTCATAATCTGATGTTATTTCAACACAGTGATGCTTGGCCCCTTTTATCATCATGAAATGCTTCTTCCTCCAAAGGGGGGCTTGACAGAACAAGTTTAAGAACCACCAGTATAAATCATTAATTACAGAATGTACTTCATTGTGTATTTATATAAGTACCTTTAAGTAAGGCTGAAATGAAAATCAATTGCACAGCAAAACAACAGAAACACTGAACATGGCAGATTTCATCTGCTTGTGTGTACAATAACACGCCATGATCTGCACTGTACTAGATGTTTCTGATCCCAGTAAACATAGAGAGTTCTGCAAAACAAATGATGTGTAAATCTTTCTGTGCTTATGTTCTGGGCTATTTTAAGAGGTCGGGTGGTGCATTTAAAAATAAGAATAGTTTTTATTCTACAGGGTGGTAAATGAAGGGCTTTTAAAAGTCAAATTTCTCTCTTTATCCATCTGTCCTTCCCTTTCTCTTTCTGTCTGATGAGTTGTGACATTGAGGGACAAGTCACAGACCGGTCTTGTCAGTCACCTCAAGAAAACTCTCTCTGACTCATTAGTGGACACGCACACACACAAACACACACACACACACACACACACACACACACACACACACGCACACACGCATACACACACACATACACCCACACACACATGCACACACACTTTTGTTTCTGTGAACTGTGGGGCCTTTACATAGACCTCCATGTAACCCTTACCCTAACCCTAACTTTACACTTAACCTTTCCCTTAATATTTAATCATGCACATTGTGAGGAATAGCTTATAATAGTGTATGTTCCATATGTATTAAACTTTTGGAATATGTAATAATATGCTCCAATATCACTGCCAAAAAACTGTACCTCTGTATCTGCTTTTTATTGTTACATTATTTGGAAATACCAGCTGCCCTTTGAATTATGTAAAAATTTCATGATGAATGAACCAGTTGAAATGGCCCAAAACTGGCCAGGAGCCTATCCCAGCACTCAATGGGCAGAAGGCAGGAAACACCCTGGACACCAGCTCATTGTAGGGCAGACACATAGACATTTACATTCACACACACACACAAATACACTCACACCTAGGGGCAATTTAGCATCTCCAGTTTAACTGTCTTTGGACTGTGGGAGGAAGCCGGAGGATCTGGAAGAAACCCATGCAGACACGGGGAGAACATGCAAACTCCTGGTCTCCTGTATGGAATTAAATCTCTTTTCATTACAGGGGCCACAGAATGGAAAACAGTATTACATCGTCATACTTGAATAATGAGAGTTCAGCACATAGAACTGACATGGAGTGAACCGCAAACACTGTTGTCTTCTCTTTTAAAAATGAATCCTGTGTTTGTAAAAGAGGGCAGAAAAACAAACCATATCCAAAATCCTAGACTATTAAGTAACAGTCCTAACTCCACCCAAAATGACACAAAATGACAAAATATTCACATACCACCTGAAGTTCCAGCCTAGCAGAAGCAACAAAGGACCAAGAGCAATGGCAGATTATGCATGCAGTCTACCTTTCCAGGCTGTAAAGAGAGTGTCGGCACTTTTCATATCGTTTTCATCATCATTCAGGGAGCATGGATGATGTCCATCTTTAAACGAATTTATGATTAGCTTTCTATTCGCCAGCTTATTAATCTAATGTTCAGTTCTACCTTAAAAGCTGCGGCATCATTTAAAGTGGAACGGAAAATTCATAAAGTGAGGTGGCAAACATAAAGTCAAATCAAGCACCCACATCATTAAGAAGATCCTGGATAGCCTTAATTCAGAGATGTTAGTTTACTCGGCTGTGGGCAATATTGAGGATTCACACATAGAGGAGAAGAGACCCCAACAGAAACCTCTAATGAGCAGCCACTCTGTGTGATTTTATCCACTTTCTGACGATTAAAATCTGACTATCGTTAACTGAAGGTATAGAGTAACAACTTTAATAGGCTTCATGTTGATGTTGAGGTTAATTGTATTATTCTGCCTGTGTCTGTTCATATATCTTACTTAGAAACCAGCCAATCAGGGCAGAGCTTAAAATATCCATGAGTGCACCATTTATGACAGAACAGATTGTTTCATTCAAGGGCCACATGACAGGGTGTAAATGGGCATGTAAAACTGCATCTGGACATTTTTTACCCCAACCAAACTCACATACCTTCTATGTACACGTCAGAGAACAATTTAAAATGCTGGAAAAATCATTCTATGGCAGCTTTAAATTAAATTGAAAGTAATGCCTGTTTGCTCTGTTTCATTCTCCTGTAAAGAGCTAGAACATATCAGTATAGTTGAGAAACAAAACTTGTATCTAAACCTGTAGTTTAAACTAAAACTCAAAATGATAACTTCACAGGAAAAGGAAGAAACTAAGTATTCTTAATGCAGGTCGATGTAACCAGACATTTTTTCCAAGTTATTTTGGGCCATTTTATTTAGTCCATTCATGACATTTGCATAACACACAGAACAACAGGCATTTTTAAATGATGTCAAAGATTGAAAAATTGGCAAACAAGGGAGATGCATAGTTTTGTTCACAGCAGCTACATGTATATGATGAATAAACCAATGGAAATGAATATAATGCGCATGGAATAAATAAATAATATATATATATCTGT
>CM067474.1:13850762-13906661 GCA_034552555.1 Semaprochilodus insignis | reverse complement strand
ATATATTATAGTATATATCAAAATACAGTTTTTTTAGGGGATTCTTCTGAGGAAATTAGATACCAGATCCTTCACAGTTAATGGTGTGATTGATAAACAGTCCTATACTGCTGTGAAAAACAGCCTGATGGTTTCCCAACTATGTAACAGTCTACATGAACGTTCAAGCATTTGCAACTAGAAGTGAGCCAGATACATTTGCCTATACTGTATCTTTACGTATTGTACTACACAATGTAGCAACACTGAGGGCCCGCAGAAGAATTAGGGTGCAAATTAGAGCACACGGAAGCTGTATGTTAGAAATACAGGGTTGCAAACTGTAGGAATACATGAATCAATTGTATTTAGAATTGCAGTCCTGTAATTTTATGATCCTGTATAAGTAAATAAACATCCAAATAAACAAGTTTGTTTCTAAGAAATTAACTGCATAAACTAGAACATATCGGAATTAAATGCTGACAATTATGCTTTAATACAATGTGAACATATAAGATAATTTATGCTCAAAGAATTCTTAATAAAGTCTTAATAAAGGGTTAATTCCCTTCATTCCCTTATTACAACTAACAGCACACGTACTACTATTAGTATAGAGTAAGAATACATGTGAAAGTGCTTTAGATGAAAGTTCTTTTATTGAACACGGCAGCAGTGGAGACCACCACCCAGTGCTACTGAACCAACATCTGGGATAGCAGGCAGGTCATCAACAGCCATACAGCTCTGTCTGACATTTCATTTGACTTTAGGTGCTCATACTATTGCGTACAAATGTGTATCAGTCTAACAGGCACAGTAAATCACCCTGTTTTAAATCCAAGCGTTAAAGAGAGGCAGGAAAAAGGTCAGGTGAACTTGAATGTGCACTGTTTTCGGTAGAAAAGACATGTACAAATATACATGGTAAAAACTAAGATGTAGGATATGGTCCTTTTAATAAAGTCCCAATGTATGTTCCCTGAAATAGATACTGTACATAAACTCGTCCAAGTCCAAAGTAACCTGATTTACAAGTTCAATATTCCCAATTCAGTTACTTTCCACTGAAGGCCTCTGATATTGATATTTATAGTTCACTTTTTCATAATTTGACCAGTGTTACGTTTCCCCTTCTCTGTGAAATTCAAGGAAGAAGTATTGAATTATGTGAGCATTCCAGGCCATCTCTGTTATTATGGGTACTTTTCATTATATTGTTATTATCTGGTTCTTCAGTGTGAAGGAATGTGCAGTTCTTTTTATTTTTGAGAGTATTTTTACTGTAGTTTTTATGCAATAATCTCTCCTTCTCTCTCTCTCTCTCTGTCTGTATGTACCAAATAACAGAAGATGAAGCATGACAGGTGGCAGTGCAGTGTTAGATATGTAAGGTATTAGCTGTTCATTAAGTGCTTTTACTGTTTTGAACTCCTCTCTCGCTCTCTCTCGCTCTCCTCCTGTCTCCCCTCTCCTTTCCTTTCTTTCTTGCTCTTTCTCTTCTACCACCTCTGTCTCTCCCACCCCCTCCCCATCTCTCTCTCTCCTTCTCTCTCCTTCTCTCTCTCTCTCTCTCTCTCTCTCTCTCTCATAGCCCTTAGATTGCCAATCTCACACAGAGACTGCCTCACCTCCCCCCACACAACATGGTTGCCTAGCGACGCTGAAAGTACATGGAGTACTGTATATACATACTATTTTAAGATGCTGGTTGTACAAAAGTTCACTTCATGAGCGATCATGTCTCTCTGTTCTTTTAGTACTGATTCTGACTGTAGTCAAAGCTCAGTTAGTCTGGCTTCGACTTACTGATGCTATAAATACTGTCATGCATACAGGACATCAAAACTTTGGAAAAATCGGCTTAATATTTCTAATACATGTCCAGCTCTCCGCTTTGCAGTAACTTCAAGCCTCTTTTTGATCATCTTCAAGATTTTTTATCTAATTATTATCTGTTTTTTTCTATGAACTGGTAGAGGAAGAATGACGTCGGCCTTTTTAGTTCATATATCCTTTTTCTGCTGTTTACTTACATTCGAGCTGGGTGGGAATAGATTTGCTGTGCAGGTGATGTCAGAGGCCCAGCCTAAATTTGGAGCAAGGAGTTTTTTAAGCCTTTCTAAATGGTTATTAATGGTTGATAACGGTTCTTATTAAAAAAACAAAACTAGCTGCTTGATCCTGTTTGCAATAGCCACATCTCACACGACCCTGCTATAATCGAGTAACTTAATTTAAAAGCTCCTTAACTGTAGGAATAGAAAACCATGTTAACTCAGTGTTACTGTAGCTAAGCAATCAAGGCCTAACAGCTTAACATCAAGGCTCTTTGTCCCTGCAGTTGTTGATTCTCAGACATGGTGCACACTAAGCCACATGAGAAATTTCTTCTCAACGTCCACAAATGTGACCTCCACTTCAGAGGCGCCGTCCAGCAGGTAGCTAGCTACAGGTTATGTTTACAACATTACTGCTGAGAGTATAAGTATCTTCTCATCATAACATGAAATCCTAAGTTTTTGAATACAACCTGCAAATTGTGACCAAGTTCTCTATACCCTATCTCTATTCTAATATGACTACTAGACCACTTGTTTTCTCTGTTTTGCAACTTTTACTCACCATTCAGAGACTAGAGAGGTGGTCTATTGCACTGCAGGGGGCTCATGTATCAAACAAAGTCTTGAACCACACCAATCGCCCCTGTTGTGTGTGTCATCTCTAGTATCAATGGTGGTGCCGCTTACCTATGCCAATGCCAATGGTTGGTTAATGTTTGAAACCATGTTAACTGGGTTTTAATGCATCAAAGACGTGACAACAGCAACTTTGTCTTTGCCGAAACTGGAAAACATAAGGAGCAATATGTAAGTTGACACAATCTGTCAAATTCATACCCATATTCACACAGTTCCTCCTCCTCCCTCTTAAATCCTCCTCCCACATACTTACCAGTCTAGAAGTTGCAAGTTCAGCATCAGTCTAGATCCCTTTACTTGCCAAGTGTTTCCAGTGGTGGAAAGCAGTGCCAGTGTTAACTCTCGTTTGCTGCTATTTTTGTCACTAGTTTTTGAATGTGTTTTCTTGACAAGAGCAAGCATGTGCAAACACGGTTGTGTTGTGACAGCATATAGTGGTGGTGCCCACAAATGTTGTCACAACATTGAAATGCAATTCCTCAGAAAGTTGTGACAACGTTATCTGACGGTGTAGTGGCAACGTTGTCACAACATTCTGGAATGCTTCGGAAGTTCCATTATTTCTACATGGAACTCCATGGAATTTTGCTAAGTTGCCAACAGGTAGTCATAATACCAGAGGACAGTGTGACTTGGTAGTGATGTTGTGATAACATTGTGACAACGTTGTTGAGACGATTTAATCTACACCACCTTTTGACAATGTTGTAGCAACAAGGTTCAGTAGCACTGGGTGGTGGTCTCCACTGCTGCCGTGTTCACTATCACCTCACAGAAAGCTACAAAGTAGTATTACGAGACAGGAGAGGGCAGGGTCTTTGACATATCGTCAAAACTGTTACTTCTTCACATTCTGTTAACAGTTTTAGATCATTTTTAGTCTTACAGATTGATTGCCTCATCTTGCATATTCATTCATCTTAGACACATCTTATACTTGTTTAAGTAACAAGTGACAAAGATCCTACCTCGGGAAGCAAGCCATACTCCCACTTGTAAACTCCTACTTGTAGTAATGTCGGCACTCATCAGCACTCAAGTCCAAAAATATGAGCTTTCCACATATACTTTTCATGTCATGGAAGACCCTTTGAAGAACATGAAGCTGAGTGCTGAAGTTTTTGCAACTGCTAAAAATAATTTCAGAACAATGAAAAATTGAAGACCTACTGAACTCTTGCACTGTTTAAACAAATGCCTTAGTAAATGACAATTGTTTAAAAACCTTTATAAAATGTTTCTTTATTAGCACCAAAAAGTGTTCCACAATGGTTACCAGTCAAAGAACACTTTTTCAATACTATATAGAACCATTTTTGCTAGGAATGTATGTGTGCTTGCTAATTATAGGGTTGATCTTTAAAATCTTTGACAGCCAAACACTTTTAAAAAATGTATGATTTTTATCAAAAGTGGCAACACACAGTCCCCAAAATTTCATTTTGTAAACACAGGTGATAGGGGGATTTTATATGTTCTCCTAACAGCGGCAAGAGCTCTTAAGGAAGGCATAAAAAGGGACTTTCACATGGGGCTGAAAGATTGATCGCTTTTTATATCAAGACTGCAATTTGAAAGAGTGCAACTCTACAATTAATTAAAGTCAACATTATGAGTGATTTTGTCTTAATGAGTTTTAAGTGAGGAAATTTAGCCTAATAACACAGAGCTTGTGAACCACCTCAAGAAGAGTTAGACCAATCAGGCGATACCAAAAACTAGCGTGCTGTGTGCAGTGCAACTGCAGCAAACTGGCATTCTGGTGCATTACCAGTATCCGAGACTCAAGCAGGACGAAGTGGACATTCTGGTCTCCATGGCCAAAATAGGAGGCCTGAATTTTGATTCATAGACAATCACAATTTATACCCAAATCACAATTTTGATCAGAAAATAACTATTAGGCATGTTCCCTGAATTACTTACGTTCACACTGGTTAGAAAGCCTTTACGCATCTTATAGCAGTACATGGCCGACAGTGGAATGAAGCCATGCAAACACGGACATGGTGACAGCGTTTCCAGTGAAAATGGAAGATAATCAGAGGAGAGTTTTAGCCATGTAGGTTGTTTAATTAAGGTGGAGAAACGAAGAAGGAAGTTCTGTACTCTTTAAAGTAAAAAAAATGAGCATCCAGTTTATTTCAATGCTGCGGTCGATGGCAAAAGTTGGAATGTCGCCATTTACAAAATTTTAAACTGTGGCTCCACTGGAATCAGTGAAATATCTGGTTTGCTGTCGGTTACCTGTCTATCGCAAACATGTAAACGCTGACTTAGCCCTGGGATTCCGTTCACTATATTAAAATGGAACTTTAAATAATAACCACAACATCTAAGCCAGTAATGGTGCCTATGACTGCTTTTTCTGTGTCATTCAAACACTATTATTATTGCAAAGCGCTGCAATAATAGTTTTTCTACTCCTTGCAAGCATATGGAGAGTGTTTCTCCAGAATATTCTGTCTTCTGTTTGAGTCTTTAGGCTTCTGAATGGCTGGTTCATGATTCCACTGATTGTATCCATCCATCTTGTTCTCTATCACCTGTCGAGTGAGAGGTGAGGCTTGATTTGGTCGAGAACCCATGTAATTGTTTTCTTTGCTGTCCACAATACTTTCAAAAGTGTTTCCCAACATTTAAATGCATCTATATGTTCTATATGTATATCCTTTTTGGCTACTGTCCAGCTCTCACATCTATAAAAAGCCATAGAAAAGAGATTGGACCGAAATAATTGCATTGGAAGATCTTTCTTACAGACACTGCAGTAGGGTAAAGACTGCAGTAGGACACGCAAGCTGGCTAATCAATTCAAGCACAGAATACTCAACGATAACCTGAATATGCTGCCGATTGCTGGGATAGCTGGGACTTTATGCTCAATAATCACAATTTTTAAACTCAATAAACTTATACTTCTTGCAGCAGTGTGATGAGATTTAGCAGATTCAGCACTTTAGCTGTGTATATGAGAGTGTGTTGGCAGCTCAGAGGGAGCGACACTCAGCAAATCCCCCCCCAGTTAATGTTTAAACTTGGATTTTTAATAATCAATGACCAAACTGGAATTTCAAATTGGGTTGTACTTAGCGTGTGCATTTTTATTTGAGTTTTTGCTTTATTTTTAAAGATTTTAATTTGTCCTGAAAGAACAGTTTAGCAGTCATTGTGGGTGGGCCTATATGTAAATATATATATAAATGTGGTCAGTTCTATAAGGCTAGTCATACAGCTTCCATTGATCTGAGCAATATCTGATAAATAAAAGGTCTTACTTGTACCTTTGTGTTAAAGGCTCCTTTAGTTTAGCCACTTCAGACTGATTGGTCGCTCATCTTCATAGTTCATTTAGAATGAGTGAGAGCAACCTGTACATTATTTGTATTCAATTTCAGAACCCCTCTCAAATCCCGCTTCCCACATACCTGGGTGTATGTATCTGTATCTCTTACTCCTATGATTCCAAGAGCGATGCCATCCAGAGCATTTTCTGCTCCTTATAGTGCCTCCCATGGGGGTCAGGTCAAAGGGCAGGTTCCAGACAAAGAGCCTCTCAAATATGTGTTGGGGGCATTCAGTAGCCTCATTAGATCAAACTTGTAGGTCCCCATGTGACCCTGGCCTTCAATTTTTTTTTTTTTATCTCAAGCTCTCTGCTGCCACAAGAATGCAGCAGACAAGGCCAGGGTAGGGTGGATAAATGAACTGCATGTTCCTTTTTATTCACATTAACCTTTAAATGTTTCTTCAACCATTTGCCCATACCTCGGGTCGTTAGCACACTTCAATCTAATACAAATCCATCTACACTGAAAGAAAATGATGCATTACATTTACTTGATTTAAATGTGCGTATCATTTCCACATGAATAAACCATATCCATACATCTAAGCCATTAAACTCTGCCTTATAAAAACAGGATGAAAACAAAATCACATTGATTTTAGATGGGTAACTCCTTAATTTCTCAGTCTTTCTTTCTATTTGCCCTGCCAAAAAGCCTCAGGATGTTGCACACTCATGGACAAAAAATAGTTGCACAAATAGCCAGAAGGAATCAACCAACAGGAATGAAACTTGGTGGGTAGGTTTGAGGCCTTATCACTACACCTGACTTACCCAACAGCCACGATTCTACAGGGAAATTAAAGCCACAAAATCTGCAGGAACTGTGTGAGAATATTTAAGCTGCATGGGATGGATTATCACAGGACACCATTAGGAACCTCTACAACTCCATGCCGAGACATCTGGCATGTTGCATTAGCAAACATTGTGACCTGACACTATACTGAGAGATACTACTTCTGTATGTGTAGCTCAATAAATATTGCCCATATCAGTCTAAATTTACCATCATTTGTTGTTCCTGGTAACCTTTATCTTCCTTCCGAATAGCTTTGCAATCCGACACTTCCATCTGGGTGCAACTCTTCTTTTGATGATGAGTGTACATTTTGTAACAAATATCATCCATATTTTATCACTATAACATTAAACTGAGGACAAATAGACAAAGTTTGAATGTGGATGAATAGATGAAATAGTCTCTATTTATAATTACTGATGAAAAGAAGATTTCTCCCTGAATGAGCATTTGACTTTGGTATGGTAACCAAAACCCTTTTAAGTATGATAACCAACAGAATTTGCATGTTGAAGTCAATGAACTGGTTCATTCTACAGCAAATACCAATGTTTTCCTGTGCCTTGATTTCCTTGTCATCTTTTTCACTGCTCATAGATGTGGTATACACATCTAAACTCAAACAAATTGCACTGTACAAAATGTGTCATCTTTATGTGTGACATTTCTGTTTATTGCCCCCCTTGCTGGATTTGGCTGTTCCACTAAATGTGACATCAGTGATCGTTCATGTGAGGCACTATATTTAAGTCACCTATAATCCATCATTCTGTTTCATAAAACAGTCCAGTTTTCCCATTTGCCTTTCCCCAAGTTCACATTCTTGTTGAAAAAGTCTTGATGAAATAACTGTTCTCCTATTTCATGTAATTATATAACTTGAAGACAAATACAATGAATAGATGGATGGATGTTGTAAACACGTCTACTTGCCCCCAAAAGTGGTGCTACAGAAAATGAATCTTGAGTGGTACCCTAAATGCCCAACGTGATGCAAGTAGACAATAATAAAGTGCAAAATATTTGGACATGGTTTTCTCTTACTAAAACTATACAAACTGGACTTTTTTCGGGGTGGATTTTGCTGAACATCTATCACGTAGCACCACAAAACAAACAGAACAAATGTCTTCAAATGTCTTTGTTCCTCACAGAATGAGTGATATGGTCATTAAGCAGGCTGCTTTCCATTTTGGATAAAATCTTCATGCAGCACTTTTTCAGTGCTTCTACATATGCACTGCACTGACTGCATTCCACCCAGATCTTCTAGCCCAGTTTGGGCTAGCCTTTTTTGCCTTTCCCCAACTTACATTCTTGTTGAAAAAGTCTTGATGAAATTATTGTTCTCCTATTTCATGTAATTATATAACTTGAAGACAAATAAAAATAACAAAAAGTTGTATAAAATAATCAGATTACGTTACTCTAATATGGTAATCGTTTGGATTAGGTTACAATTACATTTTCAATAGATAATCAAACCTTTAACTGAATAGCAACCCTGTTAACAAATGATCCAGTCTGAAAGGAACAATGAGTTGAGGCTGAGGGATGCAATACTGTCCTACAGAATACAAATTCATATAAATTACATGAATAACAAAACATTAAATGCTAGCTTTAGCTGGAATGCCATTTCAGTCAGAAGTGTCTAGAAATCTAAGGTATGCATTTGGGTGTTAAATCCATTCTTCCACCTGAAAGTCCTCTGGTGGTGCAATAGAGTGATGAGGGCAGTCTATAAATGAGGCATGGATCTTCTGGTTGTTGTGAAAGTGAACACCAGGAACACCATCTTTCTTCAGCTGGCTGGAACAAAACTAAGAATCTGTATTCATGGACCTTGCATTAAGATGACCTAAACATTGGCTGTTTTGCTATATGCCTAGGTGACCCGGCTACAACAGACACAGTATGTTCTTTTGGCCACATGGGTCATGTAAAACACTTTATTCTGACTACCTGGAGCATTCCAAACCTCCATGTTGGCCAGAGAAGAAAACCAAGATCTCCTCAATGGAAAAAGCTTCACCTTGCAATATGTCAATATAACTGCATGGATATGTTCCTTTTTCTCCATGGTAAAGATCCAAACAGCCACAGCCCTAACACCGTCACCTGCATGAAGGCAGGAGAACAGTAACGTCTAGTTCCTAAATGAATTCTGCTTGACGTTGGTGGTTATATCCTTACTAGTTTTCCTACCAGATTTTTATCTAAGAATAAAGTCATCCCTGAAGAATAGAACAATATTATCATTACACATAAAATGGCCACCTGTCACATGTAGACCCACCTGGATGTACAGCACAAGAAAGTAAGACTCTCTAGGCCTCATTGCCCAAGATCTAGTAAAATACATTGACACAGTGGCTGAATGAGACCAAACTTACTAGCAGAGACTTGTTAAATAAGGTTGGCAAGGACTACAGCTTCTTCTGGAAGAGGTTCCAGAAGACTCCCACAGACTACATGGACTTGACTTTGCAATTAAGATCACACTCCTCCTTAACATCCCCACGGAATAAATGAAAGGCTCATGATTGGCACAATCCGCCAGCTAAAAGAGATTTGGCCAAGCTGGTCAGAGCTTTTAGACCTGCAGCGAACTGTACAACAGCACAAAGGATTCCTTTTATAATTCCTTTGACATTTGAATAATTAATACTCCCCGCTCAGACTGCCATGACCGTGGGTGCCTGAGCTGATGGCAGAGCTGGTGAGCTCAAATGCCAACATGGGGTTTGGCAAAATGTTGTCCTAAGACTGTCCTGGCTTTTCTTTGAGCACCAGCTTGTCATCATCATCATAACATGAAAAAACACTTAAAGCTATTTTGTTACACCCCATTGCATGAAATGGCATCTTATAGATTCATAATCAGAGTAACATGATGTCTCCATTTAGACTCTCCCTGGTTCCACCCACACTCCACTGCTGTTCACACCTGCAGCTGATTCTAGGACTCATTAAGACTCACCTATATACCCCATTGTATTCCCTGTCTCTATGCCAAGTTTCTGTGTTTCATCCCTGAGTTCTTAGCTGTTGCACTTTACTTGTGTTAATCTTCTCTATCGTTTTTGACCCTTATTTCTGTCTATTGTTTTTTTTTTTTGGAGGGGTGGCTAATATGGATTTGTCTCTGATGCTCCCTGCATGTGTGTTGACCCCTGTCTGTCTTAACTCTAATTAGTGGACTGCCTTTGATAAAGCCATTCTACACATGCAACCTGCCTCAGTCTCATCGTTACAAGTGGAGAGAGTTACTTTAAGACAGTACTGTAACCTAATCCAAGGGATTACTGTATTAAAGTAATGCAATCTAATTGCATTGCTTTAGGACCACTCGTATGCTTGATAAGTATGCCTTTAGAATGTCTTAAAGTGACAAAAATGTCTTTGCTGCTTACAAAAACAGGACAACGGACTACTTTATGTTAAATACTTCATATTTAAGAAACATTAAAGCAGCCCATTACCTTTCAGTTTTGACTGTTTGCACATAACACGGATGTCCATAGCCAAGTTTGAGCTGAACGAAAATGCACACCACATGAGACGAAGACAAAATTAGTTTGCTGAAATGCAACTGTTCAGTCAGTTTGGCTGTAGCTTGGCTGTGCTGTCCAAAGATACAGCTGAGATTAGTGGAGTGCTGCCTGCCAAACTTTACAGAGTTATACAGATGGTTAAAAAAAGAATGTTGCAAATTCTGTGTCTTTGTTTGATGTATAGAGAGATTATAATTTTAAACACTCTCTCTACACAGTTACCACAGTGACTGCTTAATGATGCCATAGTCCTGTTTGGTACCATAACATTTTAAATTGACAATTCAACATTAAATATTATGTAGCAACTTTTAACAATTACAGTAGCAGTTTGGTGTGAATACCGGATTGTTTGCTACCATTTGTCATCAGGTTTATCTTTTGCCTTTGTTGATTTTGTCATGTGAATATTATCTGTCCTCACATTATTAGTTCATTATTATTATAGAGTATTATAGAGTAATCAGGTCCAAATTTAGTCTTATGATCAAGCTACCTCAATAGATGGAAAATAACAAATGAAATTTACTTGTTGTTGTACTTGAGTACATTTTCCCCTGTAACAATATTTTTTAGTTAAATTAAATTAGACAGAATTTATTTTTATTTCATTTATAATAAAGTATCTTTAATAAAGTACGTTTATTTCTCTTTGTTGATTTCCAATAACCAATACAGAGTAAAAACAAATGTGTGTTTTAGCTTGTTAAACCACTTAGAAGAACGCCTAGTTACATTTCTGAAAGCCAATCAAAGCGCATTAGTGCAGTACCAAAAATGCTACAGTTCAGTGAGGATTCCAGCACACACAACCAACAAAGTTATTCCAATTTGTCATCTTTATGCATTATTAGGAGCTGCTAAATATGCCTCCCGAAATCTGTCCGAAATCTCCCCCTCTCATAAAGAGGAGTTTGATGTCTTTTGGGTTAACCTGGTCAAACTGCCAGGATTCTGCCACTTGCATTTTGTTTGGTTATCCTCACTTCCGTGTATACACTGCTACATTTCTACATATCTTTTGCCACTGGTCTGCTGTGAATCATAGTTTGTGAAAAATAACTAGCAGATTATACTTTAACACTCAAGACTTAAAACAATGTCATTTTGTCTAATGTAATATAATGCTCCAGCTTTGTGTGTAGGTTATTTCCAATAGTAAAACCAAGCCAACTCTGAAGTACTGTACTTTCAAACTGTGATTGGGAAAAATCATTTTCAGTAAGTATTAACACTTTTACTTGCATATTATAGAATAATTGCCTCTGTAGTACCAGTGTTGTTTCTATCCCTGTGTCACGCCCTCGGGTCTCCCTGACACCGCCGATCTCCCGGACTCCATTTCCCAGAGTGCACTACCCGGTGACGTCACACCCACATGTCCCCAGTCTCCCAATCATTCCCACTCTAAGGCTCCCGAGTTTTAGCACAGCTGTCATCAATCACCAGTCTGCATTTAAGCCCCACACGCGCACACACTCACTCACTCACTGACTGCCTCACTGCAATTTTGCAATTCTAAGCGGTTCTCTCTTGCCTTTTGCTCGTATCTCTGGTTCTGACCTCCTTTGTCTTCGACTTACTCTCTTTTGCTCTTCCCCTTTTGATCTATTTGCTTGATTGTTTTGTCTTCCAGGTTATCGACCTCCGCCTGTCTGACTATCTTCGACCCTGCATTACCCCTTTTGTTATGATTGCCTTGCTTTTGCTGTTGTGTTTGACTATCGACGTGTCAAATAAACCTCCTTTGGCTTTTAGCTCTGCGCGCGTCAAGCCCAGTTCTTTGTCCCTGACACCCTGACTATCTCACAAGAAATAACATTCTGGCTCATGGATGTGCAGAAGTCCTGGACTCCTAATGGACCAAACTGAGCTCAGTAATATTCCAGGCAGCTTGAGAAACCAACAGTTATTCTAAATGAAGACACCAGAATTGGCTGCATGATGATGGCAGTCAGTGCTACTCCTAGGCCTACCGGGGCTCTAAGCAAAGCTTGGCTCCTAGCCCCCTACAACCATCTTATAAAGCATCTACATCCTCAGGCAATGCAACATTAAACTTTCACACATGTCCCTTAATTCCTTTTACAGGCACCGGCTTAATCATATTGTTAAGCTTGTAGTTGTTCTATTTATTAACTCAAATAAGTGATTTTGTTTTCCTCTAGGCAATGATGACATCATTGGAAAATACATGGGTAACCTCAAAGTTAATCCTCATGATGGTAAGTCCAAGCAAATGCTCTTGGGACCTAAACACTGTGCGCATTAGAACACATTTGTTTTCACTGTCAGCAGCTATTTTGGAGATAATGGAGCTTTGAGACCATTACTAAACTACTACGTCCACATGGATGGCAGAAAATAATGTAGCTTATGGTTGTTACACTGAACACATTGATAAGGATTATTGGGGTACACTGTGCTTTGTAGAAATGTATAATAGGCTTATCTAATAAATAACTATAAAATATATGATGCAATTTTTGCCATAGATCCCCCTTCGCACAGTAGAGGACTGGCACTGATGGCACCTTTGGAAAATTGCAGTTTCTGTTTTCTGCACTGAGAAGTAGAGAAAGCTCTGACTCATACAGAATGAGCAGAGGCTTAAGGAAAGCTTAAGAAATTCAGAGCTTCGTTGACACAAACAATTCCGATGCTTTCTACTCCAGCATTATGACTATGGTCCTCAGGAACTCAGTATCACTCCCATCCGGTCAGCAGACAGCAGGAGAAAACCCTGATCCTGGAGCAACCGGGCCAAGCATTTCAGCACTATCCGCATCAAAATAACCCCTCTAATCCAACAGTTCTGGACTTGCTCCCAGACCTCCCAAAGGCTTCCATACTGGATAAACCACCACAGTTCACAGAGATTCTGTGAGCTATAAGATGCCAGAAAAACAGGCAGCAGTTCAGTTCCTGCAGGAATTCTGCTGAGCTCCTAAAGAACGGTTACCAGTCGACTTCATCATGTCCGTTCTGAGGGCCTGGCGGTTGTAAGGTCTTCATCCCTCAGGAACAGAGAAGAAGAGGATTTTGTCATTGTGCATAAAAAGAAGGTGTATGCTTGATCGTTTTCCTATAATAGACATTGCTAGAAAAAAAAACTCTTTCTAGAGAGGACAGGAGCACATATACATCATCCATGTGAAGACAAACTAGGACCTACATATTGCCTGCATAGACCTGAAAAAAACCTTCAGTACTTGTGGGATCAGACAAGACTGTATTAATTGCTGAAACATCATGGAAGAGATGAGTGGAGACCACAGATACATATACACTTATCATCAAAAAATATATAGTTGAAGCAATAAGGAATTAACCAACAGGAATGAAACTTGGAGGGTGGGTTTGACATTGTGAGGCTGCACCTGACTGACCCAACAGCCACAATTGCAGACATATAGCAAGCAGTGATGCCCTCCATGAGTGATCCTGTTAGTGCCAGTACTATTTCACTGCACAATGCAGGAATACATGCACGCAGACCTTTACTACAAACGCCCTATATACCACGTCAACATCACCAAGGCTAAAATGTTGTTGTCAATTGTCAATTTTATGTATAAAGCACATTTTAAAACAACAAATGTTAACCAAAGTGCTGTCCAATAATGAGTAGACAAAACATACATAAAAACAAACAAACAAACAAACAAACAAACAAAAACCAAAACATTAACTCTCAACTACATTAAAAGCCAAAGAATAAAAATGAGATTTCAGACGAGATTTAAAAACTAGCAGTGTAGGGGCTAGTCTAACGTAGTGGCAACTCATTCCATAGTTTAGGGGCTATAACTGAAAAGGCACGATCAGGGCACTGTGCTTCAGCCTGGATTTAGGGACCACCAGAAAAGGCTGATCAGCAGATCTGAGTGACCTTGATGGAATGTATGGCTGCAAAAGCTCAGAGAGATAGGTTGGCGCTAAGCCATTCAATGACTTATAGACAAAGAGCAAGATCTTAAAATCAATCCTAAAACGGATTGTTGTGCCAGATTGTCATGGAGTGCCAGAATGGACACTCTACAATTACAACTACATGGTGAGATGTCTGGCATGTTGCATTAGCAAACATGGTAGCCCGACACCATACTGAGAGACACTCCTTCTGTATGTGTAGCTCAGTAAATATTGCCCATATCTTATATTGCCCTAAATTTATCATCATTTATCGTTCCTGGTAACATTTATCTTCCTTCATAATAGCATTGTAATCTGACACTTCCTTTCATAAGTGTATGTATATCCCTACAACCTTACTCTGCATTTCAGATGCCCAGTTACAGTATTCTAATGCAAACACTCTCCTTTCTTGTTTGCGTTCTTTTCTCAGTCACAGCTTCTTTACAACTGCACATCCTTTCTGACCAATAGCACTGAGCTGCTTTCTTACCGTGGAAGAAAATTCTTAATTTTCAAAGTTAGTTCATGGAAAAACATTATATTACAAGTCATGTTCGACCACCTCTATTGCTCAGTTCGTCGTGATTTTCAAGCTGTGTAAACAGCATAACAGTGGGAGAAAGGTGCATTGTGCAAGTACACAAGGAAATGGCTGGGTAAATAGGCAGATTCAGACAGCTACAAAGATAGAAAGTAAAATAAGGGCTTATGGTTGGCTAGTGTCTCCTGTATCAGTACGTTAATACATTAACAGTGAGCCATTACCTTCAAATAAATCAATTTTGTAAACATGTTTATGTGCATGTGTGCTTTATTACTGCCATTATAAGCTCTACTACCAGTTTTTAGGTCATTTTTCTAGGTCATTCAAATAGATGAACGCTCCGCATTATTCCCTCGGATGTTTTGTTCCCGTTGGCCTTTTGAGTGTTTGATGACAGTACAAGCTAAATACAGCAGCAATTTCACCTCTCTCTCTCTCTCTCTCTCTCTCTCTCTCTTTCTCTTACTCTTTCTGACAATAAACATAGAGTATGGCAATTTAGCTTGAATACACAAAGCGTCTCTTTTGTCCATGTCAGAATACGTTTATGTGATATTTTTCCCCCCCGTCCTCTATTTAAATAATATGTTTATTCATTGGCTGTGTGTGGGTGTTTGTGCATTCCAAAAGAACCAAGGTCAGCTAGTCTCCTCCATTGTTTTTCCCTGCGCTGCTAAAACGCTTGCCAGCTCAGGAAGCTGCAGCACCAGTAAAATGTTCTCAGCTGAGATCATGTGTGTGTGTATAATTGTAGCCCACCAAGGCCCTTACCAGGAGGATTTCTGCGGCGATAAAAATAGACTAACCTGCTACGGGCGCGCTTATTGATGGGGAATAGAACAGTCATGTCAGCCGCTGGTTGTAAGATGATTATAAATAGCTAGATCACAGCCTGTTGCTGAGAAGCAGACACTGCTATAGGCGCGCGGTATCTTTGATCAGCAGAGATGACTGCAACAGCATTCTTGCATTAGTAACCGCGTTTCATGTCCCTGCAGGTGACAAATATATGTATTGTAATTTCATTCTCATGAGGAAAAGACAGTGATTACCCAAACCCCCAGCAGTCATAAGCCACTACTGTAGATTTGTAGCTTCCCCTGAAACTATCTGACTAGCTAAAGCTCCTTCAGAATGTATGGGGTATGTTTATGTGTTCAGATTTATCTGAGTGAGTCTCTGGGGGATAATATAGCATAGAAATACGATTGAACAAATGCATCGTGTTGCCTGCTTATTGTGATTTGTGTGGGCCTGGCTAGTATAGCAGCTAATTAGGCAGCTAGCTACTGGCATTTTTTAAAGAGTAGCTGGTTATTTTTTTTCATCAGCGATTTACTAAAGTGGTGTCTCATTCACGAGTTGGCTTTTTGAGCATGATTTTTTTTTTTGCGAATTTTGAGATAATAAGGAAGATAATATGGACTTGGGAGATAATATGAAGTTGTAACTGATAAATCTTCATTATTCTTATTAACAATTATCATTGTTGTGTCATAGGACATAGGGATACATATATCTCTAAAACCTTACTCTACATTTCAGATGTCCAGTTACAGTATTCTAATGCGAATATTCTTCTTTCTTGTCTGCGTTCTTTTGTCTGTAACAGCTTCTTTACAGCTACACATCATTTACACCTAATATGATGTTGTTGCTGAAAATTATTACTATTCTCATGTTTTGTCATAATACCCCCCTTTAGAATCTCCACCTTGGAACATTATGACTTCATATCATTATGACCTTTAATTTCACTAATTCCTGTTGGTTGTTGTATTAATTGTTCCTTGTGAAATCCATGTTTCCAAAATGAAATGTGTCATGTTTCCAAAATGTGCCTTAGTAGTTCTTTCTGTTTTTGACTTTGACGTTCTGACTGATTATGTAATGAGAGATAATATTGCTAACTTGATTGGGATCGACATACCTTCTTTCCCATATGACTTAAAATGCAGTTTATGTCACATGCCCATCTAGCCCTGCACGGGTTATACTGCTGGTGAACTCCATTTCCCAGACATCCTTTTGGTTACCACGTGACCTCTCGCTTACAGCCGGCAGCCAATTCCAGATCGGCCTCGTCTGAGTATTGATTATTCTCACCTGGTGCTGTTCTGTTTAACTTTGTCTTCGCGAAGTAACGTTTCTGTTTTGCCAGTACTTACCGAGCCTTGTTTACGCTGTCTGCTATTTTGGTTTTCTGACCCTCAGCTCTGTTTTTTGACTTTGACTCTGGATTTTCCCTACATTATTATTGCTAGCCATTTTCTGACCTCTTGCTTGTGTTTTGACTTCTGCTCTGGATTGTGTCCTCTTCTAATAAACTTTTTGAGCTTCTCTACGAACGTCCTATTTTGCCCGTCTCTGACAGTTTAATTCGTAGTCACAATATCGGTCAATATTCCTCAAACTGTTCAGCCCTACCTGGAATGCTCCACCGCAAAGAGATACAGTCTTAAAATAAAAATATGGCACAAACAGCTAATACAAGAATAGTTACAATTAGGTTTGGTGGAATGGGATGGGATGTGATGCATCTCTTGGAGTAAGAAATTGTCACAGAACTGAAAAATGTGCATGAAGTTTTCAACATCAAAGATTTTGAAAGTTATTCAACAGTATTTGGATGCTAGCAAGCGTGATAGACTCACGTTTGCTCATATGTTTTGCTGTAGCATCAGTTTGAAAACTGCCTACACGTCACATAAGCAATAACACTGAGCAAGAAAACACACCAGACTCTCTGGCAAAAGTCAGAAATCCAGCTCTCGAAAACAAGTGACAAGTTCAACAATGCAAGTCTCCACGAATGTAGAGCTTATTTTTCCATATTGTCACTTATTTTTCCTTGTTGCACATCTTTAGACATTCTTTGCCCTAAAGATGTTAAATGCAAAGCAGCTGTCTTAGCGCTAGTCTAAGCTGATAAATATTCTGTAGGCAAACACTTGGTCAGGGTACAATCTTGAATAAAACATGTTAACATAAGCAGTGTCTTGGCACTGGTTGTGTTGTGAGATGCCATTGTAACATATCTTAACATAACTGCTACGAAATTTGAAGATTTTTATGCCTGAAGATCTTGCTATGGCTGCCACAGATACATCATATCAGAACCTTTTGTTATTTTTACACTGTTTGAAGACATCAGCTGTCCTTTACATTGTGTGAATATTTTATAATGAATAGACCACTTGGAATGCGGCCTTGTGATATTAAGGTACATTAAAATTCCACCAGTTTTTTCCAAACATCTGCATAATTACATGATTAAGATGTAAAGTGTTGCAGAGTAGTCTGATGTGGAATGCTTTATTCTAGATTTCAGAATTGTTCATATTGGTGGTGATAGGAGCCAGATGTCTGAAGTGTTTAATGTCTCTAAAAGCACCCTCACAACAAGGTATGACAAGAAGTTGTTATGAATATGCTGCCTTATGTCATTGTTTTACAACTAAATGGATGTTTTTGGTTATCTGTAAAGACTGTACAGACTCTAGCCGTTCCAACTGATGGGATGTCAGAAAATTTTAATATCCTGATCTACCACATATACTCTTGCTATATTACAATTATAGCCGTGTCTAAACTTTGGTTTGGTACTGTATGCGTTACTACACTTAGATTTTCCACATCAAACCACTTTGAATAACTTTGTTTACATTTCAGACACTGTGTGCCAAAATCTTTGAATTTCTCATATTCCCTTCTATAATGTTGCCATGGTATAACAGTGACAATACGTAATTCAGTCTACACTGCAAAAAATGATATTATATGTTGATGTTATGCCCCATTTATAGCTGGTTGGAAACATATTATTAGGTTATTTAACTTATTTTTAGAAGTTATTTTTAGTCAGACAAAAATGATTTCACTATACAGGTGGATTTTTGCTTGTTTTTTTAAATAATATTTTTTTTTAAATAAGTCAAGTCAACATTTATTTATACAGTGCCTTTTACAACAGATGTTGTCACAAAGCAGTTTTACAAAGAATTTGGTGTTTGAGCCCCCAGTGAGCAAGCCAAGGGCGACAGAGGCAAGGAAAAACTCCCTCAGTTCAAAAAGAAAAGCCCTCGATAGGAAGAAGAAACATTAAGAGGAACCAAGACTCAAAAGTGGAACCCATCCTCCTTGGGTCAACACCAGATAACAAGACAAGCAAAGGAAAGAAGCGTTCAGTGTTTGTAAGGTAGAGGAATAAATGTCTGATTAGTCTGTCATTAAGTAGATGGGTCAGCAGGACGCAGGCCAAGCTTCCACAGTGCAGGACAGCCAGGAGCTCCATGGCGGTTAAAGGCAAGCAGTGGCACCCAGTCAGAGCAAATGTAGCAACAGCATCAGCCTGCACAGGATGGGCAGCAGTTCAGCTCAGGCAAAGAGAACATACAGATTGTTAGCTCTGACAGAAGATTTGAATATTTGAATACACTATATGGCATTAACAGAGTGCAGCAGTGATTCCAGCAGGCCTGGCTATTACAGCAGAACTAAAAGGGAGAGCCAGAAGGTAACAAAGACATGAGGGCTCCCTGAGAAGTCAGCACCCCTCTGCTCCACCATCAACAAACCTGAGTGAACATGAAGAGCAGCGGGATGACAGCACCAACATTCCCAGCTTACCAAAACATTCTCTGTCAGTGGACCCCTAGATCTGCACCTGTTATCTAGCAGAAAAACTAATTACCAAAAGCACGACTGAACAGGTTTTAAGCCTGGACTTAAAGATTGAGGCTGTGTCTGAGTCCCGAACAAGGACTGGTAAGTTATTCCAAAACTGGGGGGGGGGGCTTGTTTGAAAAGGCTCTGCCCCCTGATGTGACTTTGTTAATTCTAGGCACTAATAGAGAGTTCAGTGAGGTACAGTGAAGCGAGGCCGTTTAGAGCGTTTATATGTCAGAAGAAGACTTTTATACTCTTAGATAAGACTGATATGGTCAAACTTTGTAGTTCTTTTAAGGACACTGGCTGCAGCGTTTTGAACTAACTGAAGTTTGCTAAGGTTTTTGCTGGAACAACCAGAAAACAGGGCAGCCTTGAAGTAGTAAAGGCGTGAACTAGCTTTTCTGCATCATGTAGGGACAGTGCATTTCTTAGTTTAGCAATACTGCATAGATGTAGAAAAGCTATTCTAGTAATATTAGTAATATGCTCATCAAAGGCCAGATCAGGGTCGATCGTGACACCAGGACTTTTTACAGATGTACCTGGTGTGACTAAGAAGCTATTAAGATTAGGTGATAATGCAGACAGCTTGTTGGTAACAGTTTTGGGACCAAGAAGAAGAACTTCTGTTTTGTCTGGGTTAAGTAGGAGGAAGTTACTTGACATCCAGTCTTTTATGTCTTTAACACAGTCCTCTATCTTATTAAGTTGAAGTATATCGCCTGGTCTAGCTGAAATATGCAATTGCGTGTCACTGACATAGCAGTGGAAATCGATGTTATGTTTTCTGATTATGGTACAGAGTGGTAGCATATATAAGGTAAATAATATAGGTCCTAAGGCTGAGATCCCTGTGGAACACCAAACTTTACTTTTGTGTGAGTGGATGATTCACTGTTTATGTTTGCAAATTGTTAGTGGTCGCTTAAGTAAGATCTGAACCATGAAAGAGCTTTTCCTGTTACTCCTACAAGATTTTCCTGCCTATCTAGTAGGATGGAGTGGTCTATTGTATCAAATGTGAATTTGAAATAGGTCTGTAGTTTGCTAGCTCATAAGGATCAAGATTAGGTTTCTTAAGTAAAGGTTTAATTACTGCTAGTTTAAGAGATTTTGGGATGTAACCAAGGCTAAGAGATGAGTTTGTTATAGATAGAAGAGGCTTGGTTATTTCTGGCAAAACTTTCTAGGGTAAACTAGTTGGAATTGGATCTAGTATGGATGCATGTAGATGATTTTGAGGATGATTTGAAATAGCTCTGTTTGTAGGAGTAGAGTAAAAGATTCCAGCCTCTCTGCAGTAGTTATATTATGCTCTAGATCGGCATTAGCTGTACGGGGTAGTACACCTGTAGCTGTTAACTGTGCATTTTGTATTTTTGCCTAATCATTTCAATTTTATTATTGAAGAAATTCATAAAAACATTGCTACTGTATGCTAATGGTATCTGGGGTTCAGTAGCAGATTGACTCTTGGTTAATTGAGAGATTGTGCTAAATAATAACTTTGGATTATTTTTGTTATTATCAATCAGTGAAGACAGATAAGATGAACGTGCTACAGTTAAAGCTTTTCTATAGTCTATAAGGCTATCCTTCCAGGCAGACTGGAATACTTCAAGTTTTGTCAGGCGCCATTTACACTCTAGTTGTCTGACAGTCTGTTTTAGAGCTTGATTCTTTAACGTTTTAATGGAGCCACCTTATTTAAAGTAGAGTGAAAAGTGTCCTCCAAGCATTTGGTCAGAATATCTAGATCTGTGGGTTCAGACAGACAGCTAATAGAATTTGACAGATCTGTGAGGTTCTGAACGCGCTTAACACAGTATTGTGTGGATAAACCTATGGTATGACTAAAGCTGATTTGGTATGAGATTAGGTAATGATCTGAGACTGCTGTGGTCTGAGGAAGAATAGTTAAATTATCTATGTTTACACCGAAGGTTAAAATTAAATCCAGAGTATGGCTGCAGTAATGAGTTGGTCCCATTATAGTCTGAGTGATACTAAACGAGTCTAAGATGGATAAAAACGCCTTACTTAGTGGGTCATGTGGTTTGTCTAGGTGAATATTAAAATCTCCAACAGTTATCACTTCATTTGAAATTGTTACTAGGCTTGATAGAAAGTCAGCAAATTCCTGTAAGAACTCAGAATAGTGCCCTGGTGGCCTGTAGATTGTAATTAGTGAATATGAGTTTTTTTTTTGTTCTTTGATCACTTATATTAAGAAACAGAATTTCAAAAGAAGCTAATGTGGAGCCTGCTTTCTGGTTTATTCCTAAGGAACTGGGGTAGGTGGTTGCTACACCTCCCCTCCGGCCGTTTAGACGAAGATGGTGTATGTAACTGTAGCCTGTTGGGATAGCTTCATTTAGAGCTAAATACTCTAATCCACGTTTCTGTGAGACACAGAACATCAAAATTATGATCACTAATGAGTTTACTAACAATGATGGCCTTAGATGTGAGGGATCTGATATTGAGCAGACTTAGTTTCAGACTAAAAGTTCTATCATTGTGAACTGGTTGAACTGGTCTGATATTATTTAGGTTAGTAAAACTAACATTTCGTAGTTTTCTAAAATTTTATATGATTCGGGGAACAGACACAGTCTCGATTCTGTGGATCCTATGTGGTGTCTCTAGGCAGCTAGCAGATGGTCAGTTTAGCCTATTTGTCTGCGCCTGGTCTTGGCCCTGGTTTGTCAGCGATTAGCTCTCCTACTCTGACTAAGACTTCATGCTATATTACAGGAAAAGAGAGCAGCACCTTCCCGCGAGGGGTGGATACCGCCCCAACTCAAAAGACCAGGCTTACCCTCAAATGTAGACCAATTGTCTACAAAGCCCACATTGTTTTCTGAGCACCACTCGGACAACCAGCAGTTCAGTGACCATAACCTGCTGTAGATTTTGGTGCCACGTTGAGCATATTACGCAAACATTTTTTGCTGATGTAGTGAGATAATTTGGATTACTGAAATATAACTTCTAGAAATAAGTTAAATAATTCAATATGTTTCCATCAGGCTTAAAATTGGCCATAAAACAAGTAAAAAATATCTTGAAACAAGTTAAACAGCCTTATAATAAGTATATGACGTTATCTAAAATGTGAAATATAAGATAGGAAATCATATAAACCAATATTCGTTTTCTGCATTGTATGTAACTTATTTTTTTCCTTTTTTAAGTCATGCCACATTTTAGATATTGTCTTACCCAAGCACATTTAAATAATGTTATTGGTTAATGAACAACCGCTCGAGGAGCTGAGCCATGTGTGGTCGCCGGAAGATCTCAGTCTCATGTCTATTCCATATTCAGTGTGAGTTTATCCCAGGAAGAAGTGGTACTCTGGTGTCCTGTCATGCTAATTTTGTAAGCGCTGCTCATCCGTATCTCACATATATCGTTTCTGACCAGTATCCAACTGCATGAGCTCCTCCTGCTATTTCTGATTTTTCATCTCCATTTGACACCCCACCAGAACCTGTCGATTTTTTTTTCCCCACAGTGGCCTTTGTTGCCGTCCAAATCCCTGTGCAGGCGGTACTTTTCCGGCATTTTCTCTCCGGATCCAGCCGGCTTACTTTTCAATCGCGCCGAGGGACTGAGAAAACGAATCGTATCATATCTCAAACCCCCAGGGCTGAAACAGCTTCTGCTTTCCCGACTCCCTCACTCCATTCAGCATCTATTTACCACAGCAGCATCTACCGACACACACCTACCCACAGCCTCGCAGCCTCCCCCTGTACCAAATCACAGCCCGCAAGGAGACTCATTGATTATTATTAGCGTGAAGTGTGATAGTCTGTCATTTTGAAGCTCTGTAAAACACTCGCCACAACAGGTCCAGGCTACAGGGATTAAGGCAAAGTGGATTAAGTCTCCCTGCCATATTCCAAACTGAGCCTTATAGAGGGAGCACACAACATCTGCAGGGGCTTTTAGATGCAAACGGAAAGTGCCGGAAACTGGAAACAGGGAGGAAGAAAGAGTGAAAGAAAGAGTGATAAAGACACAGAGCAATCGATGGGTGAAAGTGCAGAAAGCTTAGACTAAAAGCTGCCGTTGACTCAAGAGTTCCGCGCTTTGTGTAGTTAATCCAGTTTCCCTTCCCCCACCTTCATCATCTTCCTCTTCTTCCTTCTGCCATTGGATTTCCTGTCGATACAAGTCCTGATGAGCTCGCTGGTGAAGTTTGATTTCTGGCTAAGTGAGCTTGGGCCTTATCATCACCCTTAAATTGAATCTTTCCTGATTGACGGTGCTGTTTTATTGGAAGAGTAGACTAGACCCTAACTCTCCCTCCCTCATTCTTCACTCTCTCTCTTTCTCTCTCACTCTCTCTCAATCTGAAAAAAAGCACTCGGTTGTAAAAACTGGGGAATTGTCATTTTATTCAGCTTTTGCAAACATGTGCAGTCAGTGTTTATCTGACCATCTCTCAGTAAACAACTTGCCAGACGTACTAAAGAAATGATTCCTTTGAATTGAGCTGTATTACGGAAACATCCCAACACTTCAGGTTCAGTTAAGTGTGAATTTAGGACAGTAACTATTATAGAATAAAATTTCTTAGTTCATTTTTGCTTTTCCAGATGGAAAAACCGCATTTCAGAAAGGTCATTTCCTAAATACTGTTCTAAATGTAGAAAGAGGGGAACCTTTAGGGCATCCTAGGCTTCAGAGAGGGCCTAATTATTTCTGTGAAGTTAAAAAAATACTTGTATTTAAATCTTAGTTCATTTTAATATAATATATTAAGAACTAAAACAGCATTTCTACAGCTCAGTGCTGTAGCCATACTTTTATTTCATTGTTTTCATTGTTTATTTTTTCTGGGTTGTCTTTGTAGATATTTGAACCACTATCATAATTAAGAAGTGACAGTGGAGTAAACCAATCACATTTTGAGGAAACAAATAGCCTTGTAGACCTGACCCGACACGTAGCCTGGTGCATTTCATTCAGATGGGAAGTAGCAGCAGGAGTAAAAGTAGCAGGCTCTGCTAGCTGTATAATAACTGTAAAACTGCAAAAACATGTGTGTTAATATGTCCAGATACAGCTTCAGATAGAGTTTCTTTTCCACCCATCAAATATCCACATTTAACGTAGAACAACCAGAAACTGTTCATGGTGAATCAGTGACACACTACTAAAATCCTACAGGGGTGTTTTTTCCCTTTGGCCTTATAATGTTCTAGCTCTAATAGTAATGGTTTGCAACTAAACTTAGGACAGCTTCAAAGGTGTCCTAACTTTCTAGCATTAGCTGTTCTATTTACTGTTGCTGCTCTTAGGCAGCCGTGACAGGCATAGAACTCGTTGACCAACTACCATAATACCGCTATTGTAGAAACAAACCCTCACGTACTGTATCCAAAATGATAACTTTACAGGAGAAGGAAACAAAACATACCTTACGGTTAATGCACGTTGATGTAAGCAGACATTTAAACACAATATAATCACAATAGGCTTTTTCAAATTATGTTCAAAACTGACCAGGTTCTGTTTCAACAACAGCAACATGCTGATTAAAGTTATAAAGCAATGATGTCAATTATGGGAGATTTTTTTCCCCAACAAATATTGGACTCTGAACTCCTTTTCTTTCTCATTACCTGGATGTGTTAATATCAATATACAGTAAAACTGGCCAAATACAGTTTTACAATGACAGCAGCAAATAACAAGGAGAGTGAATTGAGCAAATGGCTGTTTATTAGTAGCAAGAGCACAACGTGCAGGCCAAGCACAGCAGGCTAACTCAAGATTCAGGATTCAAAAATGTATCATCATATGCACAAAGAAATAAGCAGTTGCACTGTGCAATGGAACCTTACTCTGCACTACTTCCCAGGTACTACTTAAGTTTGAACTTGAGTAAACTGAAACTGAGGCAGCGTAGCAGCAATGAGCAGTTCTCTTTAGTTTACTGTTTCTGTACTGTAAGTGCTACATGTAGCTGAGCAGAGCACCAATTGCCATTCACCTGATAAGAGAAATAACAGTTTTGGTAAATATTCAGTTCTGCGACTTCCAGTCAATCACAGTCGCCTCTAAGCAGTACTTCCTCTGCCAAGTGGAGAAACCTGCAGTGAGAACGGTGGTGGCAGTAAATTAGCCAAGAGTTATTAGCAATGGTGAAAGTGTGTTGCTGAGGAGTTCACACACATGCTAAGTGAAGTTATCTCACTACACTGGCAGATTACTCTGCTTATTGGCCAAAGTAGTAGAAAGGTAGAAACATCAGCTTATTGTTGACATCATTGTCTCCCTTGCTGAGATTCTCTGGTCCATTTCTTTCACAGTATGTATTTGTGTATATATTTTTCTTCTCTTCACGTTTACTCCTGTAGGTATGTTTGAGGGAGGTCAGACGAGGTTAGCTCCTTGAAATGAGCTTTCAGCATCTCAAACATGACCTTTCAGTGTGTGTGTTTTGAAGGTCTTTATGCTCATAAGGAATGCACTCTGTATGCACCTTCATGTCGTACTTTATAACATTCAGTGGTTTAAAAAGGGGGAAAGGACAACGACCTGCTCATTTTCTTCAGTTCCAGAAGAAACCAGTGAAACCAGCAGCATTGTCGTCAGGAGTTCAATGCATGACGAGGGCCGCTGGCACATTTAGTCCGCAAATCTGCGTTGCTCAGCAACGGCTTAACGAGGAACAGAAAGATGCCCTCCTCTTCTTTTCTCTTCTCTTCATCTTTCTTCTCTGGGGTTTCCTTTGCACTTTTCCATGATAAAATCAGCCCAAGTACATCCACCCCTGTGACAAAGAAGCTCTTCCTGAGTGACCTGAGGGTGGTGCTGGATATGATTGCCCTTTTTTAGGGCATATGTAGAGGAATGCAGCGCATCTTCTTTTCCCAGAGGCACCATCGATACACCCTTTTATGCCCTGAACACCACTTATTCACACAGATAAGACTCATTCATTGGTACATAAACATGTCTTATTAGTTTTATTGCTTTATCACACAAGTTAGTCGTAAAGAAACATGAATTTGTTGTAAATATCTATGTATGTACTTCTGTATCTCTTGATTTGATTGTTTTTATTTGTTTCTACACTAAACTGTATGTATTGTATAAAAACATATAACACATTACATAATTACGACTTTTAATATAATATATAATACGTGGATTTAATATAATGTCTTTGCGTCTGTAAAATTCAACTTATTTACATATATAGTTGTTAACAGAGGCCCTCTGCCTTTACTATGTAGAAATATGACAAATTATTTTATATTTAGATTTAAATTTTATATGTAGAATTCTACATTTTCTGAATTTTATATATATATATATATAGAACTATGAGATATTTTCCCCTTTGATTTCTTTACATGTCTTGGGGGTAAATTTGCAGCCTATTACAGAAAGAACATCAGATGGCCTCAAACTGTTGAAAACATTGTCAAGTTGCCAAGTTAGTTTGTGTTTAGGCCCAAAACAAATAAACCTGGACTCTGACCAAACCAGAACCATTACTAAAAGCTTTTACTATACCCGCATACCCTCCCCAGTACTGCATTGTTAATCTCAGTAGCATTACTTATGTGTTGATGTGTAATACCTTTGAAATAATACATATACAAATGATCACGTTACAAAACACTGCCATACAGTGTAAAGTTAGAATGCTGACATCCGGAGAGGTGAGTGCATTTCGGAGCATCTCGGAGAGGAGTGAGCTCTGTTCTCCCCCACACACTGATGTCACACACTCCACTCTTCCCTTCCTCATTAGTGTTAAAGCAGCCTCGCTGCCAAACACCTCACACTGCAGACAAATGTGCTCTCCCTCCATCCCTGTCTCTTTCTCTCTCTCTCTCTCTCTCTCTCTCTCTTTTATTTTTCTATCGTCTCTCTCTAATTCTTTTATTTCACTGTATTGGCATGGCTGCTTTACATGTAATGTTGCCAAAGCAATTACAGGCTGATAGACAGTTCTAGTACAAGTAGAAATCATAAATAAAACATGGAGAACAACACAACTTTCATATGGCTTAAGAACAATAACAGCAGGCGTTTTGTTGGCCTTTGCTGTGCTGTGCGTCTGCACTGCTGTTCATTAATAGTTTTCATTTTTCTCTCTATTTGTCTCTTTAATCGTATTGTATTTCTGATTTGCGTTGTCTCTCTCTGTCTGTCTCTCTGTGTTTCTCTTTCTCTCTATGTGTTTCTCTGTCTCTCTCTCTCCCTCTCTGCAGAGGTATTTGTGTAAAATAGTTATAGCTGCTGAATAATGTCCACTCTGACCTGCTGAAGACAGCGATTGTGGAGTCATCTAATAGTGAACCGTCTGGTGCTTCAAATCTCTCTCTGTGTCTCTTTCTCTTTCTCTCACTCCTTTCTCCCTCTCTATGTTTTCTCTTTCTTCTCTTTCTCTCTTTGACTCTTTCTCACACATGCTTCTTTTTCTTTTCCTCTCTCTTTTTCTCTCTCCTCTGTTTTCTGTCTCTCTCTCTCTCTCTTTCAGTCTCTCTTCTCTTTCTTTTTATTTCTACCTGTTTTCTTTCTCTCTGCCTTTGCTCCTTCCGTTTTCTATGTACACTTCTTTCAGGCTCTNTCCTCTCTCTTTTTCTCTCTCCTCTGTTTTCTGTCTCTCTCTCTCTCTCTTTCAGTCTCTCTTCTCTTTCTTTTTATTTCTACCTGTTTTCTTTCTCTCTGCCTTTGCTCCTTCCGTTTTCTATGTACACTTCTTTCAGGCTCTTTGTCTTCTTTCTCTTTGTTTTCTTTCTCTCTCCCTTCTCTCTCCCTTCTCTCTCTCCGTTTCTGTCTCTTTCAATTTCTCTCTTTCTTTCATTTCTTTCTCTCTCACTCTGTTTTCTCTCTCTTCTTTTTCCCTCTCCTTTTCCCTCTCCCATTCTGTTCTCTCTCTTTCTCTCTCTCTCTCTCTCTGGAGGGAGGGAGGAAGGCGTTTGGGCCTGTTGTTAAAGTGAGTGATGCAGGGTCTTAAACAGGATTGGTTTGTCTGGACAAGTGTGTATAAGTGTGTGTGATGCTGTTGGAAATGTTCAGGCTTTGCAGTCTCACGTTTGAGTTATGATGCGCTGTTGTACGAACATAAAGAGGCAATATGTCTAGACAGTCTAGCCTAGTCCACGTGATATTTTCTGTCCTCCACCTCACGTTCAAAGAAAGGCCTTTTTAATCATAATTGATATTGCCTTGAACTTGTCTGCATTGGTCCCTGTGTCTGCATGGGTTTTCTTCAGGGGCTTCAGTTTCCTTCCACAGTCCAAAGACAGGCAAACAGGTGAGTTGGAGATACTAAATTTAAATACAGAAGAAGAATATGAAAGGACAACTTGAAAGGACAAATCAGATTGGTATTGTTGTTGGCAGAAACTCAAGGCTGAGGTATTGAGCCACTCATATAATACACACACACACACACACACATATATATATCTGTGTGTGTGTGTGTGTGTGTGTGTGTGTGTGTATTATATGACTGGCTCAATACCACTCATATATACTTATACATATAGAAAGCATCTTCGACACATCATATTCACACTTTTATCTCAAATGCAAAATGGGATGGGGATGGAGTTGCATTTATCATAATATCTTTGAGTTTTATTGAGTTTGGAGTTGCTTTTTTGTTGGTTTAAGTAGTTGCTATTTTTATGTGATATTAAAAAATCGAAGAGGCAAAATCGAAAAAGGCAGGAAGATCGTAGGCCAAAAACCATAGCCCAAGACTCATAGTGCTTAATAAAACATACCAAATTAAAATTTGACTACATAGCTTAGATATGACGAGCATTAATGTATGCATATTGTTTTTCCCAAGATCAAGTACAAACAGACCACTAGTATTTAGCCTGTGTACTGTCATTTGACATTTGCATGTGATTTTCCCCGTAGAGAAATCTTAGACAAGCTTAGACCTGGAATTCAGTCGAGTGCAGAATGTAGTACAAATTGGTAACTTGGGCAGGTATGCTGAAAGACCACATACCATACTGAAAAATGTAATGTATTTTATGTGTATTTGCATTGACCAAATATAACAAGGATAAGTGAACATTTGTTAGTGGCCTGTAGCAATAGACTAGTGTCAGTCAGTGTATATGTGTGTGTGTGAGTGTATATGTGTGTAGGTGCATATGTGTGTGTGTGTGTGTGTGTGTGTGTGTGTGTGTGTATATACATATGTGTGTGTGGGTGTGTCTGTGTGTGCACGCACATGTGTGTGTGTGTGTGTGTGTGTGTGTGTGTGTGTGTGTGACCTTTGAGAACATATTCCGGAGATCTAATCATTATTGCGAATCACCTTCACTAATCTGGGCAGACGAGATCATTACAGTCTGATTAGAACCACAGCACCATATGGACATCCATCTGAGAGAGAAAGAGAGAGAAGGAAAGGTGATGGAGTGGGGGTAGGGTAAGTGAGAGAGAAAGTGAAAGAGAGAGAGAGAGAGAGAGAGAGAGAGTGGGGGAGAAAAAAAGATAAAAAGGGAGAGAAGGAGAGTGGAATATATGAGAGAGAAAGAAATAAAGAAAGAAAAAGAACAGAGAGAGAGGAAGAACACACACGTCTGATTTAGTGTGATGTGGTAATGTGATCAGAGGACCGCTTAAGCGCTCCCGAGCTGTCACACATGCGCACATACACACACAGTCTGCCCATAGAGACGCATTTCCTTGTAACCAAACGTGAAAAGTTCAAACCGACATTTTAAATCACACACTGATGGTGCACATCATTAAATCATTTCAGATTCTATTCTACATGGTTTAGCATTATGGACGAAGAGGAATGGAGGCTTATACACTATTATGTGTTTCTGTGCGTGGCACTGGGTGCATTTGTGTGTCTATTACACACACACACACACACACACGCACACACACATTTATATATATATATATATATATATATATATATATATATATATATATATACAGGATCTATGGATAGGTAGATAGAAATAGCCACATGATTTCTATATCTACCTGTTTGTTTGTTTGACTGTCTTTCTGTCTCATGGCTACATGATAGACAGACAAGTATATATACTCGGAAAATTCATTTTGTTTTCACATTTGTACTGAAAAAAAACTAATAAATATATATAGAACAAAATACAAACACTTTACCAACTTGCATAAGTCCCTGGAAGCCTGTAACGTCTACATGTCTGTGGACATATTTCTCAGCACTGTTAATTTAGTACTAAAATTTCATTGTAGCTACACTGACGTAGGACAGTTGGTGAGCTACAAGTCTGCTATCAGGGGGTCATTCAGTGGGGTAACTGCTAAGCCAATCACCATGCCCTGCAAATCTCACAACTCTTTGTGCATGTTTCTATAGCAACATGTGGCAGAAAACAGATGAAGTTAAATCAAACTTTGAGCCAACTGATGCGGCTTTCCACACTCACAGTAGAGTTTGAATGTGTCATTCTGTGTCAGGAGAGGAATTACAGCCTTTGCACTGGATGCACTGAATGTTGTGACAGTGGATTTAAAGGAGATGTGCTTCTCCTGGTGATTCTCTCTTGAATAATATAACAATATGTATAAGCAGTTAGATTACCCCACCTTTCTTTTAGTTGTTGCTGTTGTTGTGGCTCATGCACCTCACCACAGACACCCCTCACCATCCCTGGCACCTCTGTGTTTTTAACATGCCCCTCTCACGATTAGTTCTAGCCAGCTGGCAGTTCTCATCCTCACTATAAACTTATCATACCACAAAGGGGTTCCTTGACTCATGGCAATGGCGGAATCTGTTTTGGTGCTCACTATAAACTTAACATACCATAAAGGGGTTCTTTGGCTCAAGACAATAGTGGAACAAATTTTGATGCTACATAGAACACTTATAAATGGGCTCTTTAAATAACCTCATACAACAGCTTTCCCAATGTACCGGAGAACAAGCAAAAGACTATTTATGCACTGAAATGGCTCTTTGATAGTTTTGCCTTTACTGAACAACCCTTGAAGAACCATTTAGAGCAGTAATAACTCTGGGACATAATCAGGACGCAAATTTGTTACAGCACCACCCTGAGGCAGACTAGTGTTGCACCTCGAATTAGTCTAAACTCCCAAAGACAGAAGCTTGCAGAGTGTGAATAAAGCAGCTAAACAAATGACAGCATAATATATATTAATAAGTTTCTTTTCAGGGACCCTCCCAGAATGTTGATTTTGAGACATTCAGGGGTCCAAGAGGTTAATTAGAGGGCCCTGCCTGTATTTCACACCTTGGACATAATGTTTCCTAGCAGACACCATCCTGTACTACTACTACTACTACTACTGCTGCTACTACTACTACTACTACTACCACTAATGCTGCTACTGCTACTACTGCTACTACTACTGCCACTAATGCTGCTACTGCTACTACTACTACTGACACATGCCAGCTACAGCCAAAAATTGAGGAATCTACCTTACACATACGCATACACACAAATCTGTCAGGGTACCATCTGGGCCGACTGCTAATACTCTCTATATGAAGCAAGAGCGACATGCGTGTGTGTATGTGTGCGTGTGTGTGTGCGTGTGTGTTAATTAACGTGTTGCAGGGCCCGACAGGACAGGATGTTTATCTAACCCCCTCAGCACCTGCGGCAACTCCCTCCAACACACATATATACAGCTACCCCATCCTAATTATTACCCCTACAGCGCCATGCTGAATCCTTCCCCACCTGGTGTGTGCCAGTGAAATGCTCCCCCCCTACCGAGTACACACACACCTTACATGTGACACAGCACTGAGTAATGAAGGTTTCCACGGCATAATTACTCCTCACTTTCATCCATGTTATTAAGACATGACGGAATAGAAAACTAAAGAAAGAAAAAACAGACGTGTGGAGGCTGGAGGTTCCTTTTTTTCATTCCATTAAAAGTGTTGAGAATGTTTCAGACCTCCGATCACCCACACAGAAATCAGTGGCTCCACTTAGGGCAAATCAGAATAGGCAGAAAGAGGGAAAAATACTGACTAACCTCTCTGAGCTCCGCCCACAAATACATTGTTTCCTAGCAACAGTTGCTAGGCTCAAAAAGCTTATAGAACATGCCGTTCAAAAACCCATTCAGCATAATGAGGATCTGCAGCGCACAGCTCAGCGTTTGTCCAAATACGCAAATTAAGAGTGTGTTTATAATTTTAAAGGTGTGAAGGTTCACTGTGTTAGGATAGAGCGGGTGTAAATTGTTATTATTGTTTTTGTTGTTTTTGTTGTTGCTGTTTTGAGTTAACAGGCTAATGTAGCATTGTCACAATACAACTCTAACATTTTAGAGAGAATTTTGCCGATTTAATCAATATTCAATAAGTGTGTTTTCTTCTTCACTGGCTAATTTTCATGTTCAGTTGGGTTATTCAAAAGCATAAATAATAATAAAAAAATGATCTGGAATTGAACTCGAATTTTGGTTTCCACTTTGGCCAGAAAGTTTCATTTTGGGGCTTCACTGTTATAAATGTACATACACTCTTCATCAAAAGAATAGATGCACAAATAGTTGCACCAAGAAGAAATCAACCAACAGGAGTGAAACTTGGTGGGTAGGTTTGACATTGTGAGACATACAAATGATTCAAGTTTTACACTCGGTCGCGCATGTAACGGAAGCAAGGACAGGCCTTATCACTGTATCTGACTGAACCAACAGACATCGAGCAGTGATGTCCTCCATGAGTCATCTTGTTAGTGCCAGCACCATTGGCAAATGGTTGCATGACGCAGGTCTACATGCACACAGAGTGTTACAAGGACTACCCTTAAAACCACATCAGCATCGCCAAAACTGCATGGTGTCGTGCCAGACTGTCATGGAGTGACTCAGAATGGTAGCGAGTCAACTTCAGTGACAAGTTCCACTTTTGCCTTGGTGTAACCCACTCTGTGTGTGGAGGCACCGTGACCAGCGCAAAGATGAACAGTTTGTTGTCATGTGTCACATGTCCAAAAGGCCTGGTGTCACTCCACGTCTACCCCTACCACAAAATCTGCAAGAACTATGTTAGAATATTCAAGCGCATGGGATGAATTATTACAGAACACCATTATGAGCCTCTACAACGTTAGTAAACATGGCTGCCTGACCCATACTGAGAGACACTACTTCTGTATGCGTAGCTCAATAAATATTGCCCAAATCAGTCTAAATTTATTATCATTTATTGTCCCCGGTAGCCTTTATCTTCCTTCTGAATAGCATGGCAAACTGACCCTTCCTTCTTTGTGCAAGTGTTCTTTTGACGGTTCATGTATTTTGAGTTTTCATAAGGTTGTTTTGTTTCCCAAAATTCAATGTGGCAACATCTTTGAAAGAAGGCATTTGTGGGTGGAGCATGGTTAGGTCAGTATAATGGGGTCCAATGTGATCACTTAGCAGAATCAAAACTAGCCGGCTTTCAACCTCTCCCTGAGATGAGATCTATAGGTCTAAGTGGCTGTGCGGGGTGCTCGCGAGCCAAACGGAGAAAAAGAAAAAGCGCCGAGTGACCTTTTTTTTTCTTGCCTTCTTTTTCCTTTCTTTCTTTTTTGTGAAGGGATATTGAATCTCTGAGAGCCTCGAATTCACGCTGAGTTAAAATTGCACCATGGAACATGGAGCAGAAAATGTCAGAATGTCACACGCTATCGACAAGACTCGTGCACACACACACACGCGTGCGCACGCTCACGAGGCAGACAGTGTGTTAGTGTTCTCATGCGTGTTATATTTTATCACAAGCGCGATGTGTTAGGGTCGACTCGGAGGCCGATAAGGTGAAAAGTTAGATTGCTGGCGCGGATGTGGAAAGGCCATTAAATTAATTTGTTGGTTGAAGCGCAGCGTCTTGCGCGCCCGGCCGCCAAAGAAAACCAGACGCATCTGAGAGCTTCACCGGAGAGCACTCAAATGCAGAGATAATGCATTTCACCCTGCACCGCACACACACACACATACACGTACATCCTTTACAGAAGAAATACTGTGCCGCTGCCAGATAACAGCAGTATCTGAAGCTGTTTGCTGCTGTGTGGCACCTGCATCTGCTGTCTATTACTTGTACTTGAAACAGATGAAGTACAGGAGAAAAAAGTTATCATATCATGCTGATGAGAGTTTTCGCTGGATGGTGAAGTACGTATAAACGCACCTGCTGCTTCCTCTTAGTGTCTAACTGCTGTTTTATGCTGATAAAGAGTCAGCTTTCTGAGCCCTAAACCAGAATCAGGGGCCAGATTCATGAATGTGTCCTAAGAGGCAGCATTTTCTTCAGTGTGCTACTTTCGTCACTCTTTCTTTTTTCTCCCGAACAGTTCCTAATGGCGTCTCTACCAGGAAGTATGATACACTTGTAAAACTGCTGGGTTATTTTTTTCTGCTTAAACTCTGAATTGAGCCTGTTGAGTCATTTTGTTTGTTAGTTTTTGGGAAGTTTTCTGGGGAGTTCAGCTGCTGGGTTAGTAACTGCGTTACAATGAGAACTGTCATGGAGTGATTCAGAATGGCAGCAGTTCATCTTCAATGAAGAGTCCCGCTTTTGTCTTGGTGGAGACGACCAACAAATCTGTGTGTGGAGGCACCGTGGTCAGCACCAAGATGAACAGTTAATGTCACATGTCACACGTCCAGAAAGCCTGGTGTCACTCCACCTCCACCCCTACCACAAAATCTGCAGGAACTGCGTGAGAATGTTCATGGGATGGATTATCACAGGACACCATTAGGAACCTCTACAACTCCATGCCGAGATGTATGCATGATGCAAACATGGCTGGCCGATAACATACTGAGAGACACTACTTCTGTATGTGTAGCTCAATAAATATTGGCCATATCAGTCTAAATTTATCATCATTTATTGTTCAAGTACAAGTACTAAACATCAGATGCAGGTGCCACACAGCAGCAAACAGCTTCAGATACTGCTGTTATCTGTCAGTGGCACAGTATTTGTTATCTTAAGGATGTACGCGTGTGTGTGTGTGCGGTGCAGGGTGAAATGCATTATCTCTGCATTTGAGCTCTCCCTTGAAGCTGTTGGGTCATTTTGTTGGGTTACTTTTTGGGAAGTCTTCTGGAGAGTCCAGCTGCTGGTTTAGTAACTGCGTCACAGTGATAACCCCACCAAAGTGTTCATTTTCAAATCATCACAGTGCTGGTTAGAACAGCTTTGGTTAAACCTTTGAATCTTCTCTTCGGGCAGCAGCATCACATCACAGCTTACAGGAGCTGGTAAAAGTTGTTTTACTAACCTCACAATTCTGACAATTCTGTGAAACCTGTAAAGGCAGGTGTTTAATTTCAGTTCTGTTAAGCACTGCATATTTTCTGTGATGTGAGACTGAAACAATTAACTTAGCTAACGTTAACTCACTGTAATGTTTGCTTCCACTTTCGTACCAAAGGGTCACAGGTGGCATGTAGTCCATTATATGACAATGGTGGAAATTGTCTGGAGATTATGCCATTTTATGTAGATATTATTGTATCAGCAGTGGTGGACTGTAACGAAGTATAGGTAGTTTTTGTGTGTGTGTACTTTGCTGAAGTATTTCCATTATAGGTGACTTTTTACTTTAACTGCCAAATCTGTCCTTAGTTTTGGCTTATGTGTGCATAAAAACGTAAGAAACGAAAGAACGTGTCCAAACGAAAGAAATGAACCCCACCAATCAGGGTACAGAGGTCACTTTGTTTGAGCTTGTTTTGATCTGTTGGACAGAGCTTGGGTCTACCTAATGGAAACTGTTCTCCTTCAGTGTTTTGTGCTTATGCTCATTTGAATAGACACCAGTGTCAGAGTAATTGATGACCTTCTATTAAAAGATTGGTGGACCAAGAGTGACACCAGAGTCTCTACACCTACAGTGAGTTGATTAAGCGAGACTCTTGTTCCAGAAATGATAATAGGACATTAGAGCCATAATAAATCATTGTACTTTTACTTTTGAGGTACATTTAAAGGCAAATACTTTTGTACTTCTACTCAAGTGGAGGACTAAAGGGAGGACTTACCTTTACTAGAGGAATATTTTACCTTGGGTATCTTAAGCACAAGGCTTGTGTACTTTGTCCACCACTAGTAATTTTTGTAGCATTTGTATCGGTAGTCTATCAGTGGTCTATCTAACGCTAGGCCTGCCATAAATAATGTTAGTTTACCAAACAAACATCGTAAGTCTAGAATTTGACTATGTTTGGTTGTTTATTGTCTTCTTCTGTTCATTTTGCAGCAAGGTATTTTCGAAAAGCTTAGTGTTGCTGGGTTACATTAACTTAGGATAGGTTCTTTTATGTAGTGACTCAATGTTTGATTATGGAAATGATTCAGAATATGGGTGGAACTAGAACTAGTCAAATGCAATCATCACAGAATCATGACACAGTATCACTGGAGTCTGGCTAAACCAAGAAGTACTGCAGAGTAAAGGGAAATCAGGACTTGAGGCTCCTCTGTTGTTGCTCATCTTGTTTGTGCTTACTTATAATGCTAGATTTGTGTGAGAAATCATGTGACCACACAAGGTGGGCAAAGCCACTTCCACTTTCATGGTTCTATACCATAAAAGGAAACAGACATGGATTTGTTTCTCCATCTTTGGTTTGACGAAAGGCTTAAACCCAATATTTAAGATAGAACAGCAGCATGATGCAATGGCTTAGAAATAGAAACAAGGTGTCAAAAAAAATGTGCTCTGCTACTCACGTCTGGTGTTAACTTTGTTTATGCTTTGTTTTGCAATGGGAGCATTTGGTTTTGTTGTTATCACTGGCTCATTCCGTGTCATGTCATCATAGATGGGAGATTTGTTTGTAATAAATCTGTGGCTGTTACTTTCTTTAACGAGTGGGTGTCAGTGCCATTTCACAGGCAAATAAGGTGGAGTGATGCTTAAAGAAATTAATTTAAGATGTTCCGTTATCTGGAGATATGTAATACATGGAATGCATCTCAGCTAGTCACCTTTTTGTAATAATTTAGGTGTGCAGTTTGTACAATGTGTAAAACATGCTAATTGATTTACGTTAGATTATTTTACTTGTTAGCAACATTAGCCTTGTAGCTCCAGCGCAAAATACACGGCAAAAAATGATCTTATTAAGTAAAAATTTACTAACTTATAATTCTTAAATGTAGTTAACATGTGTAATATTTCTAATTATGAGGTAGTTGTTAGTGTAAGATTACTTCACATATTTCTAGACATTTTACTTGTTGAATTAATTTTATCAAAGCAAAATTGTCATCATTATTTCTTGAAACAAGTACAGTGATCTGATAACAATGATCTGTATACACCTACGTGGGGAACCTTTCTTCCTTGTGGGAAGGAATGTAAATGAGTAAATTATAAGGTAAAGACACGTTTTATGGTTAAGGTTAGGGTTAGGCTAGTTTGGGTAAGTCTCCAGAACATTAATGTAAGTCTATGTAATGTCCCCACAATGTGTGTGTGTGTGCGTGTGTGTGTTCTGTCTCTCAGATCAGCACTGTTGTTGTCTTTAATACAATTTCATGCTATTGTTTTTTTACAGCAGGGAGATGTACAGAGACGAGAGGAAGAAAAAATAACGGCAAAGATAATGAAAAAAGGTAAAGAAGAATAAGACAGAAAGCTAGATAGGAGAGACACCAAGGGAGTCAGAGAGTAGATGAATGAAAAGAGTTAGTGGGTAGACACAAAGGGTGTCCCACAGGGTTTGGTTTTAAGTCCACCTAACCTGCTGCCAGTTGGTCATATAATATGCCATCATGATCTTAATTTTCATTGTTACGCAGTCATGCATCTGACTTCTTCATGATATAAAGCAAGAGAACATGAACTTTTTTAAAACTGAAGGCTAGCAAAACTAAGGTGCTTTTAAAACACTGATATCTACTCATCTGTCCTTGGTATCAGTATTGATGGAACATCTTCTGCCCACATCCACGATCTCAGAGTTATCTTTGACCCTACACTCTTCTTTGCCTTTCATATGAATCCCATACATGTCCCATCATGTACTCTACAATAGCATAGTTTATGCCTTTTTCATGTTCATGTGCATTTCAGAGTTTAAACTGACCTCTATGGGTGGTTGATCAATTAATGTAGTGGTTCTTAAATTATGGTGCACCCTCCCTAAGTCTATATGGGGTGCTTCCTTTCTGTCTTCATTTAAATCTTGATGTTTCTCTTGTGCTTGAATGTTATGCCTGTAATGTCCTTTTGTTACTAATTGTTCATGTTCTTTGACTGTGAAGTGTCCTAGAGCATTGGAAAATAAAAGTAAATAAAATGATGATGAACGACAATGATGATAGAGACAGAAGGATGAAACAGTAATAACAGTAATTGTTTTTGCTTATTGATCTTACTTTATGTCATAATTAGTAAAAATAACATTGTCTATTTTTCCTATCAAAGTTTCATTTTCATTGAGAGCATGATAAGATATTATTATTGTTCTCGTCTTATAATGAGAAAACGTGTGTAACTTTTTTTTCACTAACCACATAACTGTGAGGTACAAATGCCAAAGTACTAAATAATGTTCTTGGGTAACATGATAAACAAGTACTATATATTAATAGGGTAACTGTGGAGTGAAGTGAACCATGAACTGTGAAGTGCAGGGCAATTATTTGAGTTTGCCCTATTAGCATTGCAGTGTCACATGGTTAAGCATGAAGTAAATCAAACATATATATGAAAACTACACGGCTATTTTGAATCCACAAATTCAACTACTCTCAAGAGGCAACCTGATGAAGCAGGCTAATCCATAGATATCATGATGTCATACACCAGTTTCTGTGAGGATAGCTGCGTTTCAATTATAGCACAGGTGAAATACAGCAACAATAAACCATGGTCTTCAGCTGAACTCAGACTGCTTCAGGGGGCATTCAGAAGTGGGGACAGAATGCTCCACAAAGAGGACAAATACAAGCTGGAGAAAGGCATTAAAGCAGCTAAAAAAAAAAATCTCTGAAAAGCTGAAAAGGAATATTGCTGCTGGCGACCCAACTTCATGGGGAGACCAACTGCCAGATCACTAACTACCTGAATCTGAGTTCTACTGCAGATTTTAGCCTTTTTCTCCCAGCCAACCACCCTCCACCCCCACACTGGCTCTCTCACCTCTGCCCCCTGCTCGTCTCACCATCAACAAGCAAGACAAAATAGACAATATGTGAGAAAAGCTCCAGGCTTAATCAATCGGTAACTAGCACCAATTTTCATCATCAACATCAACAACAAATCACTGAAACTCTGCTCTGTTCCCACATGCTTCAAAACATCTACCATCATTCCAGTCTCCGAAAAAAACAAACACTACTGGAATTAAAGACTACAGACCAGTAGCCCTGGCTTCTGTAGTCATCAAGATCTTTGAACGCCTGGTCCTAGCCAGCCTAAAGACCACTACAAACCCTCTGCTGATTCCCCAGCAGCTCACATTTAGTATCACCAGGTCTGTTAGTGACATGGTCCTTTACTTCATGCTACAGCATCTCAACAGTCCTAAAACCTATGCTAGAGTTCTGTTTGTTGACGTCAGCTCAGCTTTTAGTGCAGCAAAAGCTGACGCAGGTCAAATTGTCCCAGCTGTCTGTACCAGATCCAATCTGGCAGTGAACTGTGGGGTTCCTGTCAAGCAGGACACAGCAGTGACTTGGAAAACACGTCACACCTTTGGACCAGCAGTATTGGAGAACCACAAGGTTTTGCACCCTCGCCCTTTCCCTTTAGTCTTTATACCATTGACTGTCTACAAGAAATCAGCTGTGAAGTTTTGTAGATGGTCTCTTGGTGAAGCACTGACCTACTGCATAAGATTCAGGGTCATCAGAACCAGCACTAACCAGACTAACAGACTAGCCACACAAACTAACAACTTTTCCTGTCCTGAGTTACAGTGCTCGTTGATCACAGTGGGCACCTTGCAAAGGTTTTGATTCTCTGTCATTCACAAAGTGCAAACAAGCCAAGACATTTTCTCCTGACTTGTTTCAGTACAGAATTCACTGACCCAATACCACACATTTTTTGAGACAGTATCAGCAGAAAATGGTGGATAGAATATTGAAGGGCAGAAGAGACCCGTGATCCAGTTCTGTAACACAGATTCTGTTGGATTTGGGTTTGGATTTTTCTTGCTGTGGGGTAAGAGATAACTGACAACCTGAATGAGTTCTACCGAAGATTTAAAAGCATAAAGGATCTTTAGCCTTTTTCTCCCAGCCAACCACCCTCCACCGCCACTCTGGCTCTCTCACCTCTGCCCTATACTTGTCTCAACATCAACAAGCATGACATTAACAGGTTCTTCAAAAGACAAAACATGAGAAAAGCTCCAGACTTAGTCTCTCCATCCACCTTAAAGTACTGCTGGAACCAACTGGCACCAATTTTCACAAACATCTTCAACAAATCACTGGAACTTGGCTCTGTTCCAACGTGCTTCAAAACACCTGACCATTTTAAAGCGTAGCTTTAGAAAAAGAAAATTGTATCCGTATCGACTTACATTCAAGGTTTCAGTCTTGGTATTTGGTATATTGGTATATATTGGTATACTGGGTGGCATCTCTAGGTTGAAGTGGTTTCATGGAATCCTGAGCATTGAACAAGACTAAATTGGGATGGATATAAAACTCTAATTTTGAAGGCTTTGCTGGGTAGCACTGTGTTTTTTTGCACACGTTACAGATTGCACTTGGGATGTTAATTGAGTGCAGTCTTTGGCAATATGGGTTTTAGAGAGAAAGGCTGTGGACAAAGCCTTGTTTGTTATTTCTCCCTGAATTTCACTTACAGTGTTTGTGTGCTTTTTTGCAGCATACACGGTCATAATTTTTCAACCTCTCTTTTTCCCAAAGAATTAAACAGGCTCACTGTAGGCTGCATGGATGGATGTATGCAAACATGCTCGGTTTTCTACTATTTATTCAAAACAAACTGTTTTAAAAGATTAGTTTCTATATATAGACTATATGCCCTGGAGAGTAAATAGAATGTTTAGAAACTACATCAGACTCTTTTACTTGTAAGAATATTCAGCTTCCATGATATGTGCACTTTCACAGATCGTCCCCACATGTCTATTCGTGATTATGCAAAAGGGCACTCCAAGAGATCTGAGCTTTCAGATAACTTACCAAGATAACTCAGATAACTTAATTAGCTTGTTAAGGCTATATGGTTTGTTCACAATCATCAATAGGATGGACAGGTGATATAAATTCCAAAGCTTTATACATATTCTGACTCCTAGAACCTTGCCCCAACAATCAGCAGCTGCCTAATCCTCTGAAAGTTTAAACACTGTAATTGATGCCCACAAAGCGAGTGAAGGCCATACGAAGATAGGCAAGACTTTTCAGGTAGCTGTTTCCTCAGATTCTAATATAATTAAGAAATGGCACTTAACAGGAACGATGGAGGTCAAGTTGAGGTTTTGAAGCCCAAGAAACCTTTCAGAGAGACCTTCTCCTAGGATTGCTAGAAAGGCAAATTAAACCCCTGTTTGATTGCAAAAGACCTTCAGTAGGATTTAGCAGATTCTGGGGTGTTGGTGCACCTGCACAAATATGACCTCTATGGGTCACCAGGAAAAAAACCTTTCTTGCATCCTCACTACAAACATCTGTATAAGAGGTTTACAAAGGAACATCAAAACAAGCCTGATGCATTTCGGATGCAAGTCCTCAGGACTGATTGTTAAAACAGAACTTTTAGGCCACTACGAGCAAAGCTATCTTTGGAGTAAAAAAGATGCAGAACCTCAACAATGGTTAACCATGGGGGTAGATTGATTATGCATTCACGATTGTGTTGGCACAGCTGGTGGCACAGGAGAGAAGGGATTAAATTAAATACCAGCAAATTCTGAAAGCAAATTCTGAAAACATCACATTGTAAAAAACTAGAAGATGAAAAGATGATGGCTTCTACAACAGGATAAAGATCCTAAACACACTTCACCATATATAATAGACTAACTCAAGAGGCACAAGCTCAAGGTTTTTGCAATTGCCTTCAAAGTCCTCTGACCTAAACCTCATCAACAGTCTGTAGATAGACCTCAAAAGAGCAATGCATGCAAAAAGGCTCAAGGATCTCACAGAAACAGAAGCCTTATATACCAGGAAGAATGGGTGAAAATCCCCCTAATAAGCACTGAGACTCTTACCTGGCTACAAATAATGCTTACAAGCCATTATACATGTCATACTAAGTTAAAAATTAGAAAGGAATGTGTTTAGGAATATTTAAGAAATATTTAAATATAGGCCTTTTGGAAATCAGATCATCTTTTACTTGCATAGCTATTCATAATAACAGAAATTTTGACCAGAGGTGCCCGAAATTTTGAATGTCACTGTATGTGAATTGGCTCCCAAACATTCACCTAACACAACCAGCACAGACAACTGACTCTAGATATCACTACTCTGCCTGAATGTTTTATTTATCACTGCCTTAATTTGATTCCTTCTCTTTCTGCACCGGGTGGGAGGAGATTAGAGGAAAGAGGTGGAAGGGGAAGGAGTGAGGGATGGAGCGAGGGATGGCAAAAGAGGAGTAAAAGAGGAAACAGGAAAGAAGAAGACAGCAGCTCTGTTTAGAATGCGGATGATGAAAGGTTAAAAAGTCTGATAGATCCTGCTTTGTGTGCATGTGTGCGTGTGTGTGTGTGCGTGCATGTGTGTGTGTGTGTGTGTGTGTGTGTGTGTGTGTGTGTGTGTGTGTGTGTGTGTTCCTGTGCTAATAACACCATGCTCTTTTGAAGAAGCACAAAAGCGTTCATTCATCCCTACAAGCTCTCAGTGCAGAGCAGGTCTGCCCATGTCAGCCATTACACAGAGAGAGAGAGAGAAAGAGAGAGAGAGGCAGAGAGGAAAGGAAAGGGATGGAGAAGAGACAAGGAGAGATAGGAAAGAAGGAGGGAAGGAGGTCAAGAAAGAGCAAGAAAGAAAAATGAAGAAAGGATGAGAAATAAGAAAGAGAAAGACCAAGATTGAGAGAGAAAGAAAGAGACAGCGAGAGACAACAAAAGGCAAGAGAGGAAGAGGAAAAAAAAGGAAAGAGACAGAGGATTAAAATAGAGAGGGGGGGATAAGCTAACAGAGAAAGAGAGGCAAGAAGGAGGGAGAGACAGAAGGAGCAAAAAAGGACAGAAGGAAAGACAGAAAAAGAGGGAGGGAGAGAGTAGCTGGAAGATGGAGGGGGAATGGGGATGAAGAGAGATGGGGAAGACTCAGAGCAAAGGATAGTGGCTGAGAAACGAGATGAGTGAGTTAAAGAATTAACTCTGGCGAAAGAGAGAGAAACACAGGAAGAAAGAAAAAGAGAGATAGAGAGAAAGAGAAAAAGATGGCACAAAAAAGAGAAAAAGAAAAGGTAGAGATGGGTAGAGAAAGAAAGAGATAGAGAAAAGAGATGAAGAGAAAATAGAGAAGGACAGAAACGGGAGACAAACAGAGAGAGAGAGAGAGAGAAAACTGGAGATAGGAGAGAGAGAGAGAAAGAGAGAGATAGAAAGGTGGGGAGAGCAAAGAGAGGAAAGAAAAAGAAGGACATTAAAAGATGTAAAGGCTAAAAGAGGAAGAAGAGACATGCGAAGAGAGAGAGAGGTGAGTGAGAAAGAAACAGAAAGATGGGGAAGAAATGAGAAAGAGACTAACATTAGTCAGGGAGAGAGAGAAAGAAACTAACAGGAAGAGCAATAAAAATAGGGAGCAAGAAAAAGAGAAAAAGTAACAGCAGGTGAGGGAAGAGAAAAAGAGTGACAAAGAAAGAGAGAGAAGGATGGAAGCAGGAAGAGGAAAGAGAGTGAAATAACAGATGAGAGAAAGAGGGGGAGAAAAAGTAGAGAAACAGATAAAATGAAAGATGAGATGCAAAAAGACACGATATAAATGAAGAGAGATGAAGAGAACGAGACAGAAGCAGGAGGGAGAGGAAGAATATATTTGTTATTTCTTATTTCTTCATTTTGTCTGTCTGTATTCACAAGTGCTTTTTCATTTTGTGGTTCTATTATTCGTTTATTATTTTATTCCTTTTCAGTCTAAATGACTGCTGTAAACAGACCATTAGAAAGAGATTGTGTGAGAGGAAAAAACATCACTGTTTCATCTTCTCTTTTCGCTAATACGCCAACCTGTCTGTCAGAGAGTCAATGGCTTATTTTCTCAAGCTCAGCACACTGACTCAAACAAACTAATTACCTTGTTTGTTTGTGTGTCTGCGTACGTGCATGTGTGTGTGTGTGTGAGCGTGCTGTAAGTGCTGATATTTGTCCCTGTTGTAACTAATGTCATGTAATTTTGCAGTCTTTAGTGTACATTAGTTAGGCCTAATGAGGCACCTGCATTCTACCACATACGCCCATTCTGGGTTATATATGTCTGTTGTGAGTCTCTGTATAGAAGATAATTAACAACTTCATATAACGACTTCAATTAACGACTTCATATAATTACGACTTCAAAAATACCAATGAGGACTGAAATGACTAATATAGCACAACTTCCAACCAGACAGCCAACAATCTAAAGACAACTATGGTTTCAAATGATGGTGTTTTGTTTTGAAATCAGTATGAAGTCAAACACAATCCAATACGGCACAAACAGTCGGGCTTTTCATGTATTTTATTGAGTGCTTTCAGTAACATCCACGGTGCAGAAGAAGTAGATAAACCTCTGTGTTAATGACCTCTTCAAGAGCTAGGAGATTGGAAGAGTGGGTGTCTCAGGGGCTTTGCCCATTAAATAATGTCAGCAGGCAAATTCTGGTTCCTGACGTGTCTGTTCTTCTTTAGAAAGGTTAGTCTAAAGCATGCCTTAAAGCAAACAACGTTCAGAAGACCTCAGAGACGTGTTATAGAGACACGTGAAGCTGTCTCTCTCATCAATTCACGGTTAGATAAACTGTCTACAAATAGAGCAAACTCAGTACTGTTGTGGACGTCCTGGTGAGATCACTTCAAGAACACAACAGGCAATCCTAAAAAGGTGAGGTGAGAAAGACTCTACGAACTGCAAAAAAACTTGTTCTTGTGTCTGCTATTAGAAAAACTTGGACAGCCCCTGCTGTCCAAAAACACCCCATTGCGGCCCGTCTCAAAAGCACCTGAATGTTCCTCAATGCTTCTAGGCAAGGGCATAGGAGCTAGTTTGACTTGGGGTGGGGGTAACATGTGCTACTATAAATCAAAGCCCATCCCCTACAATATTTGCTCTATTAGCTGAACCCAAGACATTACACATAGCCGTTTTCATAGCTGTAATTAGCCGCCATTGCTATTCATTGAGCCGGTAAAAGCTAACTTCAGTCCAGATTCTCCAATGAGCCGAAAGCTAAGGCCACTAAAGTGGTTGATTGAACGAGCACCTGAACACAAGCCTTAACAAACTAAAAGAAGATGAAGCACCAATGCCAAAACACTGGTTACTCCTGACAACTTACTCTTGGTGTCATGCTTTCAAAATAAAAGTTACTGTTTTTTCTCCCCCCAGTGGAATAATTTTTGCATGGGTCAAATGCAACTGTTTCCATCCCACCTGGTTCTTACACCTATGCTAGGAAAATGTTTTTTGGACAGATGAGTCAAAAGTGGAGCATGGTGCAGAGAGCACCATGGTTTGGGGCTGCTTTGTCGCCTCAGAGGAATGTAATGGCAGCAGTACATGACCACGAACTGAAGAGATGTTGATTGATGCAACAAGACAATGACCCAAAGCCCAGAAGTAAATCAACTAAAGATTCTAGATTAACTTTAGAGGAATTTAATAGGAATCTAAAGAAACCAAAAACACCAAAACACTGCTTCGTTAAGACAATCTGAGGAAAGTGAAGGGTCTATTTGTCTTTATTTAGAGCTAATTGGTGATTTGCTATTGAAGTATTGACAGGAATCTAATGAAAACACTGAGTAGGCTAACTCTTCACTTTAGAAGGAGTCAGTTCGTTTTTGTTTTCAGCTTATTTATTATAGAGATGTTGATGAGAATGAAACGAAGCACAAATCTAGTGCTTTGAGAGGAAAAAATAAACAATTCTGATGAGATGAAATGCATCGGGTATTTTAGTAGGCACTTAGGTGCCATTCATTAGCAGAGATGAATGAATAAGCACATTCCATATAAACTCTGTTAATTATTCATTAAGAGAGTTAATGAATAAGCAGATTTCATACAGACGTACTACTCCAGTAAGGGTTGTGATTTATTACTGTGTCTGGCCAGAAAAGTTGCTCTTTGGATTTACATCAGCAAAAGCTTTGATAGGATAATTACTACAGTGATTAAAATGTTTCAACTGATGCAGTAAGTAGAAAGATCTCAAATGACCGTGATGGAGATCTCTTAAATGGCTGGTGAAGTCAAATCAGAAGAACACTGACACTAGAACTCACAGCTGTGTTCCATGCGCACAATGGACAAGAACCCAAAGGATTAGAAGAACTGTGTGCTCAAAACCACCTAGTAAGGGAGGCTAATCAGAAAAAAAGACTTCAGCATGCTGGTACATAATGTTTGGTCTCTAAACCAATGGAAAAAAGGGATGTGGTCTGATTTACCCTATTCCAGTATGATGGGTCAGGTAATGTACCCATCATGCATAGTGCCCACTGTACAGGCCTCCAGAGACAGTGTCATGATGTGTAATGAAAAGACAGTGTAATGATATCTGGGGCTGCTTCAGTTGGTCAGGTTGAGGTCTAGTAACTTTATAGGGGAATAAAATTGGCGGCTGGGCAAAACTCAGTTGACTACCTAGATGTACTGAATGACCAAATTTTTCCGGATGGCATGGGCATATTCCCTGACGACAATGCCAAGATGTGCAAGTGCGGTTCTGGGAGCATGAGGAATCATGTTCACACATGAACTGGCTACCATAGAGCACTGGTCTTAACCCCATTGAAAATTTTTGAGATGTGCTGGAGAAGAGTTTACCTTAGTGGTTCAACACTTCAGTCCTTAAAACAAGATTTTAGTCAATAATGAATAAAACCCTGGACAGAAATAAATGTTGTAATGTTGCATTAGGTCATTGAAAAAATGCCCCAGCTAATGCGTGCTGTAGTCAAAGCTAATGGTGGTCCGGTGTAATGTTAGAGTGTTTAGCTTTGGGCCAGGCAGTGTATAAAGGATGGATTATCACAGGACACCATCAGGAACCTCCATGCTGAGAGGCCATACTGAGAAATGCTACTTCTATATGTGTAGCTCAGTAAATTTTGCTCATATCAGTCTAAATCTATCATCATTTATTGTTCCTGGTAACCTTTATCTTCCTTCCGAATAGCATTGCAATCCCACACTTCCTTCTGGGTCCAACTATTCTTTTGATGAGTGTATATGGACAAAAACTGTGGTCAACAGACAGTTTGATGATGATGAGTGTATTATTATTATTATTATTATTAGTAGTAGTAGTAGTAGTAGTATTACGATAATAATAATTTCTGAAAATGTATACTTCATGTATAAATGTAAGTATCAATATGCAACTATTTCTATTAACAATCAGACATGTGAAATGCTTGTAAACAAAAATTAATATAATTTTTACTAGCAATGCTATATAGATCAACTTTTTCATCTTGCGCATGACTTAGACTTAGGAATTGTCTCTGCATACATACCCACCTTCTTTCCCAGTATTTCACCTTCTTTTCCTCCAATTTTTTTTACTCCTCTCCACTCTCTATCCTTCCTCCAGGGATGCGGTGGCAGGCCCATTGTTGCACAGTGACAAGTGGAAATTTTAACTTTGCAGCTGAGAAGGATCAAGTGGCAGTTTTATACCCCCTCCCCATTTTGCCCTCTCCTCATACCCCTATCTCTCTTTCTCTGTCTCTCCTTTTTTCTCTTGACATGCTCAGCCACTGTTTTTTTTTTTTTTTTTTTTTTTTTTCTTTTCCTCCAACATCTCTCTATCTTTCACCAGTCCTTTGTCCTGATCTCTGACTCTCTGTCTCTCTTTCTGCATCTACCTTTCCCATTCTATAACCTTCTCTCAGCCTTCACTCACTCTTCTAATTGGAAGGAGAAACTTTTTCTGACTTTGTCTGCTCTTTCTGCTGAAGACATAGCATGAATAGAGGCCATGTTGAATGGATGTTTTTGCTGGATAGAATAATACAAGGTATACATACACTGAGGTAAAAAGAAAGGTCTGTTGGTTTGAATCTGTTGTTTTTTGCTGCTTCTTGTAAATAGGCAAAAATATACACTGAGCTGCCAGCTCTACACTGTAAAAATGAAATTATACTTGAGCTCCGTTTGGAGTTCTTGCTTTACTGGCAAAACCCTTTAAGAAGCCTCCAGGGAACCTTTTGAAAAGGGCAGTTCACTAAAGAAGTTAAGATAATTAACAAGGGTCCTTGAGGAACCATCTTATCCTACATGGTCCAAAACCTTTTTAGATGCTTCAGTGAACCATTTTTAAACTGTTAAGTTCCTCAAAGGACTCAAAAATGCTTTTTGGGGGGTTTGAGACATAATTGTATTAAGCACCACAAACTGCAATTGAAACAATAATAGAATTACTTTGTGGTCCTATACACACACACACACACACACACATATATATACATACATGTATTTATCGCCAAATATATATACATGTAAATGTACATACATGTATTTATTGCCAAAAAAATAGTTGCTCAAATAGTTGCACTCACATGGAATCAACTGACAGGAATGAAACTTGGTGGGTAGGTTTGACATGGTGAGACATTCGAACAATTGAAGTTTTATGCTCGGCTGTACATGTGACGTAAGCAAGGATGGGCCTCATCGTTGTACCTGACTGACCCAGCAACCATGATAGCGGACATTCGGGGAGCAGAGATGCCCTCCGTGAGTCATCCTGTTAGCGCCAGCACTATTGGCAGATGGCTGCACGACGCCATACTAAAAGCACACAGACTGCTGTGATGACTGCCCTTAACACCATCTCAACCATCTCCAAAGAAGCTTAAATTTCTATTTTGCACTTAAACATTAAAGATTATGACTGAAGCTATGCACAAAAATACAGCTAAGCAAATCAAACTCCGCCATGGTTCAGATGGATTTAAGGGTTCACCATACCTTTTGATTCCTTAAGAAGCTTCAATGGACTCAACGTCGCTGGTGAACACCAAAGAAACACTCTAGGATTCTTAAAAAAAAAACAAGTTCTTCTAAAAACCCCAAAGGTGCTTAAGGGCTCAGTCAAAGGGGTTCCTCTGGGAACCTACAGCTGAAGTGTGGTGCTTAATGGAAACCAGTGAAGCAGTTAGAGCTTCTTGCAGATTCCTTTCTGTCTCTTCCTGGAGATTGTAGACTATCAAGGTTTCATCCAGTTACCATGTTATATGGGAAAGTTTTTGAGGCGTCTAAAATGTAGCTTTCAGTTCTAAACACCGCCTATGAGTCATGTAGATTGGAACATATCGTCTTTCATGTCACACAGTGTGATTAGGTTTGTGTTTGGTTGTAATTTCTGCTCGTCAGCAATAAACTAAGAGTTGGAGTCAAGTGGAGCTATTTTAACCTGTTTGTTGCCACACAGCGGCTATTACAGAGAGCCACAACAATGAATTTTAGGTGCCACTGGAGTTGAATTACTGGCTCTTTAGTGGTTAGTGAGGGCCGGCTCTGCTGAGTTTTCTGATATGTGTATAATGTCTTAAACTGTTCTAAAGTTGCAAAGGCTAAAAGGCAGTTATGTATGTTATCAGCAAAAAGGAGTTCAAGAAGATCCATATAATGTAAACTATGTTCTAGGAAAAACCCTTAAACTAGTCTAGAACTTTTAAATTGTGTTAAGATCCTTTAAACCTTTTTGACACTCTTCTTGAAATATCTTTTTAAAACTTGGTTCTGTAGGGAATTAAATGAAGTTCTTCCATTGCATCACTCAAAGAATCCTTTTCATAAGAGTGTACAGATTGTAGCCCCATCCATTAATGAAACGGTCCACCATAGGATAACTGATGTATTATTTGGGAGGTGGATCATTCTTAGCACAGCAGTCACACTGCCATGGTAGTGTGTGTGGTCCTGGTATTAGGTATAGCATTTTTTAAACATTGTGTCTAGTATATTAAAATATATTTATTGTTAGTATATTGCTATATGAAGTTAAGGTGTTTTTCATTTCATCTAATAAAATACTCCAAAGCTTGGATTGGGACAATCCAAATGCCAACAGGAAGAAAACATTCATGTGTTGCAGCATAAGAAGGTGGTCAAACCACTGCACATGTGTGCTCTCCCAGTTCTAAAACATACCACATTTCATGTAGGGCTTTATGTAGATAACCACCTGATGAATTCAGCAAACGTGTTGAAGTAGTAATAAACATTGAAATGCAGGGAGTCTTTGTGATAGGCTTTAAAATGCACAGCAATATACTCTCACCAAACACCATACTGGACTGTTCAGCAGTTTTTATAAAAAGGTGTCATCCCATCATTCGGGGATCCATGAATGATGTTGTACAATAAAATGAAGTTAGACATTTTAGAACCTTTAATAACTTGACACCATCTGTAACATCTTCCTAGAAGCTTTACCTGATGCAGATTTCCTATACATTTCTAAAACATTCTTTAAACTCATTTACAAAAATGGCTCTCTAAATAAGCATCCACTGAAAGGTTCTTTAGGTAACCAAAACAATCCAGATGGAGGGCAGGAAGTGACAAGTGTAATGGACAAGATGGAGTTTAGATGATATTACTAGTGATAAGAACAAACAGAAAAATCACCAGAGATGGTGGACATAATCCGGATGTTATTAAGTGTAGTGATTAACTGAATGAAAGGCAGTAGATAAGCAGCTACCTCCTCCAGTCATTCTTCTACTCCAGAAAACAAGTGAAAGCATAAAAAGTATTGATGCATACAACGTTTCTGTTGGCAGTTGGGTCAACCTTGAGCTCAAGATGCTCCACTATGACTGTTGGTTGGTTTTTATTTTATTGTGCTGTGGATTTATCTACTGACAAACAATCAACTCTGTGGTGCCTTTGACCCATCGTAGGTTAGCCATTCTCAAAGGAATTATTCCAGGTCATTGGTATTTGCAGCTATTGCCTGTCTTCTGTGTACCTGCTAGGCTCTGATTTAAGTGCTAGTGGTGTTGCTTGTAGCAATTGTGTTAGATCTATCACACCCACAGATAAACTGTACATAATACAATACTCCACTCCTCCTGACTGCACGAAGGTGAAGCCAGCTTCTTATTCACCAGTTTTTCCTTTCCACCTTAAATAGTGCAGCAGGAGCCAGAATGCAACTGTTGCACCATTTAAGGTGGAATGGGAAATTTGACAGTCCAATTGCAGTTTCAGATGAAGGTTTGCAAATCGTTTTTGCGGGCCAATTTCTTGCACTCTTCCCTTTCATGAACAACTTTTGGTACTCAGTAAAAGCTCCTTATGGTTTCTCGGTTATAACTTAAGTAACTGTAAGCAGTGCAAACCATATGCATGTTGAGAGCTTGTGATAGTGCAAACTTATTCTGTGGAAGGTAGATTTCCCACAGCAGGGCTGGTAACCATTGCTCAAAGGCATCAAAGAACCAAAAAAAAAAAAAAAAAAAACTAAAATTGTTTAACACTTTTATTTTAAAAGTATATACATGTAAGCCCTTAATAAGTTGGACAGTGACACAATTCTGACTTTGCATATTAATTTAAACAAAAATATGAAAAGCTGTTTCTTGTTTGAACCTGAAAGTACTGCATATGGTATTAACAGGGAAGAGTAGATTAAACAGCCGCCCTTTTCCACCGGCTTTATAGTCTTCTGGACCACAATGCTGAAGCACAGAGCTAAAATAACAAACATTGTGTCACTATACAGCTTCTAATGGACTGCACTGTACACTCAGAAAAATACTTGTATGTAAGTTAATTGTATGTATTTATTCTAGGTGATGTGGAGGTGGTTCTCATTCAGGTATTGCTGTGTTGGCAGGTGCGTGGGTTGCCTTGGGCTGTGTGTACAAGATGCTCTAAGATAGACGGGATCAAAACAGGACTCAGGAGAGGCCTCACTGCTGGTCAGCATTGTTAGTCACCATCATTTATTAGTTTTAGCTAATAATATGCATTTATATATATATATATATACTGCGTCCTCCACAGTTATTGGGACCCCTCGTTAAGATGTGTTCTTGGGCTTCTAATAAATCCTTTTTTTTTAATAATATAGGACAACAATGCAAAAATAGAGAAAAATCCCACCTTTAATTCAAGTGCATTTATATAGTGGGAAAAAATCCCACATTAAGAAATAATTATTTTACATGAAATCGTCTGTGCCACAATTATTGACACCCCTGATGTTAATACTTTGTACAACCCCCTTTTGCCATCAAGACAGCACTTAATCTTGTCCTATAACATTTCACAAGATGGGAGAATACAGAGAGAGGGATCTTTGACCATTCCTCTTTGCACAATCTCTCTAAATCGTCCAGAGTCCTGGGTCCTCTCCTATGCACTCTCCTCTTCAGCTCACCCCACAGGTTTTCAATTGGGTTGATTTTTGTGTAGATTTGGCCACATGTTTAAGGTCATTATCTTGCTGAAAGACCCAGTGATGACCCATCTTCAGCTTTCGGGTAGAGGTCACCATATTTTGATTTAAAATGTCCTGGTATTTCAAAGAGCTAATGATGCCATGCGCTCTAACAAGGTTCCCGGGGCCTCTGGAAGAGAAACAGGCCCACAGCATCACCGATCCACCCCCATACTTCACAGTGGACATGAGTTGCTTTTCCGCATACTCATCTTTTGTGTTACGCCAGACACACTTAGAGTGTTTGCTGCCAAAAGGCTCCATCTTGGTCTCATCTGACCAAAGCACCTGGTCCCAGTTGAAGTCCCAGTATCACTTAGCGAACTCCAGACGTTTATGTTTATGCTTGTAAGTGAGAAAAGGCTTTTTCCGTGCCTCCCAAACAGCTTGTTGGCATGTAGATAGCGCCTGATGATTGTTATGGAGACTTTGTGACCCCAAGATGCTACTCTTTGATGCAATTCTCTAACAGTGAGCTTTGGAGAAAGTTTTACTTCTCTTACCATCCTCCTCAGGTTGGAGGAGGCAGGATAAACTCGCATTCTGACTCTCCTTCTCTCGTTTTTATCTTAAGAAATTTATACTGATAGTAATAAACATACTTTGTCATTTTACATCAATGATTTCTCACTCATAGCTTATCGAAACAATGTTTAATCTACACTACAACAGTCTCTGCAAAACCAAACAAAGAAGCTGATGGTGTTCTCAGAACAATGGACTGGCCACCCCAGTGGCAACATCACTGTTTTTGGGATTGTTCGGATTGGAAGAAGCAAATAATGCAGCCTCACATGTCTGGATATCTGAATCTAAACATTCATCAAAAGGCTCGCATAAGCATGCCAAGCCAATAAGAAGCCAGAATACCCCATTAAATCTGATGTCATACATCTCCAGAAGAACACTATGAACAAAACATAGTTCCTGTGCTACAAAGCTAAAGCAAACACAGTTGACTTTGCCTTTTATACAGATTTAAAGTCAGAAAATAAAAAGTAAAGAGAAAAAACCCACACAAATTATTGCATGCTGTGGTTTTTATGTTGCCATGGCTACATCACCGTCTCTGAAACATCAGTGCAGTCCTGCTTAAGAGAAACTGTGTGATAAAAAAAATTTTAATCTAACTTTGGTTTATGACCTTTTAAGTGCCATATTTTTATCATTAGAACATTTTTTGTGTGTTTTTTGTGTAATTTCTTTTTTAATCATCTCCTGATTTTTTCCTATCCTGAAAAATAAACAGCTGGAAGCTCAATAAATGAATTTGGCACAGTGCTATATATAACAAAATACACTACTGCTTAATAGTGTATGGTCATTAATTCCATTCATATAAGACCAAATTAAAAATAAACAGAGCTGTACGTGATTTCATGATAATTAAGAAATCTGTACAACATTGAGAATGAACTTTTGGAGGAGCTGATGTCCACAATGTCTCGTATTTGAGCAAATTAAACAGCTANAACTTTTGGAGGAGCTGATGTCCACAATGTCTCGTATTTGAGCAAATTAAACAGCTACTCATAATAGCTTATTATAGCCTATTATTTAATAACAATTCCATATTTTTACCTTCCCATGAACTATAAATTGTTCCCACATAGAAAGATAAAGAAAGAGAGAATGAGGATGTGTTTATTTGCAGGTCTTGCTCTGGAAACATGAATGACGCACTTTAAGCAATTGGATTCTAATAGATTATACAACCCTTTGGTTCATAACCTCTTACCCTTTCTTTCTCTAATCAATCGTTCCACCTCTCCATGTCTTTTACAGCACTTGATGGATTCAGAGGAAGGGTCTGGCTGGGCAACCTCATGCAGCCATAATTGATTGAGGAATTGATTTTGTTTTTGCCATTGGGTGAGAAGTGCCTTTAATTTATTTACAAATGGCATGTAATTACACCTGTCTGGAGAGGAGTAAAGTGTGTGTGTGGGGGTGTGGGCAAGCGATGCTCACTTTGGATGTGCAGTTGTCCTTGATTGGTACACTTTATAATACAGCACCATCATTCATAAATTGAGCACGTATTAACTGAGCAATAAGTAATCAACTATTACCATAGTTGATTGAAGTGTAATGGTGAAGTAGCTCTTGTACCATTGTGGTAACTACATGTTTAAGGCTGCCTTAATTTGTGCGCCTAGTTTATTATTAACCAATCAGGAATTAAGTGTTATTATATAGTCATGAATTACTATCACTATAATAAACTTTTTTATTACCAGTTTTGAATGTTTTGATTTTTGCAACATGTGGACATGGTCTATCTGTCCATCAGTTTACACGGTTCATATTGTGATATTAATGAGACATCACATACTGATATATCAATATTATTCTTGGTGATTTCTTCAGTAAAGTGGGAAATACTGTAAAGGCCTGCATTCATCCAGTAAATCTGTCACTGATTTATTAAAAGGTAGTAGTCCGGGTTTGCTTGTTACTGTTAACAGTGTTAATGATCAATAATTGTTGGTAAATTAGATCATTATCTTTCTACTGCGATCATTGAGAACACATTTCAGACTTTTAACTGATTGAGACTTTAGAGTGAAATCCTTTTGCTTTGAGTGACACCATACCTTAGTTATGTTTGCTTTATTAAAAGAAATGATGGAACATATGCTAATGCATGGCTAGCAAACTAGTTGTACAGACATAAAATCATAAAAGCACAAAAAATAGTAAATCGCAGAAATGTGTTATACACAGATGTTACACAATGATTTTCAGACTTCAATT
>CM067474.1:13795455-13850497 GCA_034552555.1 Semaprochilodus insignis | reverse complement strand
TATGGAGAAAAAACATGAACGAGTAGTCGAATCGTCGGCCAGGACGGGCAAATCCGATTCGACTGACAAAATTCTGAGTCGGGTACAGCCCTACCTAACTCATCAAAAGGTTGACATCTATTGCCCCGCCCACACAAAACAGAAAAAACTTAGCGAACCCAGCATAACTGAAAGCTAACAAGCTAGAGCACCTGTCACCTGTCGCCCATTCATTTGTTGATCTGTAAACAAACATTGTTCATATGTCCATTCCTTCATTCACATTGCTTTGTCTTCCCATTTATTCTTTCGTCAGTCCATCCATTTCCACATCTGTTAGTCTGTGACCATCACAGATGAACAGATTAACATCTGTAGGAAGCTGCTGCAGATGTTCTATCAGACTGTGGTGTCCAGCTGTCTCCTTTATGCTGTGGTGTGCTGGGGAGGAAGCATTAAGAAGAGAGACGAGATGCGACTGGACAAGCTGGTCAGACGAGCAGGGTCAGTCGTTGGTGCGGAACTGGACTCTGTGGTGAAGGTGGCAAAGAGAAGGACTGTTCATTATGGATGACGATGGGCCCCCACTGCACACCATCATCATGGACAAAAGGAGCAAGTTCAGTGGTAGGTTACTGTCACAGAGCTACTCCACAGACAGACACAGGAGATTCTTTGTCCCGAGATCCATCAGGCTCTACATCTCTTCCCAGCGGGGCTGGAAGAGGGAAGGGGACAGATGAGGACTGAGCCTCATGTTAAATCAGAGGTTTACTTATCTGCACTATTACACTTTACTGTATATACTGTACATCTGCACTCCTGGACACTCCAAACACTCCACTTTACTTAAATACCAATATATGCACAGGTTTATTTTCAGTATTGTCATTATCTGCTGATCTCTGATATCTGGTTCCCTTATTATTATTATTATTATTATTATTGCACTGCCGTTTCATCTCCAGTTTTTCACATTTTTCTACTATTTTTTCTACAGTTTTATTTGTATTTTTGTAGATAGATTTTCTTGTACATATTTATTCCCGCATTGTAATGAGTGAGATATATTTATTTATAGTGTACTGGACTATTTATAGTTGAGTCCTGAGACCCGGCCTTTAGCTTGGTGTGCATTTTTAATTTCTCCTATTTGTGAATAGTAGGACCTAACAAGTATAAAAACTAAACTTTGTCTTTGTACAGGAAGTTGTTTTGGCAAAATGAGGCCAAGTGGTCAACGTTTTAAAAAAGTACGTATCATGGTGCAGAGTAACAGAAATTTAATGTCCTCATATGAGGACGCAGGGTCTCAGGAGGTTAAAGTTTAATAGTTAATAATTTTTTTGCTGAGCAGGTACCTACCTACTTGGGTTCATTCTGTACAACCCTCTTTGTTTTGTCTTGACTGTGCTGTACAGTGAAAACTGCTACTGGCTGCTAAATTTCCTTCGGGATCAATAAAGTATCCATCTATCTACTTATCTATCTATCATAATAGCTGAATAATGATTCTAGTTCTGAGACCCATAACAGGGTAGGGCTGTTGTACAGAGAGCTGTCAATCAAACAGCTCATTAACCAGGTCCAGACAGTTCTCAGGTTCATCAACGGTTCTCAAGGCATGTGATCATATTTATATCATTCAAGCTTTGCTGGATGATTAATACAACACCTAGTAAACACAGACACACATACACATATAAAATTACATATATAAAAATTATATATGAACTCACCTGTGACCTAACAGTGTGTAATACCTCCACAAGCACAAATAACAGCTGCATGGAGTGGACAACTTTCTGGATATGGGCGACATCAATGTTCAGACACTCTTGCATCAAAGAATTATGCAGTTGGGCCAGATTTGGTGGATACCTTCCCTGGCACAATTCTTGAGGAGAATTTCCTGTAGACTGGGATTTTTGCCACTGCTGGTAGACCCATATGACCATACGCTTCCATACACCTGCAGATTCAGCTACTTCCTTTGCACTATGGCCTTTGTCATTCCTAAATGCAATCATTTCTTTTTGCCAATCATTTACATCTGCTTTAGATCCATTTTCCACACCTGGAATGAGACATTCACTGCACTGTACCACCTCTTCTCAACTTATGAATCCCGTCACATACTCTGCAGGTATTTATAGCCCCATCATCCTCATACAGCGCCATCTGCAGGAGCCTGAAATTACTACCACCTGAAACACGCATTGTGGCATATTTTAAGTATTCCTCATGCTCTTCAGGAGTTTCTCATTGGTTCTTTTTAGTGGTCCATTCACACTGAATAACACACATTGTATTATGGAGTCCCCTTTTCTGAGGACTGGTACCTCTGACAGGTTCTTCCTCATGTTCTTAAAAAGTTCACATTTTGAGTCTCGGTTCCTTTCTATGGTTCTTTCATATGGTTTTAGAGAGGTCTTGTTCCTCTCAGTGTTTTTTCTTTGTGCATTTATATGGATTTTAGGGACATTAGAGAGACAGTGCCACCATAATGGTGCCTTTTATGTTGCTGTACATGTATTTCTAAACAGCCGCTTTGGGACAATCTTTGCTCCACCAATTATATTAATAGACATATTCATACAAGGTTTTAAAAACAATATCAGTCAACCTCAAAAAGTCCAGTGGTTAAAAACAACCAATACACTACAAAACAACATTTAATTGCATTTAAATTAAAAATCTTTTATGACCAATCCATATCACATCATCCCGAAAAATCTAGGCTCTGCTTCTTAAGTAAATGTGGCCCTATTTACTACCTAGAAGTCACAAACATGCATAATATTTCGTCCATCTTTTGCATAAAGTGTATGAGCAAGCATGTGATGACATTATCATTACGTATCTACCAGGAACATATATTATGTCCCCTCTTTAAACGAGTGAAATTTCCATGAACACTTAATATATTTGAGCAGCAAATGAGCTCTTTCGCATTTAGACTTTTGCTTTAATCTCAAACATTAAACTGTCAAAGATTTGGAGCTAATTAGACATGCTAATTTAGTTTGCTCAATTCCATCGAGCATGGCGTCTGGTCCCCTCTTTAGACATTTCTCTCAGACTCAAATGTTAAGTCTTTTTTTCTTTTTGCCCTCCTCTTCACTAATTGGAAAAGATTACAATTGTAAATGCTTTTAATTTCTTTAATGAAATTGTTTTATTCATTTTAATATGTATCAGATTAGTACAGATCCTCTTTAGATGAAAATAAGCACTGTTTATAATTGCAAATATGCCAGTACGTGTGTGTGTGTGTGTGTACGTATTGACTGGCATGTTGAAACCTGAGAGCTTTTTTTGTGTATTCATATACAAATGTTCACTATGGGGACATAGCATAGACTTAAGAACTACTACACTACCCTTATTTATTTATTTATTTATTTTCCATTTAAGGTCAAATCAAACAACATCCCACATTCTCAACCACAAACCACTCCGCACATGGGATTTAACACAACAAGCTAACGTCCTCAAACGCCGTACATATTTAGGCAATCAAAAAAGACTTCACTTTGGATATACCATTAGTCCAGGTATGAATGGTTCTAAGGGCTGTGTTGTTAACTGTTGCAGATGACAATTTCAGATAAAGGGTGTCCAGTAGTATATGAAGCCAGTGACGTATAGATAGGTTATGAGGGGGCCTTAACCTTAGCCTTACTCTAACCCTTATACTTATCTTAATAGTAGCCTTAACTTTATGCTTGCCCTAATTCTAACCTAACGCTAGCCTTAACCTTAACCTTACCCTAACTCTTAACCCTACCCTAACTCTAACCTTACATTAATCCTAACCCTAACTCTAACCTTACCCTAACTCTAACCTTACATTAATCCTAATCCTAACCCTACACTAACTCTAACCTTACATTAATCCTAATCCTAACCCTAACTCTAACCTTACCCTAACTCTACCCTTACCCTAACCTTAACTTAAGCATACGCCTACCTTGCCTTTACCCCACCTTAACCTTACCCTTACCCTAACCTTAACTTTACCCTTACTCATACCCTAACCTTAACTTACCCTTATTGTTAACATAACTTACACTAACCTTAACCTTACATTAACCTTTTCCCTAACCTTACCCTTAACCTAACCCTAACCCTAACCTTAATCTTATCCCAACTCTAAACATACCCTTACCATAATCTTTCCACTACGCTAACCATACCTTAACATCGACCCTAACCTAAACCTAATCTCATCCTTACCTTTACCTTCAACTTACCCTAAACCTAAACTTTACCTTTAACCTTACCCTAACCTTAATGTCACCCTAACCTTAACCTTAGCCTTATAATTAAGGTTAGGTACCTTATTTATAACCTTACCTGTACCATGACATTCATCTTAGCCTTATCCTAACCTTAATTTTAGTGCATCCTTCACCTCATCCTAACCTTTGCCTTAACCTTGACATCACTCTAATCCTAACCTAATTCTTACCATAGCTCTAACTTTAACCTGACCTGTTTTACACTATAGGGACCAACTTGTGGTACATGACATGATCATACGAACAGATTATGGTTCCCACAATGTGGGATAAACCTGAACCTCTCTCTCTCTCACATGTACATACACACACACACACAAACACACACACACACACACACACGTAAACACACACACACATACTCAGACACACATTCGTGGTGTGCAGCAGTAAATAATTGAAGGCTTTAAATTAGCGTGTAACCTTTGATCTCTGAACTCAGTATGTGTGTGTGGTGGTACATATCTCTGGTGCTAAGCCCAGTATTGATCTGTAGATGATTGGTTCAACTAATTACTATTTACACAGACATATTAGTGCCCCACTCTTTTTCCTCATCCATCTCTCTCTCTCTCTCTCTCTCTCTCTCTCTTTGTGTGTGTTCTCTCAGTTCCCTTTATAAGCCATGTAATTCTGTGAATGTAAATAAAATATTAATGCGCTGAGGGACAGGGAGAGAGAAATGAGAGAAACAGGTAGCAAAACTGAGGAGAAAGACACAGAGGGATAAATGAGAGAGCAAATAATAAGAAAGAGAAACAATGGTAGAAAAAAAGAGAGGGAACAAGAGTAGGAGAAAAAAGAGATAAGTGATAAATGAGAAACAGAGAACAAAGGAGATAAAGAAAATGAGTGAAAAGGAAGAGATGGGGATGGACAGAGATAAATAAAAGAGAGTAAAACAGGCAAAGAAAATGAGAGATAATAACAGAGGAGCAATAAATAGATTGAAAGACAAAGGGAAATGGAGAAGGAAAGCAAAAGAAGGAAGAGGGCACAAACAAGAATGAGAGAAAGATGGAAAGTGAGAGAGAGAAATTGTGAGAGAGGGAAAGAGGAGGACAAACAGACATGGTGTGGTTAATAAGCCGTGAGTGGTTTTGGAGGCCAGGTGTGTCTCTCTGTGTGTGTGTGTGTGTGTGTGAGAGAGAGAGAGAGAGAGAGAGAGAGAGAGAGAGAGATTGGGTCTGCAAACTGCACTCTAATCCCAACCTTATTACTGATGAGAAAAGGAGAGAAGGGAGAAAAATGAAAGGAAGACAGAGGATGGGTGACAAACACATGCACACGTGAATGTGGTGTGTGCGTGTGTATGCGTGTGTGTGTGTGTGTGTGTGTACACTTTTAAGGTAGAAATATGATGATTTACTTTTTTTAACTTTTTGTGGACAATTTTCTGGAGTTTTCTTTTGAGAGTGATGATATGTGATGTGCTATTACTGCATACTGTGACACCTTGGCAAAGAATGAGACAGTTGTAGCACTTTGAGTCAATCTTCTCCCAGTCCCTTGTGCTAGCCAGGAGTGGGACGCTACATTGCAAGGGTTACAGAATGTTCACTGTCCCTGTATACACACATACAGTGGACTGCCTTGTCCTCCCTTGGGGTCATGTCCTCTTCTCTAGTTGAGGAGAGGAGCAATGACTCTGAATGTTCTTTTATTGAACATGGCAATAGGAAGACCTGCTGCTCAGTGCTACTGATAGACTAGAACAGCAAGCAGGCCACACACCAGCCACACACTTGACAGCCTGACAGTAGGCACAACACTTCGCCACAGTCCAGAATACCCCATGCAACACACATACATACACATCTAAACCAACAGTTTAACTATTAACTGTTAGCAAGAGTTATAGTCTCGCTTACTGTGTGTCTGGTGTTCTCCCAAGTGACTCTGCACATGGCCATACCTCCTGCGAGACAACAACTCTGTGCTAGCCAGTAGCAGGTCACTACAACACTATATACAGCATATTTGTGTGAGTGTGTGTTCGTGTGTGTGTGTGTGTGTGTGTGTGTGCGTGTGTGTGTGTGTGTGCGTGTGTGTGTGTGTGTGTGTGTGTGTAAAATACACAAGAGACAGAGAACATGCTGAGGAAACCAGTGACCTGCTCTGACAAACAAAACACACACACACACACACACACACACCCACACACGCACACACACACAGAAACACACTTCCATATATATATACCACCAAGGCAAAGTGTAACCTGTGTGTGTGTTTTGTTTGTTCTCTGTCTCTTCTGTAGTCAGTCTGGTGGGAATACACACAGTCCAATACACACAGTCCAAACATACACTTTTCATTTTGCCTTGTTCTGCAGCAACGAATATTAGCTTGCGTGGGTGCATGTGTGTGTTCACTGAGTGATGATTGATATATCGTTAGAGATAAAATCATGCATAAAGATGAAGGAGTTTATTGTATCTCACAGCATAACTGCTTGCATTCATACACTGTGCTATTAGAGAATATGGGGCTGTGTGTGTGTCCATGTGACTGTGTGTGACTGTGTGTGTGTGTGTGTGTGTGTGTGTGTGTGTGTGTGTGTGTGTGTGTGTGTACAACCCTAGCTTTCTGTTTATGTTACAACATGCAGAAAAGCACAGAACATCACAAACTATATGTGAGAGACACAGAGAGAGCAAGAAAAAGTAAAGGAAAGATAAAATAGAAAGGATAGAGAGAGCAGGGGAGACAGAGAAGGGGAAATGGAGAGAAAGAGAGAAAGACAGGGAGAAAGAAAGACAGACAATGGATGAAGGCAGAAATGAAACATAGAGAGTAAAAACAGAGAGACGGGGAAGATTAAGAAAGTAAGACAGATGAACAAAAAAGAGGTGGACAGTGGAACAAAAAAGAGAAAAAAGCAGATAAAGGAAAACAAAGTAAATGAAAAAGAGAGAAACTGGGAGCGAGAAATAAACGAGACAAAATAGACAAAGAAAGACAGTGAAAAAGACGTAGATGGAAAAAGATAAGGAGAAATAGAAAGAGACACAGAGAAAGACAGAGAGACCCAAATCAAATGACACAAACCTTTCTGGACTTCATTTCCCAGAATTCCTCCTGGCTTTCTGCTTCATATTTAACAAACGTTCAGGCTCATTTTTCAGACTTTATCAAATCCCTTTGTGCTAAACTGCATCGATCATCTCTTTCTATCTCAGAAAGCTACATGTCATTGATCAGTGTGATAATTTTATCTCTCTCCTTCGCTAATAGGCTCATCCTTTGTTCTTTTTTCTTTACGTACTTCAAGCTACAAAGAATGACAAAAACAAATTACTGAAGTCTTCTTTTTTCTCCGCTGAACTCATAAAGCGCATCTCTCGGAGCGGAAATCATTACTTTTTCATAAACGTGATGTAATTTGTCTTATAGTAGCTCCGAGGTCATAACACTGTGGATCATGTGATTGCAAAGGCAAGAAGCGATTGGCTGAGGAGCATTTATTAAATGAGAAGCTATGGATCTGTATTGAATAGAGCAAGGTGATCCGTCACTGTCTCTTCACACAGGGGAATATGAAGTTAAATATAAAATACACACCCACCCACACACACACGCACACCCACGCACACGCACACAGACACACACACACACACATACAAACACACACGCACAGATGCACGCGCACACACATATACAGACACACACACACACACATATACAGACACCCACCCACACACACTCACACAGACACACACACATACAGATACCAAACCAAACCCACCCACACACAGACGCACGCACACACACACACACACACACACACACACACACACATATACAGACACCCACCCACACATGCACACAGACACACACACACACCCACACACATACACACACACACACACAGTTTTTAATTCACTGGTTCAGTGTGTGTGATTTGAAAGAGATGCATTGCAGTGTCATGTATAGGTTTTGATACTTCTTCTATTTGTCTTCTTGCCTGAGTGATTGCGTGTGCGTGTGTGTATGTGTGTGTGTCTGTAATTGTTATGTGTGTCATTCAGCAGACATTTTTCGAGAGACTGATGAAAAGTGACAACTGATTTTCTTGGATCCATTCCAAGCTTGGTTTCTTGGGTAATTAAGGTTGGTTTAATAGTGTACACACACACAAACACACACACACACACACGCACACACACACACACACACACACACAGACTGGGGCATCTGTTCTCTTAGTTAGGCTTGCCTTTGAAGGTGTGTGTGCACAGAGATCCTGTGGACTAAGTGAGAGAAAGTGTGGAACACTTGCTGTGGTTGTTGTAGAAATGTTCTATACACTGACCATACCCCGAAAATTTTGCGGTGAAAAATCGAATTTACACAAATTTCCACTTATCCATGATATAGCTGATCACATTTCATGTCCCTGGTTTATTTCTTTAGCTTAGCACTTTCACAGCTATTTTGACTGCTGACTGTATTTCATTCCCATTACAGGAAAACAGGCAGTAACGGGATTTATGGTCAAGCATTGCCTATAGACAATAAGGGCACTTTCACATCTACCTTGCTTGGTACAAAGCCATAGTACTCTTTAGTAGTAATAGAACTCAGATTGCAGATACATTATGAAAATAGGTAACCTGTTATGTGCTTCCAGTATTCATTTTTCCTTTAGTGTGTTGTGTAGCTTACTGTGGATGGAAATAGTCTACAAAGTTATTTAGCCAAAACTACCCTGACATATCAAAAGTCCTGGGATAGCATTAAGTCTTGTTACCTAAAGGGACATCTTGGGAACACCTGTATAACTTGTGAGATGTTATCTTGTGAGTTAGGTTGAAGTTTCACGTGTGTACCAGAGATATGTGTTTGAAAGCATTACCACCCACTTTGGACAGTGCAGTGACAACCCACAGGTGCTTAATGACTGTGACTGGTGCTGTCTGGCATTCAGTGCAGGAGGCCCCACACACATATCCCACAGGTCAGTGTAGTGTTCTTTGGCTTCCATGCGATATAAGAAACAAAGACCCACCAGAGTTCCACTGTTAACACCATGACACCAGACACAGCGCCTCATTTGAGCTCGTAGGGTTGCTAACTGGCCCTTAGAGTATTGGCAACATGCAGTATGGTCCATTGAGTCAGGGTACTGTTTCGTGCTGATGTTAGGGTTCATGTATAGCACAGATCCCAGAAAGACATGGACCCCGGCTGTCAACAAGGCATTGTGCAGAGAGATTGCAGTTCCATACTGGTGTGGGGTGTGTTCTCATAGCATTGGGTTGGGTCTACTGGTCTGCTTAAACACACCATTGACACCATTGACACTGCAAATTGTCACCATTGACACCATTGGTGACAATTTGCAGCCCTTCATGGACTTCATGTACCTCCACAATGATGGGATATTTCAGCAGGATAATGCACCGTGCCATTGGTCCCTAACTGTCCAGAAGTGGTCAAGGAGCATTCTGGAGAGTTCCGACAAATGGTGTGGCCTGCATGTTTGCCCAACATGAGCCCGATCAAGGCATTCCACTATAACGCAAGATAATTCAAACTCTAATACGTCTTTATGTTGCTTTGCCATGAGCATACTGGCTAGTGTTCAACCTCACTTACAAGAAAACACCTCATAACTTATTCAGGTGTGCACATTTCCAAACCATCCCCTGAAGTAATACCACTTCATAATCAATTTTGATACTGCTATCCCATGACTTTTGGTATGTCAGTGTACATGCCAAACTTTGCCTACCTGAAACACCTTGAAGAAATTCCAGCCCTTTTCTCAGTTACAATGTGACATGATCCCGTAACATCCTTACACATTGCACAGAGAGATAAAAAAGTAAAAACTGACCACTCTGAAACATCCTGCTCTAGTCTAGCTTGTAAAGGTAGATCTACCAACTTGTTTTACCTGTCTCCCTGACTAAGAAATCATGTGTATAATAATTGCACATTTCTTAGTTTTTCATTTAAACTTGTTCTTTTGAAAAGATTGTATGAGATTTCATAGATATTATTGTTTTTGTTGATACAGTTGTTGAACACAGGAAGAAAATATGCTGTCGCCTCATAGCAAGTATGACTTGGGTTATTTCCCAGCTGGGGCATCAGGGGTCCAAAGACAAGCAGCCAGGCCGACTGGAGATGCTAAATTGCTTTTGTGTGTGTGTGTGTGTGTGTGTGTGTGTGTGTGTGTGTGTGTGTGTGAATAAGTGTGAACGTGTATCTCTATGTGTTCGCCCAGCAATGGACTGGTGGCTTGTCCAGGGTGTTTCCTGCCTTCCACCCAATGAGCTCTGGGATAGACTCCAGATGGATCATCATCCTTGGGGTGGAAGGTACAGTTTTAAGGTCAGCCAGGCTGAATTCAGTCACCCAAGTTCTTTAGAAAGAACCTAGACTACAGATAATAGGTTTAGACTCACCCAGTGCTTGTACTCACATTTACATCTCAGGTTTTGAATTATGCAGAAATATGTAGAAATGATGCAAATGATGGAATTTCCCTTTTAACATCACACAGATTTTCTGCCTCCTGTTTGAAGCGACTGCTGGTATAGGCAATACAGTTTATCCACAAAACCTGTGAAATGGTTCACCTCTGTGTAACACTTCAGTGCTGAGTGCTATCCAGACAGATCTGGAAGCATGCTACTCAGAACTCCAGCCGTCTTACCAAGCATCACTAAAATCACCTCAATCTTGACAGCTATATCTGGCACTGCAAACTTGGCTAGATACCTCTGCTTTAAATTTCTGAAATTACTGCCATTATATACATAATGGGAAAACATCTACACTATCTGTTAAGGCATAATGAAGTTTAAACAAGGCTATTTGCTTAGAGCTACCATATAAGAATATCTCTAGGAACACTGTAATGTGGTTTTGGCGAGAAGGTGAGACTTGTTCTGCTATTATACAGACATACTGCTAATATACAGACACAACACAACCTCCAGGTTCCATTTACCCCAGTGGGACACTATGGCAATTTCATCAGGCACATGCACAAATAGACCCCAAGGGAGGGGGGTTTAAGACCTTGCCCTTTGCCCTTTTTCAGTGGCATATGCAATAATTGTGTTTTATGTGGCTATTTTTCAAGCTTTTTTTAAGGCTTGGGGAACAGAGCTTATGTGTCTTTTGGGTCCACCAGATTAACAACTCTTGAGTGCACCTTCTGGTGTAGATTCCTCCTCAGTAAATCCAAACTGTCAGTGGTGCACACTCAGGGTTGCACAGATTAGTCAACTAGTCGACTTGTCAACTTTACTGCTCAATGATGACACTTTAAGCTTGATGTCACTGATCACGTGATTATGACAAGGACACAACGTGGATGACTTAGAGAAGACAACAGGTGAGGAGCCTGGTTTCCTGAAGGCTAGCCATGCAATCAAGGTCTTGTAGGACAGGTGTTTTTAAAACATCGCATATTGGATCTTGTTGTTCCTAAACACTGCAATAAAATATGTTTAAAAGTTGTGGCAAATTTCTAAGCAAGGTCGACTAGGGTTCGCCTAAGTTGGAAGCAAATTTGGGCAGTTCTGGGGTCCGTATCTTCGGTTCCTTGAGGGCTAGAAATGTGATACCTTTTTGGAAAATGTAGGTCAGGCTGTAATGACCTGTGGCTTCATCATGCGTCTTTAAAGCTGGATTTGTAGTAAAGTCGCATGTTGTAAAGCATTTCCTTCACCTGTGGTTTTATACATGACATCATCAATGATTAGTGAATGTGGGTTCGACCTTCATAACTATCTACTTTAACAAATCTCAAGTCTTTGAACCCCTAATGTGCCGATCAAGCATCTTTTATGAATCACTTTTTACGATGTGGTTGTCACAAGTAACAAAAACCCAAATGAGTGACAGTAATGAACACTAATAGCTTAACTGAGCTATGTTTCCACTGTTATAAAGAACAGTGAGCTGAACTCAGGAGTTTTAGTAGTATGGTCGGGTCACCGTGTAGTCTTTTATGCTAGAGAGCATGGTTTAAACAGTGTTGCAGTGCTAAAACTCATGGTTACAGTCTCTCACTTGATGAGAGTGACTGCCATATACAGTAAATTTAATAAAATGTAATTCAAATTCAGGTTGCAATTCAAATTTCCTTAAGCCCATTTCCCCTAAAATATCTGTGCACTGCCCTGCATTTCACTAAAGGTTAGCGGTTAGCAATTATTGCCTGCCTTCACTGATTACAGAAAACTTATGGCCATTTTTATGATTGCTAGGGTGACTATTTTGAGCCAAAACAAGCATTTTCTGATGAGTTGATAGGAAAAAAATACAGTTTTTTTGGTGGTCTATTCAGCTGGCTGCAGTGACTGACAGCACAGGAGGTTGTTGTTGCCCCAGGAGACAGTGGGAGGGGTGAAGTAGTGGCATGCCCACTTATGCCAACAGGAACTGTAACACTGACTTGAATAGGCATTTAATTTGACTCTTTGTACCTTATATGCAACCTTATGCACAATCTATGGTTGTGATGAATTTTGACTCCCCTTTACTTGCCAGAACATTTATAGTACGTTTCTTAATATAAACAACAAAAATCTGCTCTGATTAGCAAAGGTAAAGTTTTTATAGGTCATAGTGAGTCAAACTGTATCCTATACCACACCAATAAACTGACACGAAGACCTAGATGCAGTTTGAGTAGGGTGGAGAGGAAGTTGTGGGGATGTATTTACAGACATTATTTGGGTGACTATTGACATCTACTGTTTGTTAGCAACCTTAGCTTCATAGCTCTAGTTTGAAACTAAAGAAAAAAATTTGAACATCAAAAATGTCTTGGCCAACCAACTACACTAGGGATAAGTTAAATGACTGAAACCTGGTAAGTCCACTCACATTTAGATTAGGTAATTACATACGTTCTGTAACAGTAAAGTCATGTTGAAAACCCAGCAGCTAAGACATTTGCATTTACATAATTACATTTAGTTACAGATTATTACAGATATCACTTATGCAATTATATGTGTAAAGACTAGTAAAGACATTTATATAAGCTACACAAAGGGTAATCCAATAACATTCAATACATCAGTAGTAGTTACGTTGTTATTGGAAGTATTGTTAAAGTGTAATTACATGGTTATTAGCGACTCTGCAATAAAGCAAGACAAAGTTCTGCTCAATTTTGAAATATGCACACTAGTGCAAGAACGCAGAGATATGTAATCACATATACACATATACACATATACAGACACAAACCAACAAACACAGGCACACTTACACATACAGACAAGCCCAAACAGACACATGCACAGAAACAAACAGTACATTTGATGGTGTTTTACAAATCCTGAGGTTTTACAGTTTCTCATCAGTTTTAAAGGGGTTTTTGCTAATACAGTGTAAACCTTGAATGCATTTGTGGGCGGGGCCTGAATATGTCACTTCACACACACGATTCCCTCTGAGAGCAGTTGGTATTTGGTGTGTGTTATTGTTCCTATTCTGGTCTTGTATGATCATGATGAATCACTCTGCTGTCTCTGGAGGTTACACACACGCTTCTGTGATGCGTTTTACAAAAATACTTTAATTTATCTGGCCTCATATGGAAAAGTACGCTTTATGCTTCTGAATGTAAAGTATTGTTATATTCACATGGGTGCATTTAGCTCTCGGTGGGGACCATACCCCTGCACCCCCAAGGGATGATGAAAACATCAGGACTTTTTTCTACTGCACAAAGTAGTAAAACCTTTGGCAGAAAAATTAAACTGTGTTTATTAGTTCTAGTTTTGTTTTTTTGGTACTAGTTCATGATTGGTACCAACAAAGCCTACTGGTACTTGAAGGAGTTCTCTTCTCTATGCGGTAACACTTGCAGCTAAAGCCAAAGACAGCTTAGTGAATTCTTTACACTTCCAGCTGAATACAAAGCCACTAGGCACTATTACATCAGCAATAAGTGCATCATACAGTTAGAATTGTTACTTTGTAAAAAGATGCAAAGCTGACATGAGGTAGTTAAGAAGCTAACACTAACACTGGTAGCATATATGCTAGTAAGTGTTGTAGATTTGGGCCATAAATTGTTAAACTAGATATGTAAAAAAATAATCTCAGCAAGAACCTTCACTAGCATCTATGTAGGACTGTCGTTTGTTGGTACTAAGCTAATAGCAGTTCACATAAACTCTTCTAGAATCTTCTTAGTCAAATATTCCAGTCCACTTTAAATAGTACACCTGTTACAATCTGGTGTATTAAGGTTTAAAGTGTAACAAAGAATTATGGTGGTTTTAGATAAAGCACTGTGTTTTTTCCATATTTTACTTGCAACTTAGACATATTATCATCTAGTTTAACTTGTAGAGGTTTCACAGCAACTCCTGCTGCTGTTTTCCATTTCTAACAGTCCACGAATTAAGACCCAGAAATCCAATAATGAAATCCGACAAAGAGAACTGGATTTTAGCCAGTAATTGGGATCCTCAGTGCATGTGCACTCTTACTCAGATTTCTTTCAGATTTCTCAATCTGAGAGAAATGACAGATGACAGTACCGGAAATATGCATGCAGTATCTAATACAGCAACTGCAAGATGGCAACAATGTGCTTTATAAAGGGCACATGTTATGAAAAACTCACTTTTTAGTGCTTGTGAATATAAATGTTGGTGTCTGGAGTGCTTACCAACCCACAAACTATGAAATAAGACATCTCAGTCAGTTTTCTGTGGGATGTCTGAATCAGACAACAAGCTATTTGAATTTGCCAGCCCTTGTTATGTTTAAATGGGAAACTTACTACAATAACCCCTCCCAACCCATCACAGCCCTACCTGACTTTCATTGCCCATAACTAACAATCACAAAAGGGCCTCATTAAAGTTTATTTTAGCTGCAGGAGCCAAAAACCTGCAAGGGTGAGCTAGTCATGTTACGTTGGATACAAAACTAAAGCTTCTGAACCTTCTTGTTCAAGCTTTCCTTTTCCACCCTAAATGGTGCAGCAGTTATGCTGATGCCACAGGTTAACTGTCAAGCTTCTTGTTCAAGTTCTTCCATTCCACCTTAACTATTGCAGTAGCTATGCTAGCAGCTCAGACTGCCTGTCAAGCCTTTTGTTCCAATTTTCCCATTCCACCTTGGTGCAGTACTTTACAGGCTGGTGCCTCAGACATTATAGTGAAAAATGCCAAGATGAAGCTGGTAAATAGAAAGCTTGTGAGTCATTTGTGTGTCTGAATGCTGCTTTCCAGTTTGAGTTAGTGCAACGCAAAGAGGGGTCTGTTCCAACTGTCTGTGGCAAAACTGCAGACAAGGGAAATGTAAGCAAGTTAATTACACAATAATTATGCTTTATGTTTCATGGTCATAACGCATAACAGCTGAGGTGGTATATTAATGGAGATGTAATGTTCTAGAAAGTTCTTGAGGTTACTTGCTGAATTAGCCACAATAACTTTAATGCTAGAATCAGTCTTTTAGTTGAATGTCTGTAATATGGTGAAAGTAGTGCAACATCGTTCTTGCCTCAGTATGCCGGATTGAGTAGTGGCTCATTATCATTTAAAGGAACAGACACTCAAACAGGCCGTCCTAAAAAGAGCTGTTTAAACAAGGAGAGAAGGGTGCAGCCCTGCTTCACCCAAAGAATGTCACAGATATTTCATTAGGACCTGTGGAACCGTGTTAACTTCTGAAGAAGGGGTATTATATGTCACCTTTGAATATATGTTCCACTAAAGTGACTTAATGTAGCTTTTTGAGATTTATATTACATATGCATCACATCTTTTTCTGGGAGTTAATTGGCTGGTTACAAAGCAGAAATCTGATTACTGTCTGACTCATGTAGACCCCATGTCATGCCTGCTGGTTCTCCTCTCACCTCCAATCTCCCGGGCTCCATTTCCCATAACCCACAACCCGAAGACGTCACCATCACATATTCACAATCCTCCAATCCCGTTCAGTTTTTCATATCCTCCTCCCCAAAGTACTAACATACACCTGTTCCCCATTTTGCCTGTTTGTATAAATACTCCTCTCTCACACTGACCCGTTGTGAAGTATTGTCACTCTGTGCGTACTGAGCTTTTCTCCCTGTTGGTATTCTTGTTAGCGTCTCTGGTTTGACTCTATTTTGACTTTCTGGTTTACTCTTTTGTCTTTCCCCTTTTGGTTCTGTTGCTGGTCTGATTGTTTGCCCGGTTTTGACTTCTGCCTGATTTCTTACCCTGACTCTGGCCTTGCCCCTTGGTTATGTCTGCTTTGATCTTGTTGCTGCTGTGTACTACCAGTCTGTTTAATAAACATTGCTTTGCTTTTAGCTCAGCATCTGTCTGTCCATCAACACACCACATTGTCTGATTACTCAAGTGCACGTAAATGTGGTGAACAGAAATCTGTGATAAAAATCAGTTTTTCTGCAGCTGTCAAATAATTAAGTGCATGTAAACACACTTAGGAGTAGTACTGAGTAGTACTGTAACACTTACAGAGTTTAAATACAAGCCTTATTGAATAAAAAAATATAATTACAATTACAGACATGTATGTTGTAGTTAGCTAAGCTAAGTAGCCAAATTACACTTTCCAGTTGTCCTGTAAGCAAGCAAAAAATAACCTAGAACCATAAAGTTCTAATTGTTTCTGATTAGATCATATGTTCTCTTGATTATGCAGTGGAAAATAATGGTAATAGGTGCATTAGTCTGCTCTTTGTGGAACAATGGTTCCTTTACTCTAAAACCTGCAGCTTTTGTTAGTCAGGGTAGAAGGTAAAGTAGATCTCCTGGTTCCAGAGGTTAGAACTGAGTTACAACCCTTTCAATGATAACCTTAATCAGCAGCTACTGCGTCACTATAGAGAGTATATAGAGAAAATGCCTGTCAGACACAGACACACACAGACATACAGACACACACACACACACACACACACCCACACACACACTGTCTCTCTCTTAGACCCCCCCCACACACACAGACACAGACACACACACACACAAACACACACACACACACACACTGTCTCTCTCTTAGACCCCCCACACACAGACACACACACACACACACACACACACACACACTGTTTCTCTCTTAGACCCCCCCCACACACACACAGACACACACACACACACACACACACACACAATCTCTCTCTTAGCCCCCCCCCCATGCACACATACACTCACACACACACACACATATTGTCTCTCTCTCTCTGTCAAACACACACATACATATACGCACACACACACACAGAGTAATTGAATATGGCGAGCTGGAGAGTACTTGGTCCAACAAACAAAGAGATTATTAACATGGCAAATGAGATTTGATTATTTTATTGAGAAGGAAGGTTATAGGAAAAGAGAAGTGAACGAGGGTCAAAAAAATAAAAATAAATAAAAAAAAATTAATTAAATAAGCAAGCAGTTTTGCAAAAAGCAATTTGCAGTTATGACTGGCTGACAAATTGGCTGTGGAGAGCAAGAGAGAGAGTGGGTGACATTTGAAAACGCACGTCCGCTGCCCAGGGCATGATTTAAACCCCCTGTGTCCTTTTTCCAGCACTTCTGATTGCTTTTGAAAAACAACAATACCCCAATTTTGCCTGACTAATATTATTTTATACTTCCAACGTCTTTTCCCTATTTGTTTCTCAAATTAACCACGCAGTAGAGGAGATTTAGCCACCTCAGTGAGCTTAGAGAGATAGAGAGAGAGAGAGAGAGAGAGAGAGAGAGAAGCAGAGAAAGAATAAGAAAGGGAGCGATGAGTGAGTGAGATGGAGCAGGGAAATGAGAGAAAGAAAGAGGATGAAGGACAAACAAATAAAGAAAAAAGAAGGTAAGGGGGAGAGAGAGCCACATAAAGGTAATGAAAGAGAAAGAGACAAAATCAGGAAATGGCAGAGAAAGCAAGAGAGAAAAGAGAAAAGAAAGATACAAAGAAAGAAAAAGGGAGGTGTGTGAGAAAAAGGACAAGGGCAAGAGAAAAAGACGGACAGTAAAAGAAAGAAATAAAACACTAACACTAACATTAGAAAAAAGAAGAAAGAGAAATAAGGAGAAAAAGAAAGAGGAGAGAAAAAAGATATTTTAGAGGGTAAGAGAGAAACCAAGAGAGAAAGACAGAAAGAGAGATAAAGAGAGACAGGGAGACAGAAGGTGAGAGATGTGCGAAGGAGAGATCAAGGGAGGATAGAGAGAGGAGAAGAGGAGGGAAGGGAGGAACAGAAATGAGAACTGTGTATAGAGAGAGGGAGAGAGGCAGAAAGAAAGAGGGAAAGTAGAATGTACGTGTAATACTAATGAGGGAAAGTGAAATGCATTCCTGTTTCAGCAGCCCTAATTGACATTAACGCATGGCTCGCACTTCTGTAGTACGTTTTCAATATGTGTGTGTGTGTGTGTAGGTGTGTGTGCATGTGTGTGTGTGTGTGCATGTGTGTGTGCGTGTGCATGTGCGTGTGCGTGTGCGTGTGCATGTATGTGTGTGTGTGAGTGTGTGTGTGTGTGTGTGTGTGTGTGTGTGTGTGTCTGTGTGTGTGTGTCTGTGTGTGTGTGTGCTTGTGTGTGCGGGTGCGTTTGTCTGTGTGTGTGTGTGTGTGTGTGTGGGCATGTAGGTGTGTGTCTCTTTAGAAAAAAAAAAACACTATGCTAATTAGACGTCTGAAGTCGTGTCATCATTATATAGCTGTCTTCTGGCCCACATTAGGAAATACAGTTCTCAGTATATCTTCTCGATTGAAAAAATGTGTAACATAATTCCCATTTTGACTACTTGGAAAGATATGCTCAACACAACATGCTGGCGATTTTGAAAAACACCCTTGAACTTCCCCAAAGAGCAAAATTGCTTAGACCCATTTAGTTATATAGGCATATAAGCTGACTGACTACTCCAGTTTAGGCATCTATGACCCACCCATAAATGTGCATTTTGTAGCCAATCCTACCAGGTTACACAAGCTTTACAGAGCAGTGTTAAAAAATGAATGATAATCTGCAGCTTGCAATTCACCAAAATGTATAAAATGGATGGTTCCGGTCTTTAAATCTGATTGGCTGGGCCGGATTCAAGACTGTTGTAAAATACATGATATATGCGTACCTATGACAATCTCATAATGACTGAACTTTGTATTACTGTGCCAAGTCAGGAGATGGAATAGTCTTTAACTGTAACCTGTTTTTGTTAAAACTGAAGGGCTGACAACTTATCTTGGTACCTCTTTAGAATAAGGCTAGCTTCATAAATGAGTTCACTAATGGTTATTAATTAGATAACAGACACTTTAAAATCATTGATGGGGAACAACTGCCTTCCCAGAACAGAACTTGAATTTTATGCATTTACGACAGGGCGAATGGGAGAATGTTGCCATCAGGGCTCTACAGGTTATAGGTCAAACATCATTTGGAGGAGAGCTGACCATCTGGTAAAACCAGCAAACCTATGCATCAACAGATGGGCTACAGTTTACAAGTGGAGCTTCAACTAAGGCAGGGTTTCTCGACCGGTGGGCTGCAGACATATACTTCAGTCATAAAAGTATAATTGAAAAAACAGTAATTTATTATAAGTCAAATTTGGACAGTTAGCTGATTGGCTTCTAATTCGGACAATTAGCTAACCAAAGATGGAATAGTTTCTTAAATGGAAATAGACACAGTTCCTCAGAAAAAGCAAAAATCACCTGTGAGTACAACACAGGTGACATCAAATATGGATTTGTCCACAGGGGCTTGGGGGTTGATGATGCTAACCCAAAAGTTCAGTGTGTGGAGCGTGGGTTGACTTTTTCAAATCAAACACTAAAACCATAACATCACCGTCCAAGGGTGCCCTGGAAGCTAGCTACCTCATAGCCAGCCATATTACACAGAGTAATAAAGCTTTTATGATAGCTGAGGAATTGGTGCTGCTATAGATATTTGCCATGGGACAAGTCAATGGATGTTAGCACCTGAGAAATACTAGACAAAAACAATTTAACATAAAAAGTTGAGTTTTGTTTTCTTGTGGGCCGTTATGCTGTCTAGTTATAAATAGGTGGGCTGTGAGGTTGAAAAGACTGAGAACCCCTGAAGTAAGGGGTTTGTAATGCACAGGAAACAAGAGCCTGTAAATTTTTGATGCACTTTTAAGAAATAAATCTATGATGAACAGGCCACAGCCAAACTTAAAGGTGGCATCATCCCACATGGGGTTGGGTGGGTAGGGGGGCGTGAAAAACAGAAATTACTCTCAGTGGTATAAAATGTTATCTGAAATAAAGACCTATAGAGAATAGCCTAAAACAAATCAAATGTAGGAAAATTAATGATACACTGGCTACAATTTTCCATTATGTGAGATGCTCAGTCTTAGATATTTTATTACAATAACCTTTAGGCTAAGCTATTCTCGTTAGAGTCCGGCAAGATTTGATTATTATATTATTTTATGTATTTTTAAGGTTTCTTAAAAAATGATAAACCTTCCAACATTAAGGCAGTGAACAATCCTTCATGGCAAATAAACTGTTTTTTGTTTTCTATCACATCATTCATTCCTGAATTTGTTTGAATGCAAGCTTTACATAACTTTCATTTCCCACAGACAAATCTAAAGTTCCTCTGTATATCATTTCATTAAACAACCTCTTTTAACTGAGGGTAAAATAAGTTGGAGATGCGTTCGCCTCCGGCTCTAAGCGCTATCTTTGAGTGACTCAATCTTCAAATCTAAAACATTAATGGTGTCCTTATTCTGTTTAAGTCTTTAAAGAAGAATCAAAAGGATTTGCTTCTTTTGTGTCTTTACAGGCTCTTCAGCGATGGAATTTGCCGCCTCTTTGATTTTTATTGAAAGTAATAACACTTATTATGAATATAAAGAAATGTAGTTAGCACTGTCATGTTGATGGGAAATACAGAAATATGCACTTTAACACCAGTTACATCCTACAAAGCCATTCATATATTTACTTCTTATTATTTTCCACATTTTGTGAGCAATAGTGAAGACCAAAGGTAAAGACTCTGAGATAGACACTTCTGGAACTGTGTGGTATAGAAAGGCATATGTTCTATTTTAGATTATTTGGTAACACTGTGCAGAAAATACAAAAAGCATTCAGACACTATATTAAAACATACGAATGGTTTAAAATACATAACCTTTGGATGGAACGATTTCAAGCAACAAGTAGCAATCATGGTGAAGAGGAAGGAGCTTCCTAAAGTTTTCAGGGACAACATTATGAAACAACACTCATTTAGAAAACATTATGCAACCGTAGCCAATTGGTTCCATAACATGCAATTGGAAAATCACAGCTGATCTTCCCTGGACAGATGTGCCATGCAAGATTTCTCTCAGACTAATGATAAGGAAGGTAAAGAAGAAGGCAGAGTCACTCAAAAGAGTTGCAGGATGTCCTGAAAGCAGCAGGAACTTCAGTCATCTCCATTTCTACAGCCAATGCAAAACTCCTCTGCTACAACAAAAACAGATATGGAGAGAGATATGCATCTACAATTTCCACACAAGCGTTTAGGCAAATCAGAACACTTCTGGAACACTGCACTGTTAAATGTTGGGAAATGTTGTCATGTTGAGAGAAAGAAGGGTTGCATGCATGATTCCAAGCACCATACACACAGTGAAGTATGGGGGTGCATGCAACATGATATGGGGCTGCTTACTGGGGCATCACTCATAATTAAAGGGGACAGGAAGAGCAATGTACTTGTACCTATTAGATGAGACTTCCAATTCATTTCAACAATACAAATTTTATTAAAACAATGGCCCAAACATACTAATATCTTGAGTGTTTCTAAAAATAAAAACCTCAAAAAAGAAGGTGAAGGTGTTTGCATGGTCTAGTTAATCTCCTCACCTGAATTCCATGAGGAATTTATGGAGGATTTTAAAATTGCCAGTCCGTTAGAGGGACCCTCATTACCATGGTGAATTAAAGACAGCTTGCCAAGAGGAAGGGGCCAAAATTGAACCACAACTCTGCAAAAAGCTTCTTACTCTAGATTTCCCAAAGCTGAAATTGCCAACAATGGCTATGCAACAAAATACTACAGTTATTCATTTGTGGTGTCTGAATACCTTTTCCCCAATCATTCAATTTTTGAAAACATTTTTGTTTACGTTTATAAATACATACATATTTCTGCATGTTGGTAAGTGCAAATTTGAAGTGAAATAAGGAAATACATTAGATAACAAAAACAAAAATGTCTGAATATGTGTTTCTCCTCACTGAGTAATGCAATGAATTAAAAACATACTCAGTGATGTTCGTACTCATACTCACTGTGTTCAATAAAAGTGCCATAAAATGATTTTGTTTAACATTCCTTTCTTTCTTTGATGTCAACGTAGTATGTATGTGACCTTGGAAAAATGTCCAGGTGTGGTTCTACACCCTATGATTTGGTCTGAATGAATGAAATTAGCTGTTTTTCCTTTTTTTCTTGAGCTCATGAATAATCTGATTAGCTCATTTACAGTGAGGCACCTCAACAATCACACAGAAACAACTAGTCAAAAATAGGAAAAGTGTATAAATAAGCGTGGTCCTCATACTATTTAGTTAACTATGCTAGTTACCAGGAGCTTGCTTGTAGTTAATGTTACCTATACTAGATACTTGTTTTAATCTCGACAACAATAAACGTTTTGTTTTGGACTTGGCCCTAACAGTTTTGGCCCCCCTTTTTACTGACCTCTTTTGCAAATGCAGGATTTGCATTTGAAAGAGACAACAGTGCTTCAGGTTCACATTATGTCAGTTCTACAAGCTTATCCAACTAACATTTTGAATAATATTACACAGCATGACTGCTACTTACAGGTTGCTGTTGGGGTTGTGATGCTAAAGTTGAAACTGTCCCTCTAAATTCTTGTGTCACATGCTGAGCAAAGCTGCTCGGTAATGTCCAAGGTTTAAGAAACTGTCTGAACTAACAGTTTTGAATTGAAGTTGTCCAGAATAAATCTCCCTCTTTTCCATCTTTAAAGCCCAGTTAAAATCATTTCTCAGAATACTTTCATTCTGTAAGTGTATATATAAGTGTAACATATTATTATTATTATTATTATTATTATTATTATTATTATTATTATTATGTTGGCACTGAAGTTCCTATTCTCCAGCTTGTTTTGCAAATTGTCCGTGACATTTACGTTCGAATGGAACATTCATTTACAAATCTGGCTTTTTTTATGGTTAAAAAGCTTTCATGAGTTTTTGACATTAATGGCCCAAAAAAAAAAACCTGAAACATGAAAGGTTTTGGGATTGTAATCAATAATGAATGCAACAAGGGTATCTTTCAAATGTGCTTAGAATCATATTAGTTCTCTGAAAAAAAGAATGTGTATTACAATACAATAATACTCAAAGCTAGACAATCCTTCATTTTCAGCATTATCGACCATAATACTGAGGAAGCAAAACACCTTTCATCGGACATGACAAACCAACAAAGTCATCTACTTACAGTATTTAGAACCTGAATTAGTGTCAACTAAGAGATGTCATGAGTTGGCCACTTTTTTTACTTTACTTTTCTTTACTACAATCCAGAATATCATATAACCCATTAGCACATCTATAACCATCAATGAGCTTGTGTCTTCTTCATCACTACCTAAAAATATATGTAATATGTAAACAAGTATCTCCAAAACAGCAACTTTACAGGAGAGAGCAAAAGCCTAATTTAATGTTAATGTAAGTCAGTGGACCCAGACTTTTTATCTAGCAATTTTGGGCCTTCTGTTGGTATATGCATCATGAGATTTTCACACAATGTAATCGGCAGCTCATGTGATCAAATGATGTATAAAAGTGAAGAAAAAACTGCAAAAGTGGAGAAGCATGTTTTTCTTTGGACAGCAACATTATATTCACTAATTTTTAATAAGTGTATTCAATGAATATGTAATTAATGGAATGTTACTACACCATCGATATCTTCCTATACATGTAGTACATGCTTTACCAAAGCTTTACCGAAAACTAAAGTACTGATGCTAAGTACTGTGCTAAAGTACTGATGTGTCCACACTCTTCTGGGCTTCTGAGCTCGATTCTGAGCCGTTTATGGAGGAGGGGCTGATTATTGTTGATTTGCTTTTACACACAAAAATTCAATCCGACCAGAGATCTGTTCTTTAGACTCCCCCCGGCTTGAAAACAGCTTTCACACTTGGCCAAATGTACAAAACTCACAGAGCAGGTGGTCCTAGGTCTGGAGAAGAACACCCTTATTTGTTTTAGACACATGCCTTTGGCTGCATTTAAAACTGTAAAACTTTATAAAGTATATATAGTATATCAAAGTAGTACACTGTATGTTCATAGGTTAGTAGACTCCTGTTCATGGAATGTTCTTTCTGAAATCAAAGGTATCAGTACCATCCTGTGTTCTTCCTTGGAAGGCTTTACTTTAGATGCTGGAACAATGCCAAGAGCATTAGTGAGGTCAGGAACTGATGTTGCATGATTAGTTCTCAATCACAAATCCTACTGCAATGCAAGAATGTCTTGGATAGGGCTCCAGCACTTCAGGGAATGCAATTGCACAGTCCAGTGCTGGTGGGTTTTTTTAACCCCTCTTATGGATGCACGGCACTGGACATGAAGTTAGGATCATATATTAGGAATGGGTCCACCTTAAAAGAAACTGAATTCACTCTTTAGGAGGGCTGACTAGATACTATTTGGACAGGCTTTAGCATAGCAATGCTATGGGTAACCGTAGTGCTGACTGGGGTAGTGTTTGGGGCTGCTTGTTTGTGTCTTCTTTCATTTACTCAGAGACACTGTGCTGCAAAACGTTCTTCCTCTAGCTCTCTTTTTCAGCCCGAAAAATGAATAGGCCCTTCACTCTATTTCATTACCCTGCACCCAGAGAGAAAGGGGGATGGATAGGGAAGTTAGTGTGCGATTTTCCTCTTTTGGCCTCTAGTCTCTAATATTAGCTCAGTCGCAAACACTTCGGCTCTTGGTGACACTAATTTTAGCTGTCGTTTTCTCTCTTTGTGGTTCACTGCTCACTCACTTACACACGCACACACACACACACACAGTGTGTTGGCCAGTATTAAGATTCCATGCGTATCTGATAGCTCTGGCTGTCTGGCAGATTGCCCAACCACAGCTTTCTGCTATCATCTGACGAAAGGAGGAACTCCACCACCAGACCAGAAGATAATATAGATAGAGAGTGAGAGAGAGAGAGAGAGAGACAGTGAGAGAAAGAGAGAGAGATGGAAAATGCTGGGGGGTGGAGAAGAAAAATGTGGAATGTGAGGAGTATATAGAGTTCTTTAGTGGAAAAGCCAGTCAGGTGTGAGAGATAGAAGGTCCAATGATGCGGAGTGGAGAGGCGATGGTTTGGGTTAGATCCATAAGCCATACACATCCACTAACTGAGAGAGAGTGAGAGAGACAGACAGAGAAAGAGAGAAACTAGTTCTAAGTCAACTTTTTCTAAATTTCATCTGCCATCCAGCGAAGTGTGTCACATTAGCCATTCCAATATGTCTAACGAAAAAAAAGGGCTTTAGGGGAAAGTGGAGCTAGACTGTTTTGACATGACATAGACAGTTTAATCCTTAGAAATTTGGAATTATTAATCCTGCGGTTTGTGTGAGACCAAATATTCTATACTGGATTTAGCTCTGGATTCTCACCAGGCCAAAACCACTGGTAAAAACTAGGAATGCATTGATACCACCGAGTACGAATGCATGTTTTTAGATACAGATAGCACAATTAGTAACCTACTTAGAATTAATTTGTTAATGTAAATAGGTTTAATGTACCTTAACGTTAAATCATTAAAATAAAGCTGATTTTAAAAGACATGCCACCTATACTATGCGTGGATTAAGTAGTACAGCAGTACTGAGAAGAGTGTGGTTTGCTGCAAAACACTTTCGTACCACTGTAAGTACAGTATGTTTCATAGTTTTGATCTCATGCCGCTTATCTGTCTTCAACAACAGTGTCTGTAGCACGGTGACAACAGGGATCACATATAAGGCTAATGCATCCAAGGAGCTCACTTATTGAGTTTTACATCTAGTTGGACTCTTTTTGGCTGGTTGAGCTGTAACTAAATATGCTTTGAGGCACACATTGTGCGAGTCTTATTTGTTGGTGTATCATACTGTACATCCAGGTACCGAGCATGCTGAGAAACAGTGCTACAGCAGCTCTGCTAACTCGTACCTCACTGTGCACTAAAATTAAAGCCAGACAGTGATGTAAATGGGACAATACGGTCTCACTCAGCCTATTTTACAAAGGCAATTTAAATAGTCAGCAAATTAAAATTCAAGTCATTCCCATTCCAAAGGGTTCACCTGCTTTTTCTTGCAAGTGTAGTTACTGAGTAATTCATAGTAGTTACTGAACAATTTAGTAGTTACTGAAAACATTTTTACTGATTTCTGTACAACACAATTTACCATTTTAAAATTGTGGTGTAAGCAGTGAATAAGACATGGGAAGCATTGCGCATATGGGCAAATGCCCTTTCATTGAACAGACACAATGGAAGACTACTGAGCGACCAAGGTAGCCAGGAGGTCACTTCTAGCCATCGACTTTCTCTTTATTGTAGGCACTGTAACACTGATATGAACTACCCCACAGTCCAACACAGAATAGCTCAAGTAACACTGCTGCACTAGTAAGGTCCACAACAACAAACATCTCTCATGACCACTTTGCATGGCCACACCCCCCGTGCTTTTTTGACATAAACTCATGTCCTTGTCTTGAGTATCTAGCAGTGTTGTGTTCTCTGTGTATAGCTACATTGTTTTTGCTCTCCACCACTGGCCTTGTTAATAGGATGGTCTTGGGTTGGATGCGATCTCGATGCAGCGGACATTTTTGACTCAGCATTTCCTCAAATCCAGCGGGAGCAGTGAACTATTCTGACCAAATGTTGTCCCCTTTTTTATTCACCTCTCCATCCCCCTCTCATCTCTCCATGTCACCTCTCTCTAGTGGCCCTTGTTTGGCTGGCAGTGAAGTGACCTCTTTTAGCTGGGTAGTGCTGAATAGCGTTGAATGGCGGTGGGGGTTAGCAGAGGAGGCAGAATTTAACCCAGGAATAAAAGGCCATGCTGGGCAGAGATGGCACCACAGGACCCCATAAGACTTTAATGACCATGCTGTGATAATGTCAGAACAGTGTGAGCTCCCGCATCACGTGTAGTTGTGAGCACAAATGTTCATATTCCATAAATGTGCTTGCTTGTATTTTTCTCTGTGCATCCAGCTTTTATGTACAGCATTTGCTATGAAACCTTTGTAGTTTTCAGTGTGTTTCACCCTTTACTTCCCCTCTAATGCTGCATTTGCCACTTTGTGCTGCATCGCTTTAACTTTTGCCCTTTGTTTCAATAGTTCTCAATGTGAAATTTATGGTCATTCTGGAGTTTACCAGTACTATTTTAGCATACAAGTTAGCTCTGTCACATCAGAGTATTTGTAGATTAGCATAGTTAGCAGTTTTACAACAGTGTTTTTAGTTTAGCATGCTAGCTTGTTCACTTTGGAGTTTTTGTAGTTTATCATTCTGGCTATCTCTGTCACATCAGGGTATTGCTAGATTTGCATTCTACCTAACACTGACAACTGAATGCCCAATATAACAAACTAACCCTGTAGCTTAGCAAATTAGCCAAACCGTCATGTTGCCAAATGTAGTTGCTGTAGGCTATTGTTGATTTTCATCAACTGTTTCAACTGTTTTTCGCAGCACTTATTAGTACACATGTAAATGTTGCAGGTAATGATTGTGATATTTAGGGCGTTTTTTCACTGGGCAGTGTGGACAAAGCACAATACAGTCACAGTAAACCTACGTTCACACTAGCAGGCGACGGAGTGACAAGCAACCAGTCATTTCCTGTGGGAGTACACCACCTGTAGCTGTGATTTAGCGACAAGCAGCAAGCAAAACAGTGACAGAGGGTCAACAAATTCTTCAGACCAGTTGTAAACACAGGGATCCAAGGCCTCCAGCTTATGCTCTCTGAACTTTTTGTTCCTACCAGCATTTCGTTCCTACTCTCAACAGTGTGGTGAAAAACATGGAAGAGGATCTCATAACGGCTGTTTCTTTTACCTTATTTTATGTATATGATGCTTCTTTGCACATATACACTGGAAGAAAGTAGCAGATATTGTTGGTGTCTTTAGGGAGTTAAGTCACTCAACAGCTATGCTAACCAGCCAATAAAGCTAGCCACGTTCCATACAACAGGGGCAGTTTTGGTGCTGAAGTTAGAGTGAGCAGAAGTGAAAGCTACATTAGATCACTGTTAAAATGTCTCCCTCCATCTTTACTTATTATTTAAATGTGCTTCATTGACATGTATTAGCATGGTTATGTGTAATATTGCCAAACCAGTTACAATGTAATAGGCAGTGCAATACTGCAGGAGGTAAACATGAATGTAAGGTCATATGGTCCAATGGCATAAGGTCCAATGGCAAGCACTGGCTAGAGTGGTATCACTGGGTTGTGGAGCAGTATAAGAGGAGTGATGCAGCTCCGTCCAATACCTTTAGAATAAGTTGGAGTTGACTTTGTGAACCAGAGGTAATCACTTAACCTTACTAATGCCATAGTGGCTAAATGCAATCAAATCTTCATAGCAATGTTCTAAGATGTAGTGTAGAAAAGAAGAAGCTATGTAGCAAGGGGTACAAATTCCTTATTAATACACTTGATGTCAGAAGAAAAGCTGGATGAGCAAGTGTCCACAAACTAGATATGTAATGTTTGTTGATTGTCTGATAATTGTCTGATAATTCTTTGTCTTTTAAGAGTTTGTCTCTTAGTGCTTTGCTTGATTTCAGCTGTAAGATATTCACCTGTAAAGCTGAGGAAATGATCCACTTGGACATCTTTCAGTTTGGAGTCTGAGGTGCAGGGCACATGAACATTTAGTAATGGAATCAAGATATAATGGATCAAACAAATATAGTATATAATGCAGGGCATCAGGGAAAGATCATTGTGTATTCTTTAGCTGGTGAATCTTTTTGTCTTGGAAATTAAGATATGTTTCCTATTTTACCCTTTTCCTAAATGATACGTTTCTCAAAGTCTCATTACCCTGAGATTTTCTTCTGATTTATCAGATTATGTTTAGCACACAAACTTAGACGACATCACTGTGAGGTTAAGGTGTTGGTTAAATCACCATAGCAACAAAAACTTTTGCTGTCTGTAATGAAGAAAAAAGAGAAGGGGGGGGAGAGGGAGGGAGGGAGGGAGAGAGAGAACTTTTTGTCTATTGTGAAACTGCATATTAAAGGCCTTCTGGAGGGAAACTTCTCATAAAAATAGAACTGCTCTGTTTCAGTGGGACATAGTCTGACGTGAGAGCAAGATTTTGAGGAAAAACAAAGCAAGAGAACCTATTAGCCAAATATCAATTTCTCCATGTAAATTCTTATTAAATCACTATCCATATATGGAAACAACTGCAAAAACAGCCCTTTTCAAATTCATAATGGGCTTGACGTCACAACCATAAACACACCTTTACATTACTGCGCACACCGGTTTATCCCCGCCCATTCTGAGTACACCAGATTAGCTATACCCACTCACATTCAAATGATGCGGCACATTCTTCTTCTTCTGAGTTTTTGAAGTGGAAGATGTGGGAAAACGATTAGATGTTGTTCCTGATTGTCAGGAAACAAACAGATCATTGCAGACTTCCAAACCATCCACACATCCAAAAGAAGTGGCTAAAGCTCAATCGGTAGAAACTGAAACCTGAAGATATCAGTTCAAACCTTGTTCTGTACATTTCAGCTTGGACTGCTTTGTAAATGAGCCGCAATACAGACAGCCAATGAGAACATAGGTTATTTGCATATATTAGTTTTAAAGGCCAAAAAGAGCCTGTTTATTTGAAAAAGGTATGTTCACCCAGACTACAGTTTTTTACAGATTAAAAAGACTGGTCTTCCAAATGGTTCTCCTTCTGAAACTGACTGACAGTAAAGCTTCGTGAAAGTTGTAATTGGAGCAATCCTGCTTTTCTGCTTTGCATGGATGGATTAAAATCTGGATGACCAATCAGAGCTCACTTGTTATGGTCACATTTCAAGACAATTTGCATTAAGATGGTGGGAGAAAAGTTCATGCTGCTTGTGGGAGAGCACAAAAGCTTTTACTAACAGCTCACTGACAATAAAAATGCGGAGGTTAAAATAAATACATGGTGGACCACAGCTGGAAGGCTGGACAATCACGGCTGCTAATTTCTTCTTCACCTTCACCTGATATCCATCTCTCATTCTCACTGTTCAAAAACCGTATCAGACCTGATGTGAAGGTTCCACTGGTCATATTTGCTGTGAAGGATAAAGAGAAGCTGGTGAAGTGTGTAAGATTGTAAGTGGACTTCAGGGGGACAAAACAAAAATATGTAAAATATGAACATTTTTGCAGAAATATTGGGCCCCAGACACGGTAATATGACTTGGTCCCCCTTCACCTCCCAAGAAATTAATAGAAGGGAAAAATTACTGATTATAATACTTTGGGAAAAAAGTATTTTTTATTCTTTATTTCTTTAGGAGGTTAGTTGTTTTGCTTTTAAGGGTTAATCAGCTGACAGTCAATAAAACAAGTATGATTTAAATAATCAATCTCGCTGTAGTTTAGTAAAACTACTATTTGTAGAGCAAATAGTCAAAAGAGAATTGTTTCAATAAAAATGTAAATGTATTTACCATCATTCAGGTCATGCATACCACATGCAGCCAGGTATTATGTATTCATATAAATACATAGAGGATCAAAACTGGAAACCAATGTCAGTTCATTTCCAAGGTTTTTAGAGACACCCCCATTCACGGAGGGCCTTACATTGACAGAGAAGAATTTAGAACTTGTAGGGCGAGTTGAAACCTATTTCACAACACACTATAACAACAAAATTAGTCAGAGAGAAAGGGAGAGAAAGAGAAAGAACAAGAGGCAGAGAGAAAGAGATAGAGAAGGAGAGAGGGAAAGTTCTCTGAATAGAGAAGGTCTCTGAATAGACGTGGAGTCACTGGTGAGAATAAAAGGTTGATGGCACCAGCCAGGCTTTCTTTCCTCAATCTCTTCAGCCTCTATAGCTCACAGCTGCCCAAGAACCCATAGAAATCAATGACCTCTCTCTCTTTCTAACTCTCTCTCTCTCTCTCTCTCTCTCTCTTTCCTCTCACTCTCTGTGTCATCCTCTATCTCTTTCTCTTTCCCTCTCTCTCTCTGTTTTCTCTCTCCCTCTCTGTGGGATGGGAAGTGAGTGGAGAGTGGACCCTGCAGTGAAGGATTAACTAAGGCTCTCTCTTAAGCAGTGGGATACAGGAGTGCACACACACACACACGCACACGCACACACACCCACATACACACACACACACACACACACACACACAGTTCCTCATTCGTTATTGCACTCTCACAACACACAAGCACACATGTTTGTTTTTCCATTTGTGGCTGGTCTGATCATTATATAAGTCACAATTATACACAAATCTAATAAAACCAATAACATACAAACAGCTGTAATTTTCATGTCTTTTATTGAGCACGTAGAGTAACATCCATAACCTGTTGGTCCCCTTTTAGCAGCAAGAACCCCCCACCACATGTTTTTTTTCCTGGGAAGCCTTGCTTGTACAGCCCTCTTCACGTCATACCACAGCATCTTGATAAGGTTAAGGCAGGGATTCTGACTTGACCATTCCAAAACACAAATATTTGTCTTTATCAATCATTCTTTAGTTGATTTGATTTTGTGCTTTGTGTCATTGTCTTGTTGCATCAGTCAACAATCTACGGTGACTGAGAAGTGCAAAAAAAAATAAAATTTGTTTTTATTTTTGTAATTTTGTTTTCTGAAATAATTTATTTTGCACTTCTCTGCCAGTTAGTTGATGCAAAATAAGTTCATTTGTAAGTATCACAGTAAAAAGTAGTACTTCTAAACAATAAGTTTGGTCATTTTCTAGATTTTTTTTATTAGATTTATAGTAATAAGGTGTCCTGCTCTAATATCTGCTTAATCAACATATTATCTCAATTGTTTTTAAATCATTATGGCTTTTATATAATATTTCAACCCAATGAGTTTTCAACCCAACAACAATGAAGTGGTTCTGACACAATTATAGACTGTAATTAAGTCAAAGTAAATGGCATTGGAGCTGAACATCAGTTCTGCAAAATATTGTGGATATCGGCAACAAATTTAATACTAAATGACTTTGTTATAATCACCTATGTTTGTTCTGACTATTACATGTACGCCCGTCTACAGACAAGTGCAGTTACCAAAGAACAAATGTGGTAACTATTAGTGTTGTAGTCAAGATGGCTAGATCTGAGCGTGAGTCAGTCATAGTTACTGTGCAATGGCCAATGTTTGGTTGGGTAACTATGACTGTAGCAGGGATAAGTTCATAATATTGCACAGCTTCGAACACAACACAAATGGTGAAAAACACATCAGAAAATAGCCAGAATTAGGTACAACTGATGATTTTCTCTCAACACGTTTGTAAACATACATGAATAGTAAACACCAGCACTCAATAACCATTGTTATTGTTTCAATGCTGGTAATGTCTGATAAGGAGTTCAACCATAAATTCTGCATCAGTGAGACAGTGGTTCACTGCTGCACCATTTAAGGTGGAACACAAAAACTTGAACAAGAAGCTGGTGAAATCTAGTCGTGTAGAGCTCTACCTGTGAATATTATAGGTACAATGATGAACGGTAGGACATTTAGACAAGGTAGAGTTAGCACAGTTTGTCACAGCACTGGTTTCTGTAGGCTCTACAGCCAAGTGACTCTAATACAGCTAAATACCTCTAGCGCAGCTGTTTCCTTGCAACAGGCAGAACAGGGCCACAGCTTGAGGAGCAGCACAGAGAGAGAAAGGAGTCATAGTCCGCTCACAGAAAGAGCTGTATTATTCTTTTATTCTGGTTTTGTTCATATTCAATAATAATTGAGCTTCCAGTTACAATCAAAAACAGTTTTTTGCTGGTAATGTTGAAAAAAAGTTCCAAATCTGTTCGAATACCACATATCAAGTACATTTCGCATCTAAACATGAATGGATAATGTTTTAACTCAAAAAATGAGATTTCCATGTCTTGTAGACTCAGTGTAATTCATTCCACACACAAAGTATGTTCTGGTATGGCCATACCCACAACTAATTTCATTGCCTACTGACAGTTTGGGGCTTAGAAGTTCATTTCACTCACCATTAGTTTGTCATTCCTCCCAGGCTACCTTCCCCTATGTGTTCAGGTGTACCTGTATTGTGTTGTAATGTGTTGTTATGTTTGCTGAATGCTACATGATCACTCATATGCTGTTCAGGGACTTACAGTGAGTTACCCTAAAGTAATTTAATGGTTTAGGTGAATGTTACAGATTTGAGTTGTACTGGCCAAATTTAGTTGTGTTTGTGTTAGGCAAGGGTTTGTGCAGTTCCAACAATATATCTTCACATTGAAAAAACACAACTTTAACTTATTTAGCAACAGTTGGAATGCTTGTTACCATAATATTACCATATTATTACCATATTATTACTTATATATACCATATATATGTTTGGAATTAATTCAGCCTTGGATGTCAGGCCTGTTTGTGAGGTCAGACACACTGATGTTGATCAAGAAGGCAATAAATGTTGTTGGTATAACTTCAAAGGTATTAGTGGGGTTGAGGTCAGATGTGCAGTTCCTCTATACTGAACTTGTGCATAGGGGCACAGTCATGCTGAAACAATAAAGGGCCTTCCCAAAACTGTTGTCACAAAGTTGGAAACATACAATTGTTTAAAATGTCTTTGCACACTGTTACATTAACATTAACCTTCACTGGAACTATGGGTCCGAGCCCAAACCCAGAAAAACAGCCCCAGATCACTATCCCTCCCCCACCAAACATTAATGTTGGTACTATGCATTCCAGTTTGTAGTGATCTTCTGGAATTAGCAAAAGCCAGATTCTTTCATCAGACTGCCAGATAGTTCACTTGCACTTGATCCATCTCTCCAGAGAACACCTTTCCCCTGCTCCAGAGTCCAGTGGCAGCATGCCTTTACATTACTCCAGCTGAGCTTGGCATTCTGCATAGTGATCTACCTGCTCAGCCACAAAAAGTCATTTCATGAAGCTATAGCTGGACAGTTCTGATGTTTGTGGTGTTTCTAGAAGCGCTTTTGAAGTCTTTTGTGAGTGATGGGCAATATTTACATGCAATGCACTTCAGCATTCACGGTGGCTTCACTCTCAGAGCCTGCATAGACTATAGCTTTGTGGCCGTGCTGTTGTTGCTTCAGGATGGTTCCATTTCATAATATATAGCCAGTTTAGCAGAAATTTCACTAACTGGCTTGTGGCAAAGATGGCATCCTATGACAGTGTAATATTTAAAGCCACTTTTCATACCCTTTGCAACAGAGATGTCAATGAGCATGGTTGATGTCATTTTTAAATAAGGCTGAAGTTGGCTTCGTAATCACCAGCTTCTTAATTAAAGGTTATGTTTCACCCTAAATGCTACAGCTTGTACATGCTCCAGAATGTAACTGTGTCAAGTGCTAGTGTAGATAATGTTAGCTACAAGCAAGCTCCAAGTAACTAGCATAACTAAATAATAGAAAACCCTTGCTTATTTACTCTGAGGTGCCTATTAATTTTTTTCTGTCTGTGTCTATTTCGACATATTGCTGCTTGATCATCACAGTGCCCCACTGTAAACCCGCAAATCAGAACAGAGCTCATTAAAATATTCATAAGCTCACAAAGAAAGGGAAAACAACTTGTTTCATTCTAAGGCCAAATCATAGAGGTGTAAATGGCTATATATAATCAAATCTGGCCATTTTAACCCAACCAAAGTCACATATGTTCTATGTAGAGATCAACAACAACAAAAAATACATTCTGTGGCTCTTTTAATAACCTCACACACCTATATGCACTTACTCACCCCTATCACCTATTTCACCATCCCTCCAGTGTCCTTAATTTTCCTGTTTGAGACTTTAGCTTTTAGCCTTCCTAACACTCACCCCTGCCAATATCTTTCCACTTTATTCCAGCAGTCAGGAAATGAGGCATATGGTGCTTTCAAGAAAGGCACTGCAGACACAAATTGACTCAGTCACTGGATGTCCATGTGGGTGTAGAATGGGGCCCAGAAAGTCCCATTTGGACCCAGCACAGAGGGAGTTTCAAGTACCTGAGTAAAATTGTGAGGGAACAGAACTTCTCTGAATATTTCCATATCGTATACTTTTACACTCCTGTATATTTGCAGGGGAATTCTGGAGTCTTCTTCAATTACCGCTCTAGCCATTCATAGTTAGTTACTAATTTTATTTTCTGCATTTGATATAATTCAGTTTTATTCTGAACTGCTTTAGCAGGTCATTTCACTGTACAATTGCCCACAAAGCAGAAGAATAGAGCAGATAGACTGATAGATGCTTTAACTTGTATTACTCAGCACCTAAGTTGTTTTTGGATCTCATAAACTGAGTATTTATTTATTTGCTTTTAATTACTTTTAGTTTTGCTGTTTTTTCTGATTTGTTAAAGTGTGTATGTGTAAAAAAAACAGTTTGGACAAGGTATGTATCATGTTGTAGAGATATATACTGAAGTTAGCATCCTAACCAACTAGCCCATCCTGTCTCATAATACCACTTTGCATCTCAAGAGGCGATAGTAAATAACTGCATCAACCTTCAGTCCAACACGGGAGGATATAAGGATTAAATAGCATTGCCCTGATGGTATCTTGTAATCTCTTGTTAGTCATATTGAAGGTGCTGCTTCTGGTAAGATCATTTACATGCAGGTAGTCAATGAAAGGAAGAGTACACACAGTGATGGCTGAAACTCTTGGCAAGCGACCTTTGCTGCCCACTCCCTTCAAGAAACCACATTCAGCACCAAACAAAGGAAGTGATATAAATAGAAATGAACAAGAGTTAACAATGGCTTTGCTTTCCCCCGTCGGAGACAGCCTTGGCAAGTGAAGCGATGAACTTTGACGCTGAACTCACAATGTTTCTTGTAGACTGGTAAGTAGACAGCTGGTAATGCAAAAATTGAGGAGGAGGGACTAGGCATGTTTTGGACACTACAGCTTTCTGGTGTTGTCCCTTGTTATTTGGAATATGAGTTCAATAGATCATCTTACAAATTATTTATTAAACTCTGGAAATAAAATATTTGCACTACATTTTGTAGGCAAATGCCATATGTAACTCAGTTACCTTTTTTAACCTGTTTTCACTTTGAAATCAAAGTGAACAAAACATGTAATTTCTGGAGGTGGTCAAACTTTTGCATACAAATGTATCTCTGTTCTGGGTGGCTGGGAATACCAGACTCCAAGGAAAATGGCAATAAGTCCTGCCTAATTGTGTTGACGCAGTTATTTAACTGGTTATAAGAATCTGACTGACTCGCGCTGTCCTTTGACTAAATTCTCTTGCAGCATTTCTGTCTGTCTTGGTGATTGAGCTACTTAGCAGAAGGTCAGTGCAACAATAAGTCTAGGTTGGAAAATAGCTTTGGAGTGATAAAGGTGTGATTATGCTGAAGATCAGTTATTATAGGCCTGCATATAGTCTAGAAAAGGTACTTTTTTGCTCAGTTATTTCCCTCTTTTGCCACCCATGTTGCTGAAATTTCTGCATCTTCATGATTTCATTTCCCTATGGACACCATATGATTTAACCCTGACCGTTTAAATCACTTCGTCATGACTCATTTGCTGAACCAATTCAACTACTATGCAGTAACACTACATGAGTAATCAGCACTCTAATCTGTAATCTGAAGAAAGCATCACAAATGCACATGATAAAAGTTGTGATTTCTATGATTTCTGTTCTTTTACTCCTTTGCGTCACATACATAGACGATTTTTTATGATTACCGTTTGTTGCATAACGCGTTTTAACACACTGTGTATTGGGACAGGTCATGATTGCAGGGAGCACAGTCCAACTCTTTTCCCTTTTCCTTTGTAACACGTGCAGACTGTGATTTTGCATTGCCTTTGCACCGTCCCTGGAAAAGATGATGTCTTGAAGGCAGCCTCTGCTGCTTCAGTATCTCTATGTATCTTTTGGCATTAACTGTGCCACTACAGAGGAACTGACACAAGCCTATAACATGACAGATCATGGCTTTGGTTTTCTTGGTGGTAACAGTGGATGGCCCTTTTCTCTTTGGTCCTGAGCACATGGCATCGATTTCCTCCAACAAAGCCCAGAGCCCAAAAAAAGTCAGAGCCCAGAAAAGTCGACAGGGCCTATGGGCACGGTTAACATAAGGCTTCCTTTTGGCACAGTAAAGTTTTAACTGGTATTTGTGGATGTAACTACATACTGTAGTGCTTGACAGAGCAATCCTGAGTCCATGCGGTTATATGGCTTATAGATGAATGATAGTTCTTGATGCAGTGCTGCCTGAGGGATCGGAGAGCACAGTTATTCAGCTTAGGCTTGCGTTCTTTATGCACTGAACTTCCTTCAGATTCCTTTAATCTTTTAATTATTTTATGCACCGTAGAGGGTGAAATATCCAAATCCCTTCCGGTTTGTTTTCGAGGAATATTGTTTTTATGCATTTCAATCATTTTCTCACACATTTGTTGGCAAACTGGTGATTGACCCATCTTGCTGCCAAATCATGCTTACAATCACATTATTGTTTCCTTATTTTACATCATTATTATCCCTAAATTGCCCCAATCCTAATTTTTTTTGGGACATATTGCAGACCTGAATGTCAGGTATGCATGTACATTTGACCAGACAAAACATAAAATATCTTGTGTTTATACTATATGAAAGGAAATACAAGTCAAAGCAATTGTTAAAAATCACTGCTTTCTTAATTTATTTGCATTTTCCATGCAGCCCCAACTTTTTCTGATTTGGGGTTTGGAGTTTTACAATACATCTTCTTTGTTATGGGTCTTTTATGGAATCACAGCTGAACATAAATTCGAATCAACGCTTCAAACAAATGCAACATCAAACAGCATTCTTCTTATTGGTGGTCCTGATATAGAAATGCACTTTACTGATGGATTCAGTTGCTAAGGCTACCAGTCACGAACCTGAAATTATTTTTAGCAGTAATGCATCAAATGTTTAACAAATGATCTTAAACAGATGATTATGTAAGTATCTAATACAGACAACTCAGTTAATGTTTCCAGATATGGAGTTAATGATGATGCAAATTCAACAGACAGAAACACATTGTCTGCACTACATTCATTTTAGGTTTAAATGCTGCAAAATAGATTTAAATGCAAACATCATAATCAAAGAGGGGCATAAATATCTAACCACGCAACAATTCAGTTTGATGAATTATTTGCATCAAAATGTGCAGAATTTCCCATTAATATCATCCAGTCAGAAGTTCCATTTATTGATTAAAATGTGCTAAATACACAAATATCACACAATTATTGGTTTCTCACTTGTTCATGTTACTGAAATTGAGCCAGCTGTGTTGTTTCAAGGAAATACAAGTAAAATACTCGGTTTCTGGTTGACTTCTGGTGCGTGGATTAGATATGTGTTTCTGCCCATGGCCTATGCTTCCCTTGTGTTTGCATAATGTTTTGGTTGTTTGGTTAACCAGCTAGCAGGACCATCTCTAGGTTTGTTTAATCATGCTAGCTGATGTACTATAAAATGAAATGCTAAATAATGACAATGACTACCAGAAACCATCTAAACTGATAAGCTACTTTGTTACTTATATAGGGTTCTAAAAAGTTGAAATTACACATAACCTTCTTTGAATTCTGGATCTGAGAATCTGTTGCACAGCACATTATTTCTTGCTTACACCTCCAACTCTGAGCTTAGTTCTCTCTAACCCTGGTGGCAGCGGTGACAGGGTTGCTTCTTTACAGTTAGAAGTGCTTTACCTTTGACATATTTAAGTATTGCGCTTTCTTTTTTCCCTCTTTGGCAACTTCTCCATGTTCCGTTAATGGCATGCATGTAACTTGCCATAAAATGCATGCACAAGTCCAGTACAGCACTGCTGTTTACCAGTGAAGTAGTGACAAGACATGCCTGTGTTTAGTGTTTAGTAATACTTACATTTAGAATTGGCTCATCATTTTGATTTCTCAGTCTACTGTTTGTAAAAGAGAAGGGAATGTGATCTATACACAGATACATCACTTCCATATTTACATACTTCCAGGTAAATATGCTACTTAGCATTGTTGCATTGAACCAAAAGTTACGCTTTTTTTTTTTTTTTTGAGTGTACACAGTATTGGAGACCAGTCATAGTCTATTTGAAAACTCAATAGTGATGGGGCACATTTTAAAAAGATGATAATGCAAATATACAATAGAGATAATCAAAAAGATAACTCACATAATATTCCTATAATCATAAGTAAGGGGGTAATGATGATATGGGATGAAAATTCAACAGAAGTTGAACTGAATGAGAGAGAAAAGCAAACTTTCAGTGAATCGTCTGAGCTACATTCATCATTAACTATAGATTTAAGTACTGCAGTCCAGCTGATTATTGGTGCAGTTAATTCTCCTTTACTTGGACTACTGTGATTGGGGTGTGTGTGGATGTGTGTGTTAGAATACAGGTTTCAGGTTATTTTATAATTGGCCCTTTTCTGTCCTAACCCCACCATCACACACACACACACACACACATACACACACACCTCATCTTTGAGTCACAGATACACCCACATCCCTAATTACAGCATATACGGCAATATGTGATTGGGCTACAGAACAAGAGTGCTTGCATACACGCACACACACACACTTCAGCTTCATGGATTTAATTGGTAGTTGTCAATTGAACTAGTGTCTTCATCAGCACTAGGGGTGCCATCACTTTCTTACACACACACACACACACATGTTTGTCTTACTATACTTGTGAGGACATCCAAATCTGAAATGTTAACTTTAACTTTAAATGTTAAACTGAACTACAGCTTTAAAAGTGTGTTCTTAATGTGTCGTTAATATAATGATTTATTTTAAATTATTTTTAGTTGTCCGTTCATTATGAGTAGCTGTTCTTTTCAAAATTAGTAAGTAGTTTTCATGGTGTGGGTGAATGCCTCAGCTTATAGGAATGTGATCTGCACGCACACACACACACACACACCAACGCCCACACACACATGTAGTCAGAGTGTAAGGAGGGTATATTAAATCGATATTAACCTCACAGGTTAGAAGACTCTGACACAATGAGAACCGCCCACAGAGATATAACCTGCTTTTAATTAAATCTAGAACAGAGGAGTCAGGGTGCCACTTCTGCGTGTGTGTGCATGCCAGGTGTGTGTGTGTGTGTGTTAATGCATGTGTGTGTGTGTGTATGTCTCACTCTTGCCAGCGATGACTAATGAGTTGTCCTGTTGGTACTCCGGTCACATAGAGGGGTACGTGTGACAGGCTATGGAGCGAAGGAGCGAAGAAGTGAGGGACTAAATGAGATTCTCTTCAGAATGAAGCTCCAGAGAGATGGAGAGCACCGGGAGGGGCCACGCACACACACTCACACACACACACCCCCACACATACCCTCCGGCCTGCGGGGACAGGTGGGGAGACGGATACACACTCAGGCTCGCAATCCAGCCATCACACACCAGTGAAAGACACCATTGTACGATTCTCTTAGAAGAAGAAGCTACCCGAGAGAGAAAGAGAGAGAGAGAGAGAGACTGCAATTTAACCCCTAACACTAACGATCCAATGCGTGTACCAACTTCTGTTCCTTTGTTTTATTTCTTTATTTAAGAAGGACAATACTCATTAATCAACATTTCTGTTTCATCATGTGTATGTGCCAGATTTGACCAAATGTTTCATTCCTATCTAGTGCTGTTCCTGAACAGGCTGATCTTCAAAAATATAAGATGTCACATAAATGCCTGGCTACATACACTCACTAAGCCCTTTATTGGGAACACCTCCCTATATCTACACTCATTTTTAATTTTATCACTTTGTAGTTTTACACACTACAGTGCATCTGTTCCTCTGCGTACGGTGTTAATCCCTTTGGATAGTGGATCAGTCTCATCACTGGTGGTGGTGTGTTAGTGTGTGTTGTGCTGGTGTGAGTGGATCAGACACAGTAGTGCTGCTGGAGTGTTTAAACACTGTGTCCACTCACTGTCCACTGTATTAGACAGTCCTACCTTGCTGGTCCACCTTGTAGATTTAAAGTCAGAGACGACAGTTCATCTACTGCTGCACTGTTTGTTTTGTTCCTGTACTCCTTCATCAGTGGGCACAGGAATCTGTCCACAGGACTGGGTTATTTTTGATGGGTGGACTATTCTCAGTCCAGCGGTGACACTGAGGTGCGTCTGATCCACTCACACCAGCCCAACACACACTAACACACCGCGACCATGTCAGTGTCACTGCAGCGCTGAGAATACTCCACCTCCCACATAATACCTGCTCTGTGGTGGTCCTAAGAGGATCATGACCATTGAAGAACAAGGTCCAAAGAGCCTAATGAAACATGCAGAGAAGCTACAGTCTGTAATTGTAGAACTACACAGTGCACCTATGTAATGGAGCTGATAACATGAATAATGAGTACAGATACCCAATAAAGTGCTTGGTGAGTGTATCTTGTAGCTAAATGTCTCCTAGCTACATATCTCATATTGCTACACAGGTCATAGCTATACATCTAAAACGTACATTCCCCCCTCCTCCCATTTAATTTCTCAGCTAATCTAAAACTAATCTAATCTCAACTAATCTATTCATTCATTCATTCATTTTAGGCTGCTTATCTTGCTGGGTCGTGGGGGGTGCTAGAGCAGAAAACACCCTGGAAAGGCTAACAGTGCAGCAGACACACAGATATACACACACACACACGCCTTTGGAGCAATTTAGCACCTCCAGTTCACCTGACAGCATGTCCATGCAGACAAAGGGAGAACATGCAAACTCCACACAGCTAGACCACAGATGCCCCAACCAGGAAATTAAACCAGGCCCTTCTTATAGTGAAGTGACAGCACAACCCACTGTGCCACCATTTCTAACTTCTAAAAACTCATTCATAAACTACCATGAGATATTCAATAACTTCTATAAAGCTAATCTGTTACCTGTTCGGTTATTGGAGAGGGGAATTTAGCTACTTCCTTCATTAAGATTAAAAATGCAGGACAGGTAGATCGATAGACAGATACAGACATAGCTAGATAGCTAGATAGACAGACATACAGATAGATAGATAGATAGATAGATAGATAGATAGATAGATTATTTTATTTTATAATAATATGAGAAAGACTGTGTTAAAATTGTGTTCCCAAAGTGGATCTGTGCCAAAGAAAATAAACTTTGTACATGCCAGTACGTGTGCGTGTGTGTGTGCATGTGTGTGAGTGTGTGTGTGCGCACATTGGGAATAGCGCTCATTGATTTTTCTTTCGTTTTTTATAGAGACATTCTTAGAAATGGATTCATGTGGCTTTGAGGCCAATCAGATCAAATCTCAAAAATGTCTCCTGCAAGCGCACACAATCACTCCACTCTTTTATCAGGATGGAAGGATGAAATGGACCACGTTGGTGGCATATGATGGAGGAGAACACAGCAGAGAGAGTGACAATCAAAACGAGAGAGCGTGCCTGATCCCTTCTACTTAAAAAAAGTAGATCAGTTAGCTAGAAAACCAGAATACCGTCACTGTTGTGGCCAAATCTAGCATTTCCAAATTTCCAGGTATTTTTGGAGTATTTCTATTGGTCCATTCATGATTATGTGTTAACGCAGTGTAGCAAAGAATAGCTAGTGTTTTTTAGAGATGTGGTGTTAATATAACAGCAATGATAATTAGTTTGATTGTATCAAACTTTATCATCAAACTTGTCTTCATGGGTTTAAACAAACGGGAAGTGCCTAATAATCCATCTCTATCAATCATTCCAAGTTACTTGCTGATTCATTCGTTCAAGACGTCACAGTGTTGCTCTTATTCCACTTTATGTATTTGTTGTTTACGCGTTGCATTAAATTATGTGCTTATTGAAATTAGCCGCAGCAGTTAGTAATTTCTTGGGAAGCGCTCTGTGTCTGAGTGAGTGATAGCAGGTATCAGTAAGCACCATCTCTAGGCTGTGATGAGTGGACATATTGTGCCACTCCAGAGCGGCTTAACTTAATCTGAACGCTCCTAAATCCATTACAGCCAGCGGGCGGCCCCGGGGGAGCCCACCGCAGCCCCGACTGGCCGAGGAGATTATCATCTCTAATTGGATGAATATGTCCCCGTCGTCTCTCGAATTACCCATAAGTCCATTTTCTCGTCATGGATGCCATTGCATCGCTGCCAGGGGTGATGAATATTGAGCGGCTGTCGGAGTCTGCCGGCACCTACACACCCTCACGCACCCACACACATACACATACAAACACACACATCACATACTGCAGATCAGGGCCACATTTTGCACGGCCCCCTAAACTCATTGGGGCTAAACTTAATTTGAAAATGTCTATTTTTTTCCTCGACCATAGTAAGGTCAGAGTGCCAAGTGCTGCATTAATCCTGTCTAAATGCGACACAGCCAACTTAAGTATGTTTTTTAAGACATTGTCCTTTTAGTAGCACCAGAAAAAAAGTTCTTTTACACTGTTTAGACTATGTGTGAAATCCATGCTAAAGTTCTAGGCAATTATTTGTTGGTAAGTGGGTTTCCTTTTGGAGTATCTTGAGTTCTAGGTATTAACTAGGTAAGTGTCTGGTAAAAACTGAGGCACCACAGTCAGTATACACCCTGAAGACCAAATGTTTTTGGACACTGCTCTTACATTGCGATCATTCACCAATCACAAAGCAGTGTCATCACCACCAAAAGTTGGAATGTAATGGTTCTGTAGCTTGTATTAGTCTTATATGGAAATCTTATATATGTATATATGCCAAGTATGCATTTATGCTTAAGTTAGCATGTATTTCAAAATATATGGAAATGTATGTGGTGCACATGTGTGCAAGTATCAAATTTAAATTAAAGAGTACATATTGTAGAGTGTTCCACATGGGTTGTTATAAATATAAATGTGTGTTGAAATAAATGCCCGCATTTTAAATATCTTGGCATATATATCACATATATGTCCAAATATGACAAAATCTGAACTGAATATAAGGCAAGCTTATATATGGTAATATATGTCATATATTTGATATCTATATATTGCCATATATGAGTTTTCTGTATGGGGTAAAAGACTGATGAATACAATGTTCATATTGTTTTTATTTATTTATTTATTTATTTATTTATTTATTTATTTATTTACTTATTTCCTGAGGCTGTTTTGCTTTCTCAAACAGACTTCTTATGTGGTCTCTGATACTGTATGACTCTTACACATAGCTAAAACATTTAGGGTGAAGAAAACATTGTGCAAAGACTTTTGCCCAAATGTGGACTTTAAAAATACATGGTACATGTTAAGAAAATTGTTATAGCCACGTGTGTGGTTGTATTTAAACTTTTTTTTAATTTTGTGAGTGTTTTAAGGAGAAGAGTTGAGGTCTGTTACTATAGCTGCATTTTTAGAGAGGTGTGAATTGGATGTGTGATAGAATGAATAAAGATGCGATTCACCCCTTTTTTTCTTTCCATTTTTTATCAACTTAAGTCTTTGTCTTCCGAAGCCTGGCTTTTAATATTTGATGGTAAAGCCCAATGTTTAAGAGCACTTGCTCATCAGTCTCTTCATTCCAGTCTACAAAACTACAGTTTCACTAAGAAATCAGTTTTATTATCTGACATATAGTATATGTAATCAAACCAAAGGCCCTTCCTGTGCACTAAACGGCCTGAAGAATCTCACCTTGGCTGACTATGTGTAGTTTTGATATGATTTGTTCTGGCTATATTTATCTATGGATCATAAAAGCCATAATGAATCTAAACCTTTTAACTTCACCTTTAAAAAAATCAAAATTATCTTTAAAAGACAACAAATAAACTTTAAGTGTTATATTTTGGCTATTAAGGTGAAATTTAGAGGTTAGGGTTTGGGACAGAAACTTCTCAATGGTGAATTATGTATATATTTAGTTTATTGCTAACTTAGTCACGCCCATTTGTTTAAATAGATGGCAACCCTTTATTTTGATGGTTTACTGTAGATGGTTTGTAGATGCTTAGAGTCTGTCTATAAGTGACATTCAACTAAGCATCCATTAAATGCAACTCAACTTTAAGTTGAGTATGTAAGTTTCTGTCCCTAAGCCTAGACCTAACCCTAAACTAACCCTATCTTTAACACAAAACCTTCACATACTCCTAAATCTAACCCTAACTTTAATTTGTTAATAATCAGCTTAGTTTCACCAGAAAGTTTACTAATATTTTAAGATCTGTGCATCATGTACTGGGGAGCATTCAAATAAAGTGTGACCCTGTATAGTTGCTGTCCAAAGAAAAACATGTATCTCCACGATAGTACCTTTACCTTTATGTTAAGTTTTATTCCAAGCAATTTTCGAGCTTTTGTATCGGTCCATTACTCATGAGATTTTCACACAAAGTATAGAGCAGCTGTCGGGTTTAAACGATGTAGGAAAATTAAAATCAATAAAATTTGAGATTTGTGGGTTTTTTTGGACAGCAACAACACACTAACAACAAATTCTTGTTTCAAGTCACAGTGCTGGCATTATCACCAGTTTTGAAATGCACTGCAGGAACATGTCAGATTGCAGTGAGCAAATATCGGTTTCATTAAAATGCATAGTCCCTGATTATTTGGACATTAATACACTTTTTCTAGTACTACACCTTATTTAGTTTGTACTGTAAGCAGGATAAGTACTGAACAAAAAAAATACACCCTGTATTGCTAATTATCCAGAATTTCTTACCTAAACAACCAGCACATAACATGAGGCCAGCCTGTACATGGAATTACATCTAAATCAGACACCATACAGACCTGAGGTACATCGCATCAGTCATGTTCTCAGCAAACATATGTCTGCTTGCCTGTTGAGCGACGGAAGTATCAAAGAGTACTTTTGATTGAATGCGGATCTAAAAATACCCTGTAATTCATGGCTCGATTCATTCTTTGGAGCTGCAGTCCTGTGTAGGCCGGCTTTAGCTTTCACAGCAGGTGAAGGAGCGGGTTTGCGTAGGCTACTTATGAACTTCACCGACTAAAATGGGTCACGCACGCCCACAGTTGCAATCATGGTGGCCAGAAATGCATTTGCTTTTGTCTGGGGCCTGTTCACTGATAAGTTACAGTACTACAGGAAAGGAAAGAATTAAATTAACAGCGGATTTACGTTCTATGGTTTTAGCTTGTCATTTGAACTTATGATTGGGTGACAGAAATGTGTTTATTGCAGCTTTTATTATATTAAAAAACATGTTACAAAAATGCCACAGCTGATGTTTTGCTTGCTGAGGTTAAGGTTGGGTTAGGTGGAGCACAGCTTGTCCACCTTTATAGATATCGGTAGGCCATACAGAGTCGGAAATCATGTAAGCAACTCTACTTGAGCTTTTGTAAAGGGAAAAAATGAATTATTATTTAAACCGTCTGCGTGTTTAAATGGTTCAGAGTGGTATGATTCAAAATGCTCCATTCCAGGGAAATTTAGTTCAGGAAACAGATGTCCAAAAAGACGTATGCCTCTAAAAGCTACCTTATAGAAATGCATTACATGAAATGAGTATAAACATGTTGTGTGGTGGGTAAGGTGTTGCTTTATGGTGATTTTTTTTTTTCATGGCAGAGGGCTACATGCAACGCATCATGAGGCAAAATAGTCCCCAAATACTATTTTACCTTTACACTTCTGGGCTAAAACAATGTGCTAAGCCCAAAGTACAGTGTTTTTTGTTGATTGTTTTGGGCTGGTCAGTCCAGAGTCCAGACTTAATCCCTGTAGAGAATATTTTGTCTCACATTAAACACATGTAACTCGCCAATGCTTTTCACCTGTTTGTTGCTGTCAGTGCAGAGTGGAAAAAGATTGCCTGCAAGCTTAACCCACAAAACTATTTAAAGAAAAGAAAAGGGAAAGTTTCCCATATCATGTCTCTTCATATGTTTTTTCAATGATTTCATTGTTAAGATCATTAATCATCGTTCCCCAGGAGTGTACACTGAGCAGCTACTTCATTAGGAATACCTCCTTGTATCTACACTCATTGTCCATTTTATCAGCTCCACTTACCATATAGGTGCCCTGTGTAGGTCTACAATTCCAGACTGTAGTCCATTGGTTTCTCTGCATACTTTGTTATTCCCCTTTCACCCTGTTCTTCAATGGTCAGGACCCAGACAGGACCACCGCAGAGCAGGTATCTTGTGGGTGGTGGATCATTCTCAGCACTGACAGCAGTGACACTGACATAGTGGTGACGTGTTTGTGTATGTTGCAGTGGTACGAGTGGATCAGACACAGCAGTGCTGCTGGAGCTTGGTGATATACACCAAACATTAGATACATCTAAGGGAGTATATCTAATGAAGCGGCCATATGGTGTTTATTACCATTATTAGTATTACATATAAAACTACTGTTTTGTAGACATTGCAGCCCCTGGTGTCTACCACCATAGTGACTTTGCTTACACTGAAACAATTTAATTATGTAGAAATTCTGAAAAAACAGTGGGTTCCTCTTTAACAGTAGATTAACAGTAGACTCTCTCTCTGCTCACTGCTGGTGGGCATTTCTATGTATATCTTTATGGACTTGAATAAACCATAATAAATATATATGGAGCAGTAAATAATGTAATATGGTGTTTTCTTTTGCACACAAGTTTACAGAAAAACTAAAATATATTATTTTCTGCAGTCTCAGTAACAAATTAGCTGCCTTAGCAAGTAACCTACCAGCTCTGCATGATTAAATTTTTGCCTTCCTGCTTCAACCAAATCAACTGAATTCAATGAAAACGTCTTTCCTCCAAATCCTCATAGTTCTGTATAAACCAGATGCTTCCATTATACTCAACAGTCTAAGACAAATGTGTTCATTACTTATTAGGTACATTTGGTTCATAGCTCCAGTGTAAAATTAAAGGAGTAAACCTCAGACACCAAACAAGTCATAAGGAGGAAAACTGAGTAAATTAGATTTTTTTTTACTCAACTACATTAGGTCTGTGTTTAGACTATCCACCTCCCAGCATGAGGCTTACCTCCAAGTCTAACTAAACACTAAGCACATCATTATTACATAGTTAAGCTAGAGCCCTGAAACAGCCCATGGTGTTGCATATAATGTGATAATATATCTAGCCGGATGTATGTATCTCTCTTGAGACACTGGGAGAGGAAAACGTGAGCCCACCTGAGCAGCAGCAGTGCCGATGATTTTTTGCGCCGCTGCTGCTCATCTTCTCATGAGAGCTTTGTCAGTCTTCTCCTAAAGAGACAGCAACTCCTTGTGAGCAGCACTTATTAACCCCTCTCACCTCTCATGTGAAAATCAGCAGCTTTCCCCACACTACCACATCCTAACAGTCGGGTTAAGTGTAGCATAATATCAGCCTCAGCTCCAATCACAGAGGGACAGCGTGTCTGATATTGCTGATATGTTCAGCTGGCCACAATTATCAGGATATTGCCAGCTGCATTCTGATTGGCAGGCCACACATTTGTACACTTCTGTACAGCAGTTTCAATCTGCACAATGGGAAACAGTTTTGTAAGCAGTTAGCTGCTCTGTGTGCTTTATGATTTCTGAAGCAGGATATATTTACTGAATGTGTAATGTGAAAATGTGTATGAAGTTCATAGCATCACATCTTTTGAAAGTCATTCTGCAGTTTTCTTTGATGCGTGTAGGAGCTAGAGACCTGTTTCCTGTGGGCCTGTTTTTGTTGTAGACCCTGTTTTGAAACAAAGGACTGTGGTTGGGCCTCAGCCCAATGAACACTGGGATAGGCTTCAGGACCACCCATGACCAAGAAGGATAAAGTGGTTTATGAGTGAGTGACTGAGTGACTGACTGTGGTTGGTTATTTTGTAGACTCAAACGGCCCTTTCCTATCAGAGTAGAAGATTCTTTGTCCTGGTAAATGACAAAACAGACAAATTAGACTCTCTGACCATTAGTGAGACTAATCGTAGCTAAGGTTGCCAGGTGACTGGTTTTCAGATCCATTTTGCAGTGTCTGGTTGGCATTGTTGACCAGTCAGGTATCACTTTAAATGCATTACATTGATTGAAGCAGATGAAGTGCCTTTCTAGCTCTGACTCTCTTTCTGTCTTTTAAATTGTAGGCGGGTGCATTCTGGAGTACAAAATCATATCACTATGTAATATGTAGATGGAGACACAGCCTATGTGTAGGCACACAGGCAGAGTTCGGCTTATTTATGATGGCTTGGGTTTAAAAGGTAAGCGAGCCTGTTATTTGTTAAATGCAGACAAATAATTAAAGAAGTGTTCCCGTCTGCTTTATACATCAGATTTCATATTGTTTTATAACACTAAAACAGCACGGGGTTAGTAATAAAAGATATCCTGTGCTTGCTGGACCCCTCCAACACCAAAGTTATCATGTCCTGTCTGGTTTAGCTGAAATCTGGCAACTCTAAGTGTAGCACAGCGGCATTTAGATACACTCATACAGAAGGTAATGAAAATGACCTACAAAGAAATAAACGCTTGTGTGTGTGTGTGTGTGTGTGTGCCTGTGTGTGTGTCTGTGTGTGGGAGATGCTTATGCAACGGCTGCCGGAAACACACAGTGCTCGAGTCTCCAGCACTTTGGCTTCCTCATCTCCGCTGTGCTCTTCATCAGTGTGCTAAGCGGCGCCGCTGCTTTTCTTTTGCTCCCTCTTTTCCTACACCTCTCTCCCACACGGCTGAACCCGGTGCACAGTGAATGAATACATCTGCCTCAGCGCATACCACCACAGCCTGACTAACTTACTTATTCTTACTCTAAGCTGAGCAGCGGTGTGAACCTCTGACCTCACAACCATTCAATTCGCTTACGATTCTCTACTAAACAATTCAGTGCATCAAGAAATCTCATGTTTCATCGTAATTCAGTTTGATTAGACTGTGATTATTTAGGATATTATTGAATGCATCATGATATCTCAGATGTCAGCGATCAATTCTGTTTGACTATGATTCGTTACATATCTGATTTCTCCTCGATTCAATTCTATTGAACTATGATTCTTTATTAAAATATTCACTACATCATGTTATCCCATATCACCACTACTCAGTTTGATTAAACTTTGATTCTTTATGAAATTTATTCATGCATAATGAAATCTCTAATTTCATCACAGTTCAATTAAATTTGACCATGATTATTTAGAAAATGATTCAGTTTTATAATGATTCAGTTCTATTAGGAAATGAGGACACGATTCACCACGATTTCATGATTTCACCATGATTTGATTTGATTACAAATCTTAAGTAAAATAATTCACTTATGAAACTATCAAATACATCATGAAATCTCAAGTTGCACAATTAAATTCTAAATCTTTATTCAATCAGATCGTCCTGTATATCAATATTTTATTGATTCATTTTAATTACAAAGAGGAAATGACTCAACCCTGAAATCTCAAATTTTACAATCCAATTTATTGTTCTTATGAGTCTTAACAAAACACTTAAATTCAACTTGGAATCTCAGACAATTAATTTAGTACTGAGAAACAATTTAGTCTATCATGAAATTTTCAGGTCAAATTTCATCATGATTTGATCGATTAGATAACTACATACACTGAATACACAAGTGTGCACTACAGTATGAACTTAGCCATCGAACACACAGTGTTACGGAAAGTTTGGGCAACCCTGGTTAAATTACTTGACTTTCTAAATGAAAATGATGTGAACACATCCTCTACAGGCAACACACTTTGGCAAATTTCAATGCACTATTACTGTGTATTTGCTGAATTTAACATCCATCCTTCCATGATCTAAACTGCTTATCCTCCTGGGTCATGGGGTGCTAGAACCCATTCCAGCACTCATTGGGCGGAAGACAAGAAAAATCCTGGAAAGCTTGCCAGTCTATTACAGGGTAGACACACACATGCACATTTACACTCACACTGCTACCTCTGGGCAATTTAGTACAGCCCCAAATCATTGCAGACAGTATGAGCCCAAGATATTTCATGTATTGTCCAGTCAACTTAATTTCATTTGCTAGTAAACATCAATTCCAGGACTTCAGGCCTGCAGCACATTCCTAAAAAGTTGGGACAGGGGCTATACAGGGCTAGTATTGAGGTAAAACGACTAAGTAATGGTGTGATTCTAAACAGGTGATGTCAACAGGTGAGTGTAATTGTGCTTTGGTACAGAAGCAGTATCCATGAAAGGAGTCTTTGAGGCGCAAATGCATGAGGAATGTATTATAATGCTTAAAAATTTCCTCAAAGAACTAATAATAACAATCCAATCATTTTAGGCATAAAATGTGCAAGCCTAAGCTGAACACCCATGGTCTCTGATACCCCAGGCAGCACAGCATCACAAAATGTCCTTCAACAGTAGCTGATATAACCACCTGGGCAAGGCAAATCTTTGTCATTACAGTATAGAGTTACGTTCACAAATGCCACCTCAAAACTTTACTGTGCAAAACAGAAACCTTACGTTAGTCAGGTCTAGAAGTGGTATCGACTTCTCTGTGCTTGGAGGGACCTGGGATGGACCATCACACAGTGGAAACCTGTACTGTGGTCAGACAAATCGGAATTCCTGATCTTTTTTCAGGAAGAAATAGTCGCCATGTGCCCCAGAACCAAAGGTGAACAGAACCATCCAGACTGTTATCAGCAACAAGTCCAAAAGCCTGTGTTTCAGGGCCCTCAGCAAAAGTCATTTACACTTCTGTGATGCAGTGTTAATGCAGAAAGCTACATTAAGATCTTAGAGCAACACATGCTGCCTTCAATGAGATGTTTTTTTCCAGGGATGTTCAAGCATTTTCTAACAATGGCTGCGGAAGAAATGAGTACAGGTACTGGACTGACCTGCGTGCAGTCCTGACCCGAAACACATTGCTTGGCATCCTTGGTGCAGAGTCATCTTTTAAGTGTTATGAGAAGGAATGACCAAATTGTAAAGTAGTAAATGGTTTAACGTCCCAACGTTTTTTGAAATGTTTTGCAGGCCTGAAATTGGATCTATATTAATAAATAAAATGAAGCTGACCAGCTTTTCTTCTGATTTTGGGTTCTATTGCCAACTCGCCTGACTGCATGTCTTTGGAGCTGGAACCTATAGAATTTAACATATTGGGGAAAAAAATAGAGATACAATGTGGCCTGTGCAACGTTGTGGCAAATTTAATATTTTATGTTTAGCAGCAAAGGATAAGTATCTATTTCTCCTCTGTAGAGCATGTGCTGATGTATTTTCACCAAGCAAATTAACAAGACATGTTATTTAACTGGAGGTGCTCTAACTTTTGCATATGGCAATGAAAATCAAAAATATATATCATAAATGTTTTCTTTTATTTAAATACCGTATTTAATTACAAACTAGGCTGGATTTTTGTTATGCTATTGTAACCGACTCTAATCAAATGCAAATATTACAAAAAATAAAGCCAAATCCAAAATCTCCTTTTCAAATGCAGGCATCGCGATGCACCGGTGCATCTTTACGCCCCTAGTGCCAACAGTCAGGCTAAAGGATGCAGCTGTCAATGTCAATCTGTTCGTCAGTAAAGACAGGTCTAAGCCGAGTTCCTTTTCTTTCATGTTATTCATTTTGGTCTTGTTATCTTCTGCAGTCAAAGCTAGCGTAGCAAAGCTGCTTTGCTTCCTCTCCACCTCCCTCTCTCTTTCTCTCTCTCTCTCTCTCTCTCTCTCTCTCTCTCTCTCTGAGGCTATCACTCCTGTTGAAAGCGGCTCGCGAGAAACGGACATTCTGACACTATCTTCCTTTTAGCCTGAAGGCCTCTTTCGCACTTCCATCTTTCAGCTAACAATGCAGCCAGCCCTTTCTCTCTCAAAGAGCTCTGTCACCTCCGACCAATAATCTTTTCCCTCTGACTTCATTACAATGGAGCCCTAAATATGGACTCCCCCAGCCAGCCCTACTTGTCAGCTGCGGATTTAAAGAGAAGATTCTTATGTGTGGAGTGTCTGTGTGTGTGAGAGTGTGCGGGAATGACAAGGGTAATTAATAGCCTCTTGTGAGACTGAAGTTTGACTGATTTAAATGCCAGGAAAAGGATAATCAGTAAACATGCGCATCCCGCTACCCCTCGGCACACACGCAAATCGGGTGTGCTTTTCTGAATTCATTTAAAGGGCCTATGTTCTCTCATTTAAAGGGCCTGTGTTTTCTTATTCCAAAGGCCTATGCTTTCTCATTTAAAGGGCCTGTGTTTTCTCATTTTAAGGGCCTATGTTTTACACTGAAGTCCATTTAAGTGTTCTGTATGACTTTTAAGTACCAAGAAAAACCAGTCTTAATTCACTTTTACATCACCATTTTCAAACCTCTCTCTTTGTGCCTTAGCATCAAACGGGCTGAAATGGTTTCTTTAGTAAGAAAAGCCAGTCTACTGTTCTGATTAGCGGCCCTGTTTTGTGCCTCATTCAAACAGAAACCTGGCCTGAAACATTTCTTATAACTTCAGGGTAAATAGCTTGAGGCTAAAAAAAAGGTTCACGAATTATTTTTAAGCAACCTGAGATAGGAGGTTTTGTCCCCACACACATGATATGTTTTTCTGTGATATGGGCCTGCTATGCCTCCCTTAAGCACAGTGAATCTTTTTATTATTGTTGTTGTTATTTACTTTATTATCTTTTAATCTTTTTCCTGGGTACAATGTATAATTTATTATAAAAAAAAAAAACATACATACAGATTCGTTGGTCATCTCCACTAAGACAAAAGTGGGCCTCGTCACTGAAGTTGACCCGCTGCCATTCTGAAACACTCTATGACAATCTGGCAGACTGATTGCAGTCTGTGGCAATGTTCATGTGGTGTTAAGGGTAGTCATCGTAACAGTCTGCGTGCATGTAGTCTTGTGTCGTGCAGCCGTCTGCCAGTGGTGCTGGCACTAACAGGATGACTCATCATCACTGGTCACTGAATGTGTACAATGGTGGCTGTTGGGTCACTCTGCGCATGTCAGACAAGGCCACATATTACAATAAAAAAAAAACAATTTCAGGAAAAAATGTGAAGTCACTGTATAGCCTATTGACCACAAAATGACAGAATTGAAACATAGCAAATAGCTTCCATATCCTTTCTGTGAGGTTTGTAACAAACATCCATATATGTTTGACATGTATGTAAATATTATGAAAAATCTTCACATGTTGACATGTTTTAATATACTGACATATTCAGAAATGGTACAGTTAAATACATTTAACACATATATTTTAAAGCAACAACATATATATATTTAAATATATTGTCATATATAGATAATATAGATTTAACCAGCAACCATTCTTAATATTTACATATTTGTCCAACATGTTTGTATGGATATTACAAATGTAACATAGTTAAAATATATGAGAATATGGGAATATATATATATATATATATATATATATATATATATATATATATATATATATATATAC
>CM067474.1:13743253-13795162 GCA_034552555.1 Semaprochilodus insignis | reverse complement strand
TGCTCAATCTGAATCTCTGATCGTTTATTTTCTTATTTTCTCTTTCTTTTAATCAGTCTCCATATAATCATTTTCTTTCTCTTCCTCCTCTCTTGCTTGCCTCAGTGTTCTCCCTGTATTTCTTCTTGCTGTCTCCCTCTTTCTCCCTTGCTCATTCTGAATCTCACACTCCTCTCTATCCATTTTCTTTCTCTTCCTCCTCCCTTGCTCTGAGTTCTGAGTCTCATCTCTTTATTTTTCTCTCTGCCTCCCTCTTTTTCTCTCTGAATCTCTCTTTTCTGTCTCTCTTCCTTGTTTGTGGAGTCTCTCTGTTTCTCCTCCATTTGTCTTTCTTTTCTTTCTTGCCTGTCCTTACACTCATTTTTTCTCTAGCTCACTCTCTTTCTCCTTCTCCCATCTTGCTTGTTCTGAATCTTGTTCTGAACCTCTGTTTTGTCTCTCTCCTCTTTCTCTCTTCCCTGTTCTCCTTATTTGTGTCACTCTCTTTTTACTTTTCTCTCTAAATTTCTATCTTTTTCTCTTTCTTTCTCTGTTTTCTTTCTCCTTTTTCTCTCGTGCTCATTCCGAATCTCCCTCCCTTATCTGGCCGTCTATCGTTCTCTTTCTGTCTCTCTCTCATTCCTTTCTCTGTTGTTTGTTCTTGAGTCTTTCTCCATCTCACTTCAGTTTCTCTCTTGCCTGGTCTTATACTCTCTTATTTCTGTATCTCTTTTCTTTCTCTTCCTCCTCTCTTGCTCATCTCTCTCTCTCTCTCCCCTCTCCCTCACTCTCTCTCTCTCTCAGTAGCAGTGGCGCTGAATGTGCAGCTTAGCTTGCTCTGATTAAAGAACTCCATTTCTGTGTGTTAATAATGAATGGATCTCTGTGTGTGTGTGTCTCTCTCTCTCTCTCTCTCTCACTCTCTCTCTCCCACACACACACACACACATGCACACACACACTGTGTGTACCATGTGCCCTCCTTGTGTTCTTTCCTTAATGAGGTCGTAGAAGCCATTCCCAGGTGTGTATGTGTACGTGATTGTAATGTCATGTTATTTATTTGGCAACATACAAATTGCCCTGTTCTGAATCTGTAAACAAAATAGCTCCACAATAAACGTCACAAAGTCACAAAATGAGCAGAAACACTGATCATTACTACATAGACCTTATTGTAGCTAATTGCTGCTATTCAGTTCAGTTCCATTCAGCTCAGTTCAATTCAATACAGTTCAGTAAAAAAGGCTTGATCTTCCATACACTGAAGAAAGAACCCTAAAACTATTGAATCACAGACATTGTTTTACCCACCTCACGATACACTGAGCTCTCCCCATGCTCATACTAACATATCATCATGATAGTCCGTGAACATCATCACTGATGTTCACGGATTTAACTTCACTGTGATGGGCTCCTAAAAGCAGTCACAGGTTTTTAATGGTAACAGTGACTGATTTTTCTGTTCATGTTGCACTGTTGCACTTGCCATATATTACTTTGCTATCCGGCAACAATTAGAGGAGGTTTTGTCCTCTTGCCACTGTTGACTTGCGGCTTGCTCACTAAGGTTTGGAACCCTGTAAAAGCTGTTTTCTGTGAGCTTCTGTTGTTAAAAAATAACTCTTAAAAACTTAAATAAGCTTTGACTATATTCTATATAAAGGAACTACTTTTTTCAACTACGGTAAAAATCAATACACATACTTATAAGCACACATTCCTTTTTACTGGTTCCATTTCCATTGGTCTATTTAATGTTTTTCTCCTCCTATAATCAGGTTTTTCAAGGCCCTTCCAAAGACATGACCTTTCAATGTATTAAGACAGGCGATGTTTTTCAAGTTCTAGAAGCTCTTACTGTATTTCTATGTTCAAGTCAATTCTTCCCAATGGCTTGTTAATACTACACAGATCCAAATGGAAAAGGGCTTTACTTAGCTTCAAACGCTCCACCCACAAAAAATAAAACAGACCATTTGATGTGTAGTGTGCACTGAAATCGCTACAACTGTCTGAACCTTGTTAGTTACACTCTGATTGGCTACCTGCACTTCCAGGTGGACTCACTTCCATGCACCTGGTAAAAACCAGTCCAACAGAAAACAAACTTCTTTAGCGAGCTAATGCTAGTTTTCCACTAGACGTTTTCAGTAATGGCTTACTTAAACAGTACATACTAAATTTAAACCAGTCCATACTAGAAAAAAGTATGCACGTTCAGTATGCGAGTGCGCAGTGTCCACACATCCTTGAACACTACATCCACCATCTTACCTTTGACCCCATGTTCTTTTGCCTGTGATGTCTCATCAATAGTTTAGAAATTTAAAATCATACAAACATGTTTGTAGTAATTACCAGGTAAAGACTCAAGATTAAATAAGTAATAACAAAACAAAGAACTGCAAACCTTATCACTCCTGCAAACTACACATTTTCAAATCAATTGTTTTACAGCCATTTATTTTTCTTATCTTTTACATGCAAATGAATCTTCTCCTCCCCATACACTGCTGTACTGTTATTTCAGCTTAGTAAGCTACTTTTAAGTCCACCTCAGTGTTTTTCAGTGAAGAGATTGCTGAGGTTTTGCCACTGGACCAATTCCACCACAATCGTGACAGACCCTTTGTTCTTATGGTGCATCTACATATACACTGCTGTTATCACGAAAATCATCAAATCTCATGTGATTGACTAAAATCAAACAACTGCACCAGTTAGAAACATTAGCGTGTGTACCTACAAAGCAGAAGCTGAATCAGCTCAAAAATGAAATCTAAAATAAATAAACCAGACCTAAAAATTAAAAGTTTGGAAATATTGAGAGAGTAGATGTCACAAAATATATACTGTTCTGCAAAGGTCAGGACCCTGACAGGACCACCACAGAGCAGGTATTATTTGGGAGGTGGATCATTCTCAGCCTTGCAGTGACACTGACGTGGTGGTGGTGTGTTAGTGTGTGTTGTGCTGGTGTGAGTGGATCAGAGACAGCAGTGCTGCTGGACAGAGAATAGTCCACCAGTCAAAACTATCCAGTTAATTGCCCTGTGAAGTGTCTAATAAAGTTGACAGTGAGTGGACACAGTGTTTAAACACTCCAGCAGCACTGCTGTGTCTGATCCACTCACACCAGCACAACACACACTAACACACCACCACTATGGCAGTGTCACTGCAGTACTAAGAATGATCCACCACCAAATAATGCCTGCCCTGTGGTGGTCCTAAATGGGGACCCTGATATGCAACTGAACACTCAACATTTCAGTTTTCTCAAGAAACCTTGTTTCTCTCATCTCCCAGTTTCTGTTCTTACCTAGCATCCAGTTCTCCTCTCTCTCTCTCTCTCTCTCTCACACACACACACACACACACACACACACACACATCCTGGTCACTTCTCTTTTTGCCTGTCTTGCCCTTCTTATTCTTTCTTCCCTCTCCTCAGCCTCTCACTATCATCTCTCCGTTCTTTCTGCTCCCTTTCACTGTCCCTCTCTGTCGTTTTCATTCTCCTCCATCACTTTCACTAGCTGTCAAAAGTCTCCCTCTGTTCTGCTGTTCCTTACAGGGACATCCTTGCTTTCCACCCTAACTGAGGGTGGAGAAGGTTCAGCGTCAAGATTCAACTTATCATTTCCAGGATATTCGTAGCAAACACAAACACTCCTACAACATTTATGAACACAATTCAGGGTAAACAAGAAACTTGTGCAAAAAAAAATTCCACTGACCAAAAGAAAAAGGCGGAAAGCAATGCTATTGGGAGGGAAGATAAAGGTTACCAAGAACAATAAATTATATATTTAGACTGATATGGGTAATATTTATTGAGCTACACATACAGAAGTAGTGTCTCTCAGTATGGCGTCGGGCTGCCATTTTTGCTAATGCAACATGCCAGACGTCTTGACATGGAGCTGTAGAGGTTCCTAATGGTGTCCTGTGATAATCCATCCCATGCAGCTTGAATATCCTCACACAGTTCCTGCAGATGGTGCGGTAGTAGTGGAGGTGGAGTGACACCAGGCCTTCTGGATGTGTGATGCGTAACAACAAACCGTTCATCTTGGCGCTGACCACGGTGCCCCCACACACGGATTCATTGGTTGTCTCCACCAAGACAAAAGTAGGACTTGTCAGGACTTGTAGTCCTGCATTGTGCAGTCATTTGCCAATGGTGCTGGCACTAACAGGATGTCTTATGGAGGGCATCACTGCTCACTGAATGTCTGCAATCGTGGCTGTTGGGTCAGTCAGGTACAGTGATAAGGCCCGGCCTTGTTTATTTCACATGCGTGGCCTGAGTGTGAAACTTATATCATTCGCATGTCACAAGGTCAAACCTACCCACCAAGTTTTATTACTGCTGCTTGATTCCTTCTGGGTGCAACTATTCTTTTGATGATGAGTGTGTTAGTCTGATGTTGTTCCCCTTCAAATGACGGTCCTCTCTAACTCTTGCTTCACCACAAAGGCTCCACAACACATAATGCACACAAGACAGTGCAACTTAAGTTCTGATTTCAACATAAAGTGTATGATATTTTAAAGCAGCCATTGGAGGAACTGAAGAAAAGGCTTAGTACCATAGCTTTTGATATTAAAGCAGATTTCTTGGCTTTCAGTATTGACTCAAATCTTCGAATTGCACAATTTGTTCTAGCGAACAGGGCTTCACTTGCTGCTCTCCTGTCAGTACGATTTCAAGAGAAGTTCAGTGACTGATTGGTGGCAAGCAAGCTATTAACACTAATTTAAAGTGCCTCAGCTCATCAACACTGCCAGCCATCTCGCTTTGTGTTTACCTCAGCTGCTAATCTGTTAACGATAGACAACTTTGATTGTAGTTTACAGCAAAACTCTTTGCACTTTTGCATGGACTGTCTGCTTTCAGCGAGCCAACATTAACCATGTTCTAACTATTAATGCTTGCTTTCAGACCCAATTCACTTGGTAAAGCCCTCAGACTGACTTACAGGCCGATTTTGCATGCCAACATCAACTTATATATGCCTCAACATACAAAACACTCACAGTGAATAAATGTACTCCCTGCTTATTAAAGCAACAGATGAAATAGGTAAGTAGCGCAGCAAAATCCCCTGTATTTGATGTTATACACAGAAAATATGTGTTTATTTGTTTGAATCTGATGTTACATACACTTGCACAGACCCGTCCCCTTCACTCGTAATCTAGGATGATCATGAAATTTCAAGTTTGTTTAGGGGTCTGGAAATCTGCTTTGGAAAAATGTCTGTTGTAGAACATGCTATAAAACCATTTAATCAAATTTAACAAAAAGTGGCACCACTTGATGTATGCAAATGCAGAGGAAAGGGCTTGGAGATTTGTGACTTGCTCTTCTAATGTTACAAGAGTAATTTAGTGATACCCCATTAGAACCAGTCATCATTAACCTGGTGATGATGAAAAAGCAAAAATTGCTTCCTTTGGAGTGAAAAATGCTTGCACATTCACTCATTATGTGCTTACAACACACCTGCAGATCTCCTGGGATGCATAAAAGGAACTGTTCCAGAATGAAACTGACTTGTTTTTGAAAAACAATGCCTTTGATTCATTTGAACCATCCTAAGTTAATTTACGTCCTGATGCTGTACTTATTAGTCAGCTACAAGATGTTAAAGAACATAAGGGTAACTGAAATGAATTAAGACTGGTGTACTTCATTAAGATAGCATGGAATGTAAACTCAAATTGGTCATGTTTTGATTATGATTGGTGTGAAAATGCATTGACACATCTAAACACTATCAATCTGAAGGTAGTGATTTAGCAAAAGCAACAAGTTTTGTAATGTTAAAATTGATCATAATTGTTGTAGGGCTATGAACTGATTAAAATAATTAATCACATAATTCCATAACAGCTACAATTGCAAGAAAAAGTGAGTGAATCCTTTGGAATGACCTAGATTTCTATACTGGTTACCAATGAAATCATTATGAAATCAAGTCACATACACAGACACAGACATACACAGTCTAACTTAACTAATAACACACAAACATTTATACATTTTATGCCTTTTATTGAGCACATTGATTAACATTCATACTGCTAGCTAGAAAAAGCAGCTGAACCTCTTCTAGTTTCACAGGTGACTTCCAATTTCACAAGGCAGCACACAAAGCCAAAGCTGTTCTTCTCAGGAAAGGTTAGTGTGGTGCCTCGACGCAAACAACTTTTAGAAGACCTCAGAAGACATGCCGTAGAGATGTATGAAGCTGGGAAAGGTCACAAAAGCATTGCTAAAGACCTGAGTGTACATCAATCCACAGTTAGACAAACTGTCTCCAAGTGGAGAAAATCCAGGCCTGTTATTGCTCTCCCTAGCAGTGGGTATCCTGTTAAGATAACTCCAAGAGCACAATGGTCAATCCTTAGAAAGAACCAAAGGTAACAGCAAAAGACCTACAGAAAAGACTGCAAAAGCCTTTGTCCATGTGTCCACTTTTACTGAACAACAATGGTGTTGATGGAAGGACACCATGAAGGAAGAGTCCTGACCCTAACCCTATTGAGATACTGTTGTATGATCTGAAGAGTGCTGTGTAAGCAAGGCATCCTAGAAATACTTATGACCTGAAACACATTTGCAGGAAGGAACAGTCCAAAATTCCTGCTCAGCATTGTTTAAATCTCATGTGCAGCTACAAGTTACATTTGGTGGAGGTGACCATTGCTAAAAGAGGATCTACAGGTCAGTAATTTCAAGGGTTCACTTGCTTTTTCTAGCCTGCCCTGCGGATGTTACTCAATGTACTCAATAAAAGACAAAGTACAACTGTTCATTTTACATTTTATTAGTAATTAATGCAGAAATCCAGGTAATTTCAATGCATTCACCTACATTTTCCTGCAACTTGTAACAATCACCTTGACTTATTATAAGTTTAGTGGTTACATTTATAGTCCGAGGATACACTGCTTATGATTAAGAGCCAATGTAGTACAAACAAACAAACTCATGTACACAATAAACCCACAATAGGCCCTGTTTGACCAAAAATGCTTTGGATATTTAAATGTATCTGCCAATACATAGAAAGTTTATAATGCACAAACAGAACCCAAAACCATCAAATTTTAACAATAGTCCATGCCCCTCTCCCAGATTCCCCCAAGTCCAATATGCAAAAAAAAATCAAAAAATGTTTGAATCAAAAAATCAAGTCCTTAGCAATGCATTGCAAAACAAACAAAAAACAAACCAACGGGATCTCACCGGCAATGACAGGCCTATCCCCAAGCTTCTTACAGATCCCTGAAGGGTCCACTCTGTCTTACAGTCTTTTTGACCCTTTTTTAAATATGCTTGGTCCAACGGTCTGCCAGTTCATAAGTAGAGAAATAAGAGGAAAAGTTGGTGGCTTTTGTTTGTTAATCCCTTCAGTATTCACAAAACACACCAAACTTTCCTCTTTCTTGCCCCGCCTTCCTCCTCTCTCCCATTAACAAGCAAATGCCCCTGCTGTGGCTCTGCCCCTTGCATTTCCAGGAAGGCTCGTAAAGGAACGGAGCTATGAGGGTTCAGCAAACAATTCTATTCTGGTCCCCTTTTTACCTGACCTCGAATAGCAAAACTCTCCCATTTTAAATGTTAGCACACAGGAAAGTTTAACCTTGCAAGGCATTTAAGTTTTAAACCCTTTCTTTGAACACCTTTCATGTGGCTGTGTCACAAACTGTATACATTATGAACTAAATATGCTTCATACGATTGCATTTATTACTTTCCATAATTAAATAACATTATTTTTAACATGTGAAACAGGATTCACATAAACCTGAGGATGAAACTCATTTTCATTATCAACATTAAGTATGTAACAGTAACAGTGACTGCATGTTCATATCATGTATATCATATATACAGTCAATGATTCCAAACATCTCTCATTGTATCCCCTCTCAGCACATGGATTCTTGTTACAGTGGAGGCTCTCAAGGGCAACTGGAGCTTTCTTCTTTACTGTTGCGTGTTAGTTGTTGCTCGCTGGTCTATCCATAATTGGCATTAAGCTTTAAATGGTCTTAAGAACAAACCATTAAACAAGCAGATAAAGTGACATAGTATGAGAAGATTTTCCCTGTAATTTCTTTAAATAGGGAAGTTTTGTGTTAAACTTGCAGTTAATCGTTTACAGAAAGAAGAGTCAGCATTGTTCAACACTGACAGCTTCAAACAGCTGAAAAACATTGCAATTGACAAAATAGCTTCTATAGGGTTTAAATCTGGACTCATCTTTAAATCTGGGCAGGGCAGAACAATCGGGCTACAATTGTAGCAACATACAGAGCTCTGCAGCTGCACTACTACAGACACTTCAAAGGATCAAACTAGGAAAATGAATGAACAGCATTAAAGAAACTAGTGACTGATTGTAATGATGACATTCGGTACAGAATTTGTTTGTTTTTATGGCAAAAATGAAACGGCTGTTTTCAAAAACAAACTATGTATGTGTGAGAAGTGTATCCATCCCTGTTTGTGCATATTCAGACCTAGACCTGAATCATGACAATTTTAGATTCCATTATCCACTCACTCATTTCCGAAAAACTGTAAGGTCAAAGGTTTTCACTGATATTGATCATTGGTTATGCTGTAGTCTTTACAAAATCGAAGCAGGAGTTCTACTGACTGAAAACCTTGTTGACTTGTATAAGTGTAGGCAGCCACCGTAGTCTATTTCAAGGCGTTGAATCAACTCCAAAGAAAAGAGCCAGCTTAAGAGTCCACAGTAAAGCGATGTTTTTCAAAGGGAGGTGGATAAGGTGTCGAGACGGTTCAGATCGGGCCTGTGTGTCTGTCAAAGGCTTTAAAAGAGAAAGAAACAAGGAGATGGAGGATAGGTGGGGCAAAAGGAGCAGGAAGATTGTGTTGATGATGTGGGCCGAGCAACTTTCCCAGGAAGCCAGAAGGTCAGCGAGTAAAAACACCTGCTTCCATGAAGTGTGTGTGTGCGTGTGTGTGGGTTTGGCTCAGCAGCAGCTCTTCAGGCTGGATGAAGTGTTATTTGCCTTCACATGGGTTCAGATTAAAACTCATTATGGTCATTTGATGAATTGCTTCAAATTGTAGGGCTGAAACAAATATACTTAAACGTGCACAATTAAAACAAGGAGAGCGAGAGAGAGAGAGGGAGGGAGAGAGGGAGGGAGCTCCTCCTCTCCTTTTTCTCCTTTCTTTGTTTATTCCTTTTATTTCCTCTTCCTTTTTATATTGTTTGTTCTACTTATAGAATATAAGTAGAACAATCATCAAAAGAATAGCTGCACTTTTCATTGCAGTGCTACTGGGAAGGAAGATAAAGGTTACCAGGAACAATAAATGATGATACATTTAGACTGATATGGGCAATATTTATACAGAAGTGGTGTTTCTCAGTATGGCATATGGCAGTTTGCTAATGCAACATGCCAGACGTCTCGGCATGGAGTTGTGGAGGTTCCTAATGGTGTCCTGTGATAATCCATCCCATGCAGCTTGAATGTTCTCATTTCTTCCTGCTGATTTTGCAGTAGGGGTGGAGTTGGAGTGACACCAGGCCTTCTGGATGCGTGACACAAACTGTTCATTTTGGTGGTGACCACGGTGCCTCCACACACGGATTCGTTTGACGTGTCCACCAAGACAAAAGCAGGACTCATCACTGAAGATGACCCGCTACCATTCTGAATCAGTCCATGACAGTCTGGCACGACACCGTTGCAGTCTTTGGCGTCATTGACGTGGTGTTAAGGGCAATTCAACGGTCTGTGTGCATCTAGTCCTGCGTTGTGCAGCCGTCTGTTAACAGGATGACTAATAGAGGGCAGTCCGTTTACAATTGTGGCTGTTGGGTCAGTTTTTTCTGTATATATAGTTTTTATATTTTCTGGGGACAAAATCATTTACCACTACTCCCATCTCATCTCTCTCTCTCTCTCTCTCTCTCTCTCCCCATCTCTCAGGTACCACTGAGCCACCCACACAGTTTTAAAGGCAGAAATATATTCCTCCTGTATATACTGTCTATGCCTACAGTGTGGAAATGTTCTGTACCGTAAATTAGTCAAATCTTTCTCTCTCTCTCTCTCTCTCTCTCATTCTCTCTCTCATTACAAAGACATCATATCTGTGTGTGAGAGGAAGAAAGCAGGAAAGTATATTATCCCCATGTTACAGTACATTCCCACTCCACTCTCCTTTTCTGTCTCACTCACTTGCTTTCATCTGACACTCTGTTTCTCATTTCATAGAGAAATCTCGAACAGATCCGCCATGAACTCGCCCGGATTACCGCTCTCACTCTCTCCCTTCACTCCTGGTTTATTGTTTTGACCTGCCGGTCCTGCTTGGTTTTATAGGACTGACTGGTTGGATCGTACGGTTGTCAGGGGTTGCAGGTTTTGGTCGCCTTGGAGATGTAACCGCGGTAACCTGCCGTTACCTTCAGACTCCGTCTCCGACTCCATTCAGCCGATGGCCTCATGAGGCCAAAGAGAGGTGAAGCGTGTCACGACTGGAGCTTATGCAGACCGAGTTTTGAGTCGACCCAAAAGACTTCTCTGAATCCTCAAAGCTACAAAAAATTTAATAAATATCATTATTCTCCAACAAACACCATCAATCCTCAGCAAACATCACTGGTACTTAACAAACATCATCATTCTCCATCAAGCACCATCATTCTCCATCAAGCACCCTTATTTTCCACTAAAAATCACCATCCTTCACCAAACACCATCATTCTCCACACAACACTACCAATATACTATCCGAACATTATAATTATCCTCCAAACACAAACCTCCTTCAACTACTTCCATCATTCTAAAATATACTGGGTCTGGCTTAGTTTATTTTTTATTATTTTTTTTGGCTAAATGTAGGCTATCAATAAAGGCTAACTACAAAATACATCAGGAGTTCTTGAGAGAAACTCTGACAACTCCAGGTTACAGTCCATTACGCAGCTTTACTTTTAGTTACTGAAACCAGCACCAAACACAGCAGGAAAAAACACAGCCTTTCCAATACCAACAGCTAAAACCAGCTCTGGAAAATCCACCACTCCACCCGTATACAGGCTCTTCAACATAAAAGTCCTTGTTCAAATGAACTTAAAGCCTCCAACATAAGCATTACCTTTCTTTAATAAAATGAACAATTTACAATGTGGGGTGACCACACCACAAAACATCTTGTTGGAACGTTGTTGTACTAGGCACTATTGACCCTAAGCTAAGAGAGTCTAGCGGGTCTGGTAGATGGAGCGAAGCCACGATGCGAGGAAAGAAGGAGAAACGAACCCCTGCGACTTTCTCAGCCAGCCAACCATGCAACCAAACCCCCATCCTCTCACTGAAGCAAAGCTTTGAGTATTTGCTGTCGATTACTAATGAAGGTCTATTTGAGATGCCACTACAATGTGCATCATCAATTTTCACCAAACATCATTTGCAGCATTGTCTGGCAACATTGTAAATCTCCAAAAGGTCTTTTCTCTGCAACTAGCACCAACACATTCCAGCACATAGATATGATGTACTGCCCCAGTGTTTGGGTTTGCTGGTGTTATTGGAGAATGTTGAGTAAATATGGTCTATTCCACTGCATTCCACCATTCTCTCTAAATTCAATTCTCTATAATTGTCTACCATAATAATTCTCATGTTGAAAGGTTCTCAAGGTTGATACTGTGAGAACTAAAGAATGATCATTTTCTGCTAACGATCCACCTGATTCCTTGATTTGGCTTCACCTCGCCAGCTCCTGATTGAAATTCACTTTTAGCTTCAAACCTGTGTTGCTTTCAGCCACGTGTTAACTGATATGTTTCTTGTCTGTCTGTATAGAATTGTTTTACATGTGTGTTGTTCTAATTCACGTACTTTACAAGTTCTCTGATACAGCAAGCAGGGCCACCAGCCCTATCAAGTGCTCCACTAGATCCCCCTGGTCTTGGTGAGAGTGTATATGTGTGTGCATTTGTTTGTTTGTTTGTTTATGTGTATATGCACAAATGTAATGAGTGCATGTGTGAGTACAGTGGGCCTTTATCTCTGTGAGACCTTGACAGACCCCCTACCTACAGTTTTATGTAACAGATAACCATGTATAAATATCTATGCACAAAAATGAGCAAATTATGTAAGACTGGTTTTCTTCCTCTGCTCTATCTATCTCTTTCTCGCTCTCTGCTGATAAACTCAGCAGTTTGGTGGGACGGCGTTAGCCAAACCCTTTATCGGAGCCGAAGAGAGGAGGCATACCAGCGGAGGCAGTTGCCATGGCAACACCGCTACTCATGGCAGTGGTGGAATCAGCAAGACGTTGCTGGAAAAAAGAGAGGGGGAGAGAAGGAGAGTGAGTTAGGGAGAGTTTTACTCTGGTTTACGATTTTTTACACACACACAAGCAGACAGGAACTCTAAAAGTAACTCAGAAATAAATAGAAATACACGGTAATAAGAAACATAACACCCGTACAGGTTATAACATGCTTTGTTTGTCCAGTTGGGTCGAGATTTCCCTGGTGCTTTTGGCGCCCCCTGCACATGCAATATCAGGATGTAGGAAGTACAGTTAGTTCCTGGGCCTATAAATAGCCAGGGCTACATTCTGTCCAGCTGAAATGGATCAAACTGCATGGGACAGCACTGATTTACTGAACGCGCCTTTTGCAGAGCCTGGCACAGCGGTGTTCTAAGGAAATGTGTCCTTGTTATGGCATTCTTATGTCTTGAGCATGAGACTATAAAAAAATACATGTCACAAAATATGTAGCACATAGTTGTGTAATCAAAAAAGAATTTCATAATAGTAGTCTTATTTAAATCTTCAACCCAAATTGAGTCCTATTCATAAAGGTTAGAATGGTTTCTACTACCACACCCATGGAAAAATGAGAGTCAAACAAGTCTGAGAGTCTTTTATGATGTGTGGTAAACAGCTAGACCTTTCTTTCTCATCTTTGAGCCATCTAGCATCACTGAACAGTTGAAAAAGAGTGTCAATGGATAGTTTGTGCCTGTATGACCTCTCAGACCTACCTGTGAGATAACAAATCACCTACGTTACGAGAGAGAGAGAGGGATCTCAAACATAGACTAGAAAAGTGCATTTCCTGAAGAAACGCAGAGTGATTGTGCAGCTTAAGCTTGTTGCTAGCCAGATCCTAAGGAGTGCTAAAAATGAATGGACGTGTAAGGGAGGAAAGAGGGATGAATAAGCAACTCACTGAGGAGTGTGCATCATTATAGCTGTGGATTAGAGTTTGGGTATCTGCCCTAAATGAGTACATGCAGTTTGGAGGCTGTAGGTTAAAGGAACAAAATGGTTTGAGTGTGAGTGAAAATGAATGGGACTCTATGGGATGAACAAGTGATGGGGAAAAAATCCTGCGAGTCAGATCAGTATTGAATTTGTGCTTGGGGGTCTGCCCAGAAAAGTGTATGTGTAACAGTGTCTTTCAATCAAGCAGTCGTACAGTAGATTAACATACCTCTTTCACTTTTAATGGGAAAATTTCCAGAATTCAGTAAAGTTTTTTCTGAAAACTGTACGTCAGCTCAAAAAGCTGTACATAAGCACACTGTTCCCAATCAGACCAAACATTCTGGAGTTGGAACACTGTCGATATTCAGAGGTGACAAGTAATGAAGTACAATTACTTCTTTACTGTACTTAAGTAGTTTTTTTAGGTATCTGTACTTGAGTGTTTTTGTCACCTAATGCTTTTTACTTTTACTCACTACATTTCAAAAGAAATATCTGTACTTTTTACTCAGTACAGTGTCTAAACAGACACGTTACTTTCAATTTAATGATCTATTTATTTTAATCTCTCTATTAATGTTTTTTTTTTATAATCAGGCGATTTTATTCAGGTGCCTAATAAAGTGCAAATTGAAATCCTACTGGCTGTGGGGGGGCGGGGGGACCGGAGTGAGCCTGTGATTGGCTACTTTCACGTTTTTCAGGCACTCAGCACTTGAGCTCAGCGGTTTATACTGGTGATGCATCTGAAAGAAACCTGCAACAGTGGCGTTACTGCCAGAGAGGGTGAGCAGGATGAGAATTCCCGGTGAGCCGGTAGTGTTTTAGTCTGCTTACTGTGAGCTAATGTGTAAACTCACATACATAAACCAGCGACCCCATCTGTACTGACACAGCCCCGGTGTGGTAACTGTAATGTGGGGGTTAAACCAGCGACCCCATCTGTACTGACACAGCTCCAGTGTGCTAACTGTAATGTGGGGGTTAAACCAGCGACCCCATCTGTACTGACACAGCCCCGGTGTGCTAACTGTAATGTGGGGGTTAAACCAGCGACCTCATCTGTACTGACACAGCCCCATGCTGTAACTGAGACTCGTAAAATGGATTCAGTGAATATTAGCTTTCATTGCCAATACACCTTAAATAACGTAGCAGTCATGTTCAGACGGGAACGTCTGAGTGGAACCAAGACTCCAAAGAAGAAACTGCCTAAGAGCATGAGGTAGAACCTCTGAGATGAACCAAGACTTGGAAGGTAAAACTGCCTAAGAGTATGAGGTAGAACCTCTGAGAGGAAGCGAGACTCTAAAGGTTAAACTGTCTAAGAGCATGAGGAAGGTTGGTGTGGCTCAGCGGATAACACCACTAACCTCCAGGGAGCTACCGCCCCATGTGGGAGATGGGGGTTCGATGTCTGGGTAACTACGCTGTGCTACACCAATAAGAGTCCTTGGGCAAGACTCCTAACACTACATTGGCCTACGTGTAATATGAATGACCTTGTAAGTCGCTTTGGATAAGAGCGTCAGCTAAATGCCATAAATGTAAATGTAATGTAAATGTAAGAAACAATGAGAGGAGCCAGGACTCTAAAGGAGAAGCTCCTTAACAGCATAAGGACAAAACACAGAGAGGAACCACAGTTTAAAAGTAGAAGCTCTCTAGGGCTACGTTCACACAGCAGGCAAAGGTGGCACAAATTCGATTATCCCACAAAATCTGATCTGGTGGTCACATTATCTTTTAGATGTGATCCATTTCTGACATTAGTCTGAACAAATCATACTCCTAAACTGACCTGCATACACAAAAGAGCAATGTTTCATGTGGCATGCTCAGCCAAACATAAACAATCATAACTGACAACAGGTAACAGGTTCCTCTTGGATGTTTCATGTTCGTCTTCATCATCATCACAGGTGCGATTGCAATGTTCCAACAAACGTGTGTGTTCTATTTTCAGGTTTTTGTACAGAAACATAAGCCCAAATATTTATGAGGTTTCCGCAGTGCAAAATTATGCGAAATGTCAAGCTGAATTCACATTAAGGTCACATTAATTCTTATCTAACTGTTCAGGCTGAGTCACATTGCCACATATCGGATATATCTGTGTCAGATTTCAGTCCCACAAATGATAATGTTCCAAACTGCAACACACAGAGAACACATCTGTGTCATGTATGAGGAAAAAGCGTTGGACCACTTTTACCTGCTGTAAATTAGCCCAAGAGCATGAGGAAGAAACTCAGAGGAGGCAAGCTTCAAAAAGAGAAGAGCCGTAAGAGCATTAGGAAGGAACACTGGCTATGTTTACATGCAGAGATTTTTACTGATTGAATTAATTCAGGTCATAGATTGGAACTGATGTGTTTATATGCATCGTCTACTCAACAATCTGATGAAAATCTCCATTTACATGCACCCTGCAAGTAATCAGACCCTCAGCTTGCTTATTCCATGAAATGGCAAGTTTCTGTTTTTGGTATTCTTAAATAAGTGGAGTCGTCTAAAGAGTTTGGCAGAAAGAGTTGGTGGAACTTCTCGTTTCCCAAAGCAAGAACATAAAAACGAGATGTCAGATCTTAACAAATGTGTGGAAGACCTACTAGAACAAACTAAAAAAAACATTTCCACAAGAAGAATTGTTAAATAGCGCCACCATAGTGAGAGAGTTAGCAGCCCGCTAATGCTGGAATAACCAGACAACATGGGACCCCCCAATTACCGAGGGGTATTCTGCACATTGTTAAGGTGTATACGTAGACATATTCTATCCCGATTGAGCAATTAGTCGGATTATTAAGGGATTATCATGCAGTCTGCATGTAAATATGGCTTCTGAGAGGTTCCAAAATTCAAAAGAAAGAAAGCTATTTACGAGCATGAGGAAGACACAATCATAGGAACCAAAACGCAAATAGGACGCCATCCTCCTCTGGGCAACAGATTAAGATACAAACAGGACACGTTCACAAGGAAGATTAACCATCACACACAGGAAGAATCTTGGACATACAGCAGAGACCAATAATAAATTTGTTTTATTAGGGTTTATTGATTATGTGGGACATATACAGGATGTAAGATATGAGAATGTCATGGAGAAGAAGTTCAGTATGAATGTCAGACAGAGACTCTTGTTTTTGCTGTGGTTTCAAATGCTGCTTTAATGCTAGTTCATGCTGACTAGTGCTGTTTAAGTGCTGTTGTAGCATGGCCCAGCAGGTTGTCCAGCTATGTCGACTGGTTGACAAGCAAAGACATTTGAAGTGGTGGACCAGCGAGCTTCTGGTGGTAAAGCTGGTAGGGCAACCATTTAAGCTGCGTTCTGATGACATTAATTAGTTGGAACGGTTGTGACTCAGTGTGTTTGGTATTAAACTCTGTAGGAAGACAGGTTTTTGGTCACTGCTGCTAAATATGATTCACCTATATTTCTGTTATCTAAGTAGTTTGGAAGTGGAATGCCATGATATCGAGTCAAGTCATTCCAAAGGAATCTTGTTCACAACCACGTAAATGTGTCCAAATTACACTATCAGTCAAAGGTTTAGACATGCCCAACTAAATGGATGCTTTTCGTTATGTTAAAGACTCATAAGAAAAAATAAATATCCTGATATACCACATATTCTCTTGATGTCTTACAATACTTGTGCCATATCGCCAACTCTAATATATATTTTGTTATGCAAAATTTATTTATTTCTGCACAATTTAAGAGCTGTAGGAATCATTTCCATTTTGTGAATATTTATGATGGACAGACCAATAGAATTAATCCAAAATTGCTTAGTACAAAAATCTTGTTATAGAATAGGATAGAATAAAACAGAATAGAATCATTTTATTGTCATTGTACTTGCATACCACGAAATTTAGTGCAACATTCTCCAAGAAGAAACAGTAAACAATAAACAAGGCAGTAATATAGAATATAGATAGTTAAGATATTTGCATATTTACAGTGCACTCAATGTGACAGTGAGTGACACAATAACAGTTACAATGTAAATATAAATAAATAAGTTATGAATGTGTAAAGTATCCACGTCCATTGCTTATTGCTTGTTAAGAAAGTTGCTTATCCTCCTTTAAAGTGGCATTTTGGAGTTTTCTTAAGGTGACTGCATAATTCCATGAGTGCTATTTTATAGTTTGATGTCTTTTACTCTAAAGTAAAGCATTAAGCTAAAAATAAGGAAAACCTGCTATGAAAAGTTGTGTTTAAACTTTTGACTGGTACTGTACATCTTTACCTCTATTAAACTAGTTAGTTATGTGAATACTGCTACTGCTACTACTACTACTAATAATAATGATAATAATAATAATTATAATAATAATAATAATAATANTAAGAAAGTTGCTTATCCTCCTTTAAAGTGGCATTTTGGAGTTTTCTTAAGGTGACTGCATAATTCCATGAGTGCTATTTTATAGTTTGATGTCTTTTACTCTAAAGTAAAGCATTAAGCTAAAAATAAGGAAAACCTGCTATGAAAAGTTGTGTTCAAACTTTTGACTGGTACTGTACATCTTTACCTCTATTAAACTAGTTAGTTATGTGAATACTGCTACTGCTACTACTACTACTAATAATAATGATAATAATAATAATTATAATAATAATAATAATAATAATAATATACCACAATAAAGAAATAACAAATGTACAGTTGTAGGATTGTACACATCAGTTCAACTGCAACCAGGAACATCCTAATGCTCTTCATTATTATTTTTTTTATTTATTTATTTATTTTTTTTGCACTTGTGAGAGATAGGGGTATCTAAAAGTTAAAAATCTTGGTAATCAAAGAAGAAGATCAGGTAAGGGCTCCAGGTTTGATAGAAGGATTTTGTGTATCAACATGTATATATGATTTTCTATAAATACAGAATATTTTCTCTATATTCCGTTCTGCTTTCAAACCACACATGTTGTGTAGAATCTGTTCTTTTCACAGAATTTCTCCACTTGTTTCACTTGTTCCACAAGTGAAGAAGTTTTGAGACCCCATGATTAGCTTTGACTGTTTCAACATATTTAGACACACAGCTACCTAGTTAAACAGTGAAGACATTCCTAAACATGAAGTTTAAGAACCCAAAAATGTCATTGCAGGATCTGCAGGTAGCTCTCGCCACTGTTGATGAAGTGCATGCTCCTACTGTTAGCAAAAGAGTTATGTGAGAGGTACGCCAGAAGGAAATCTATGCTACCTAAAAAGAGCAGCAAGTCTAAAGTGTGTTAATGAATATTTAAGCAAGGACCAGGGCTTCTGAAACACTGTGCTATGGACAAGTCAAAGAAAGAGCTGCTTGACCACAGTGCCAATGTCATGTTTGGCAAAAAAGACAGCGTTTGATCAGAAGAACCTCATACCAACTGTAAAGCATGTTGGTGGAAATGTTAAGGTTTGGGCTGCTTTGCTGCCTCAGGGCCTGGCCAACTTGCAGTCATAGAATTGACTATGAAATCTCTTTCATACCAGAGGGTGCTTGAGGAGAATCTGAGACCATCTGTGAAAAAGTTGAAGCTAACGATGTAGACCTTCCAACAGGCTAATGATCCCAAACATGTAATTAAATCCACCAAGGAATGGCTCAAATGGATGTAATAGAGGGTTACGGAACGGGCTATTTAAAGCCCAGATCTGAATCCCGGTGAAATGCTGTGGGGGGGGATTTGAAATGGGCTGTACATGAAAGAAAGCCCTCAAACTTTTCACAGCTGAAAGAAGGCTGTGTGGATGAGTGGGAAAAAATTTCTCCCAGTAGGTGCTAGATGCTTGTAGACAGTTATAGGGTATGCCTACATAAAGTTGTTGTTTCTGAACAAATGGGGGGAAGCACCAGATACTGAAGCCAGTGGAGTACTTAGTATTTTAACGGACAAAAACGTACATCTCTGTTACCTTAAAAAAACACATAGAAAAGTCAAATTCTCATCGTTTATTGTTCTATTACATATAATTTATCTGATCTGATAAGTCCACAAAAGAAAAATATATGTACATAAATAATAAATATGTAGATATGTAGATACTCACACAGTTATATGACTGTGTGAGTCAGTAATAATCCATGTAAACCTAAAACATTCACCGGGGGAAAAAAAATCCAAAGAAATATCAAAGCCACACGATGCATCAAGATTTCTGATTTTCCTCAACAGCTGCTTTTGTAGTGATCCTTACTAATGTTCACTTGTTAGCCAATCCCATCTGTTTACTTATCCAATGTTTGGCTGCCATTTTTTGGCATATATATGCAGCTTAATAGAATCAGAATCCGAATCAAGCTTTATTTGCCAAGTATGTTCACACATACAAGGAATTTGTCTTTAATAGTTTAATACATAATCTGTACTGAAACACATTTTTAAAGTAACCTTCCCAAGCCTTTTGAACAGGCATTTAACAGTGAATTTTGTAAGATGTTTAGTCTTAATTATTCTAAAATGAACTAAAATTATCAACAGAATGTAAGGAAATAACAGTTGTGATGCATGTCAAAGACATTTATGTATCCAGTTGCAGAGATATCCACAAAGGTTAGCATGCTAACCAACTAGCCCCAGCCTATCCTGTCTCGTAGTACCACTTTGTGCCTCAAGTCACTGTAGGGATGCCATCAGTCCAGAATGGCAGATGAAGCAGCAGCAGTGCACTGATGGTGTATTCTAACCTCTTCAGTCACGTTGAAGGTTCTGCTCCTAGTTAGGTCATTTACGGATCAGTAAATGCAATGATGGCTGAAACTGTTGACAAGCATTCATTATATCTATCCCTCTTCGGCAGCAAATAAAAGAAGGGATGTAAATATAAGCAGAATTAACAGCCGTTGCTGTCCACCACTGGAGACGCTCTTTGCAAGTAAATGGTTGAAGTTCGATGCTGAACTAGAAAGCGAACAGCTGTAAATGCTAACATTGAGTAGGAGGTACTGTGCATTTCCATGTGTCATAGGTGTGGACACCACAATTCATGTCTCCATTACAGTTGGTGACTCTGCTGCACTCCATCCAGCAGACTGGGGTTTGATTTCCCACATAGGTCCTTGGGCAAGACTCCAAACGTTATGGTAGCTCTGCATCATGATTAGACTGTACGCCACTCTGAATAAAACAGGCCTGTCAAATGTTATTAATATAATGTAGGCTCAATTCACCTGTTATATTTTATTGGCAGCCTAATATTGGATGAACACACGCTTCTAACGTTACTTTTATTTACAGTGTGCTTTTATTATCACCAAAACTGGAGGAACTAATGCTGTTAAAGCATGAAAGATAACTTAAGTGTGCACATAACTTAGTGCTCTTCTTTGCTTCTCTCATTTTAGGAAGGAAAAATCCCCAAGCTCAGCACACACAGACATGCACACACACACACACACACACACACACACACACACACACACACATACACACAAATGCACTGTTCAACAGGATAGTGATACACTGTAAGTGGTCCAAATATCTGACGGCCCATAATTCCCCTCTTCAGCGTTGCACCATCGCAACACATCAAATGCCTGATTATAGTTATCTTGCTATACCAAAATCAATGAATGCAGGTGGAAAGGATCGCAAGAGCGGGAGAGAGAGAGAAAGAGCGAGAGGACTTGCTTTCAGAGAGAATTGCATGTGTATAGTCTGGGGTAGTTACTTGGAGATAAGAAATCACAAATGCAGAAAATAATCTCATTCTTTCGGGTCCCGGGTCTCTCATGGGCTAAATATGAGGATTTCATTATGTGACTGTCAAATCAGGCCGAAAATGCTGCTAACATTCAAGAGCCAAGGAAAAAAGGAAAGAAAAAGAATGAAAAGGTAAAAAAAAGGAAAGTGACAACAGCATCAACACCTCGCTTTCCAAAATGATTGGACAGCAGGTTCAGTGAATAGAAAACATATTCTTCTCGCTCTCTCTCTCTCTCTCTCTCTCTCTCTCTCTCTCTCTCTCTCTCTCTCTCACATACACACACCCACACGCCCCAAAGGCCTGATCCCTCATGTCCCAGATTGCTTCCTTCTGCATTCTCTGTTTGGGGGGATGATGTTGAGTGTTGATTGGCCGTCATATATAAATGATAATGCATAATGTTGAACATCCTGGCAGATGACACTGACGGTTTCAATAAAAAATGAGCCCCCAGTGAGAAAAGGAATGAAAAATTTATGTGAGAGCGAGAGAGAGAGACAGAGAGAAAGAGAGAGAGAGAGAGACAGTCCTGTGGTGTGACAATGGTCCAGACTATCCCCACCGAGTGATCAGGGATATAAAATACGGTTTTCTGCACGTGTACAGTCTTCTATTAATTCTTACTTTCTTAACTGAGCATGCATGGACTATATGTAAATGCTGTTATTTCTATACTCCTGCCTGTAAAAGTATGTGTGGGTGGGTGGCTGGCTGGTTCCCGAGCGAGTGGTGCATTCAGAGAGAGCGGGTGTGTATTTGTGAGAGTGTTTTCACACACGCAGACAGACAGGACACGATGTACAGATGGTCGGGATGCTCTTGCTTTCTGCTTTCTTTATTTTTCCACCCTGTTTCATGAGACGTCTTTGCTGAGATTTGTAGAGATTTTGAAGGCAGAATTTCACAACTTGCACAGTTTGCCTTGCATATACCTTTAGATGTATGTGTACATGCATGTAGAGATTCAAGCCATTTTTTGAATAGGAATGTACAGTTTGTACCATACAGTGCATAAATTCTAGGCCATATAGCAGGTTTATTTTCATCTGCTTTTGCAAGGAAGACACTATATAACATCAGACAAACACCTATAAAATACAGTGCAAAAAACCCATGAATACAGTACAAGGTAAAAAAAAGATGTTTGTTTTTTGTGAAGTTGGGGATATGTAGGTTAGAAGAATACAGTTAGACGTGTACAGCTTTGGTTCCTTGATGCACTCCAGCCGTTCCATACATTTGTTCAATTCTAACACCTGATTTAATTTAATGAATGGTTTAAATAGACTAGGTAGTGAATGGTAATTGTAAATGATATACATCCTTGAGGAAAGATCAGGAAATGTTTAAGCTAACACACTCAAACACATCTAATCATAACCAATAGTGCACAGACAAACAGCCATAAAGAAAAGTTTCTTATGTAGCTTAAGACTTTGGCACAGCCCTGTTTCTGTATTACATTTCATTTATAAAAAAATGAATTACTTTCTATAGATTTTATAACATTCTATGGATTCTATAACGTTCTATGGACTCAATAACATTCTATGGAATCGATAACATTCTACTCTACGTATTCTATAACATCACATGGATTCAATAATATTATATGGATTCTATAATAACCTATGAACCATTATAATTAAACATTAACATAAAACATTACAGGCATGGTTACAGGCATAAATATTGATAAAAATGCATTACCTAGTACATTGATAACATGTTGTGACAACTACTTACCATGTGCTGTGTAAAATACATCATATTGCATACATACATCGTGACAACACAAACATAACTACTGCAGCAAGTTAAATGTTAGGAAATATGGCATTTCCTGTGCAAACAGCAGGTTATTACCCACCTGTTACAGTCAATAAAGTATTGTTGGAAATATAACAGCACTGTTACATGTACTTAGTTACATAAGAAGAAAACTGCTGTCCAGCTTTTAGGATACACTAGTGTAGTTATATGAGTAAAGTCTGAAGCTGTTCAGATGTGTATTTGCATAAGCTGTACTTCTGTCATCCATATGTAACTGTGAATACATCACCTGTACCCTGTTGTTACATGTATTGTTAATGTAACTACATGGCTATTAAAGACACTATAGCACAGTATAACGGATCGGGAGACCATGTAATGCACAGAAAATGTTTTAGCTATGTTAATTATGACTTATGAATGTTTTGTAACATGTTATGAAAGTGTTCATATATTCTTATTCATATTATTAAAATTGTGCTAGTGCCAGATATTATCACGTTTTTGCCCCTGGACAAAAAAAAAAACATAACACTGTGCATTAGTCGGATAACACATCTCATTTATTTAATTTCCAGTAAAAATGGCAATTGAGTACAATTTATTAATTTTTCAAGAGCTATTTCTCCAGATAGGCCATCATACCTGTTACTATCAGGTAAACAGTACCCAAGCTCCACTCTTCAGACCTGAAAACTATAGATCTAACAAGATGTATAGCAGTGAAGAAGCTGTTACTGAGAAAAGGAACAATTTGCCAACAAAAAGGGTAAATTAAATAAAGAAGCAGCTGGACTGACCACCCCAGAGGCCAGACCTCAGCTTTACTGAATGTGTTTGGAGTTACCTGGAGAAGGAAAAACATGCAACCAACTTTAGAAGTGTGGAAATATGTGGAAGCGGGTTCCTTTAAAACACTGAAAATAAGAATCCTGAAAAAATAGAAACTGTAATAAAGGTTGAGACTCAACACACGAAATACTGACAAATATGTGTAATATATTTATTTCACACATTGCTGTGAGGGAATGTTTGTAGTCAACCACAAGAGCATAAGTGAGGACAGGTACTGATGTTGGCTGTTTAGTTCTTTATCACTCAACTTATCCCCAAGGTAATGGATGGAGCTCAAGCACTCCAGAGAGTTTCACTACTCTACAGCCCAGTGCTGGGGGCTTTACACCCCTTGGAGTCTTGGCATTGGGTATAGTGATATTAGGCTTATGTGCATCTGCTCCAGAGCGTCCTGTTCTATTGGCAATGTTTTTCTATGGAGATTACACAAACTGTGAGTGTGTAATTCTTAATTTACATGTAGCATAACATGGTAGTAAATTCTTTCGAGGACTTTGAACTCTATGACACTAGCAGTCTCTTGGATATCTTCCTTGATGACACTCTACCAGTCCTATAATGCATCTCTACTCTTTTTGTTTTCAGGGTTTCCCCCCTCTGTCTTCCTTTAAGTGAGTAACACACTGATACTCAGTTGGGATCAGGTCAGGAGACTATTTGTTTCAGTTGTGTGTTTTGAGTCACACATGCAAGTTCGCTTATGCTTTCCACGTTAAGTGTTTCGCAAGCATTTGTGGAAAGCTTTGTATCTGTTTTTCCTGTTTGCTATGAGCTGCATACCACTATAGCAGATCCTCAAATCATGATTGTGAATTCAGTTTCCAGTCCTGGATTTTTACTCACTGGCAGTTAACTGAACTGTTGATGTAAATGACTGGTACAGTGGCCGACAAGAAATTGCACTGCAAATGCAGAAAATACTTTCAGCAACATTACTACACCTGAACTACATTTCACAAACACAATGCAAATATACAAAACACATGCAACTTTAGAAACACTGTAAAGCCACTACAACACAATGGAAATGCTTCTGGAAGAGAGAAAATCACTGAGTGACGGCCACAGAGTTTTTTTGTTAGCAAACAGACATGTCATAGCTGTAGTTATCAGGCCTTATACTTACACTGTAAAGCTAATTCATATTACCTACCATACAGCGATATCAGTGAGTTATTATACCAGGTGCCTGCCTCTGGACACCAATGACTGCTGGAGGAAAGGCAGTAACCTAGGCTCAGACACCGACACCAGCCATAAATGACAATAGAGAAGGATGTCGCCCACGAGGGAGGGATTTCGGGCAACAGCCACGACAGACATGAGTCCTGCCTTCTGGGCCTCGTCTATAGTTCCACAATGTTCACTTGTGGTGGCCAAGCTGCGGAGTGGGAGCAGTGACGGGGAAGCAGAGAAACGGGCTCTCTTTCCCTCTCAGTTCAGGTGCTTGCGCTGCTCCTTAATGAGAGCTACCTGACACTGATGGGACACTGGCAGAGTGGGCATCTTTGAAAAGAGTGGAGAGGGAAGAGAGAGAGGAGAGATGGATGAACAGCAGCAAGAAGAAAAGGACTGAAAAGAGGTGAAAATCTCATGTGGCAAGGATGGAAAAGTCTAGTTGGAAGCCATTGAAAAGTGGTGGTGATGCTTGCTGCTGCCATCTCTCTGCCCTCCAGCAATCCCATTTTCAGTGCACTTTATTATTTTGAAGAACATTTGTAAATGGCTATCAAACAAATTAGCATCTCCACTACACCGTAATAGTGTAAGGCTATGCATGTTTTATTGGTTTATCACTTCTTTACTGCATCTGCTGATTGAAAGAACAGTATATTTAGTACAAATGAACTGAAAGCTTAAATATGCACTACATAAGTATTGGGTCACTTGTGTTTTGGACCCCTTCCCAAGCAGATGCATGTGTTTCTGAGCACGTTGAAAGAGTATTTAAAGAAAACTCAGAAACTGGAGAAGGATGTAAGTGAATTATTATCTACAGTGGTTATCATATCTTCATCAGGTCTAAATCTGATTTTGCATTTAAAGACCTAAGGATCAAGTTGAACCTTCATTTTTCAATACTGTCTGCACATGAATCCTGGCATCAAAAGGTTTGGGAAATCTGCCATAAAGTATCAGAAACATGCCTACGCAAGTGTACTTGAGATTCCTTAACAAATTGATAAGATCTTTCCACCATGCTAATAGGTGAGATATAAACTTAGCTCCATTAGCCTCGCTGCTTCAGTACAAAGCTTAAGAAACTAAACAACTTCGGACACCAAGCGTGTTTTGCCTGATCGACTACATTTTGAATAAGGGGGAAAACTGTGACCTGTGCTCCCTATCATTTCAGAACACCTCCTGCTACTGATTTCAGTCACGTTAGCATCGCTGTAGCTGTATGAGTTATAGACAGAGGCAGATGAAGGAACAGAGATAAGCAATCAAGCACACATTTGTCCTTTAATTGCCTTTTAATAGACAACCATTAAAGATTACTATCCTTGAACTTAAATTAACTTGACTTCTCATGCCTGCCACTCTATGTGTGTGTGTGTGTGTGTGTGTGTGAGTGAGTATTGGGATAATCTGATTAAACTGCACATTATGGTGATGAACGATTATAAAATTCACTCTTGGTCATCAGATAAATTTAAACAAAAAAGAATAGGAATTTTAAGGTGTGATGTCATGAGAAATGCACTGTTTATACTCTCTCTCTTCTGTTTCTCTTAGAGTTTGTGCTTCACATTTAGCTTTGACACTTTGTTTAATGATAGGAATGTATTTTCTCTTATTCAGTAACTCTGGCCTCCACAGAAAAAGTAAGAAATGGAAAGAAAGATCATTTTTATATACACACTCATCATACAATAAATGATGATAAATTTAGACTGATATGGACAATATTTATCGAGCTACCGATACAGAAGTAGTGTCGCCCAATATGGCGTCAGGATGTTTGCTAATGCAAGGATAGAGTTGTAGAGGTTCTTAACGGTGTTCTGTGATGATCCATCTCATGTAGCTTGAATATTCTCACACAGTTCCTGTAGATTTTGTGGCAGAGGTTGGAGTGGTGGAGTAACACCAGGCCTTTGTCGTAACAGTCTGCGTGCATGTAGACCTGCGTCATGCATCCATCTGCCAGTGGTGCTGGCACTAACAGGATAACTCATGGAGGACATCTCTTCTTGCTGAATGTCCCGTCGCACGACCGGTATGACACACAATACGTTGATCATCCCATAAGACCATCCCACTTCCCAGAGCCCTACGATGAGACCCCGCTCCAATTCTTCCAACTGCTCAAATTGCTTTTGAACTCTTCTCCGGACACACTTCACTTGCAAAGGATTCTACCAACATGACAGCACGAGTCATAATGAAAGAGCATCCACAACAGGGCGACCTTACATAGTCAGTCAGGTACAGGTATAAGGCCCATCCTTGTCTCATGATGTCAAAGCTACCCACCAAGTGTCAATTGTTCATAATAAAACAATTACTATTTAATGAATATACATAAATTAAAGCAAGCAAATTGCATATTATTATTAACTAATTAACGAACAGGTGATAATCTGTTGTCATATTATTATTATTATTATTATTATTATTATTATTATTATTATTATTATTATTATTATGCTGCTATCATGCACTTGCTTTGGTATTATCACATGAAAGTGCAGAAGCCATTAAAGATATTTGCCCATAACTGAATAAAGATGCGACAGAGAGAGAGAGAGAGAGAGAGAGACAGAAACTATACTGTGTACATGTTTGATGCATGTGGAGTGTGTATGAACGAGTGTTAGTGCTGGGTCATTGCGGTACATTAGACCAGCGAGGGGTTCGCTTTCATACCGCAGACACACACTTAACTCCATGAAAAATGAATTACACTGTGAGATAAAGTGACAGATGTGTGTGGAGAGCAAGGTGGCGGAGTGACCAGGAGACAGTCGAGGGTGTGTGTGTAGCAGAGAGAGAGCGGGAGGGTTTTGTGTGAGGGGTTGATTGAGAGGGCAGTTGAGGTTAGCTCTCGTGATGAATAATGTAGTTTTGACAGCAGCTGTAACTTGGCCATGCTTGTGACCTTATTAAAGATGAGACACCCGGAGCGCTGATTGCACACTCATACACACACCAGCATTGCTGCTCTTGAAGGATAAAATGCTTTACCTGGATCCCTAACCCTAATCACTACCTTGATCCAGGTGTGTGATCTATATGATATAAGGGCATATGCCATATTCCAACTCACTGTTTGAGAACAATTTCTGTTTGCTGGAAAAAAAAGCCATTTAAAATATGAAAATGTGTCCTACCTGTTGCACGGTCTGTATTTTGTGGGAATATGTTAGTAAAATGTAATGCATTTGTATGAATATAGCCGTGTTCATAATGCTTAATGAATACATTATAATGTGTTATGAAGGTTTCACTTGTTTCTTAGAGGCTATGTTCACATGTTGTTCATGTCCTCATTGCTCAGTTTCAACTTTCTGCTCAGGTTCGATCTCTCTAACATGATGGTTCACATTCATGTAGGTAAACTGGCATCCTGAGATGACCCGAATGTGCACATCCTAATCAGTCTAACCAGCAGAGAGCTCTGAACCGCTCTCTGTTCTTCATTATTAGAGAGAGATGAAGATAAAGTATCAGATGTGTTGTTTTTTCACTGTTTGCTGGCATATTTTCTTCATATTTTCTGCTGCTGTCGGGTTAACGTTGAATGATGACGCACGAACAGTAAAAAAACAGCTAATTAATTCTGGTCTGAGCATCTCATTAAGGTTGCATTGTCATAAATCAAATACACATCCAAACTTGGACCACATATTAAAGTGGCTTAGTGACTCAGGTCAAAAACTCTGAAAACTCTGGAGGCTCAAAGGGCAGGAGTGAGGGAAAATGATATGTTAATCCTCAATAGGGTGTAGTCAATTTAAAGAATAACACTTCTTAAGAAAAGAGTTTTTGGTGTAGGCCCCAACTTAGGGCCAGGTTTTGAAGCACTCAGACCATCACAGATCCTGACAAAAAGGACAGAAAGGATCAGAACCAAACCGGTGGTGGGAGGGGGTGAATAGAGGAGAATGTTGAAACGTCAGCACCTCAAAGCAACAGAATAGGAACGCAAGCTGAATCCCTTTAAAGACAGGTGGTAGGCTGCGACTGAGCAGAGTAATAAATGAATGAGTGACGTGGCATTGGAGTCTCCCTGGCAGAACATGAAGGGCAAAAAATTGGATTTATGCCTCTTTGGCCTGGTAATGTGAACGTAGCCATAGACATGGTATTCATATACTGTGCTACCACATTAATGTCCGCAGTCTGCAAGCTACAAGGTGAAACACCATGGTTTGCCATTCATAGCCTGTTCATCCCTATGTGAAACATGTACAAGGTCTTGTGTGCCTAACCTGGTGCCTAATGAAATCTTCTTGTTTGTCTCACTTTTATAAATGAAGTTTATACATTTTATTACATTCCGGTGTAGCAGGTCACTCGTGAAGCATTAATATTATTTTTATTTTTAATTATTTTAATAGTCTTTTAAGTATTTTAGTTCTTTTTGTTGCTGAAATTTATTCAGCAGTAACTACTGGGTAAATTCACTTTTGTTATTTCTTCATGTCGTTGCAAACGTTATATTTTGCTCTTAATGCTTAGTAGGTTTGTTGTTTCTTAAAGGTAATATATTCGTTGTTAACTACTGCAGGAAAAAGCTTTGCTTCTTTTCTTTCATGTTCAATCAAGTAATTTGATTAATTACTTAAGTAATTTCAAGTAATTTTAATTACTTAAGTAATTTCAAGTAATTTTCAAGTAATTAATTTGAACAAAATGCCACCAAATGTACCAAATTACTCTCAGGCTGAGGAATGTATCAACTGTCCATAAAATGCAAACATGTTTCCTCAAATAATTTAAGTGAAGCTACTGTTCAGGTAAGGTAACTTTATATTATAGAGGTAGCTGGTAAATTTACCTCAAAGAGTTTGAACAGAGCTGGCAGTAGTGTTTACACTTGACTTAGCGAACTTGAATCAGCCTAGTTAGCATAACCTCTCATTTAAAGAAGCAGCGTATAACCTCTAGTTGTAAGATTGCGAATTGAATCCTACTGAACCCCCACCACTCCCTCCCTCCCTCCCTCTCTTCCCAGAGAACCTACCGTGGCCACCAGGTTTACTGCTGTTGCATCAGTGCCTGCCCCGATTTTGTTATACTTCTTCATGTTTTGGCTTCTTTGATAGCGAGGATTCTCCCTCCCAGTGTGTCAGGTAACATCAGTGTCACATGCACGTTCTCAAAGAGCCAGTGAGAAAGGGTAGAGAGCAAAAGAGTGTGAGAGAGAAAGAGGCAAAGCGCAAGAGGGATGGTGAGAGAGTGAAAGAGGAAAAGTCAGAACAAGCAACACAAAAAAGAGAGACGGAGAGAGAAAAGTGTGTGCGTGAGAAAGACAGTGTTGAAATGAGTGAGGGAATAAGGCAAAAGAGCTAGAATTAGAACTCAAACAAGAGAGAGAAGTAACGAGAGGAAAAAGCAGAAAGACAGAGAAAGACAGGGAGAAGGAGAATTAGAACAAGAGAGAAAGAATAAGAGAGGGAAAACTAGATAGAGAAAGAGAATCAGAAGTAAGAATGAAAAAGACGGTCAGAAACAGACAGAACTGAAATGAGAGAAACAAGGTGAAAAAGCTATATAGAGGGAGACAGTTAGAAAGAGAGAGAGTAAAACATTAAGGGTGATGAGGTTAAACCGAGGTAAGGAAAGTCTGAGCTGCGAGTGTAAATATTGTATGACAGGTCGGCTGAATCCTCGGCCTTATAAATCCATCCTGTTCCCCTGTTAACCTCGGCTATCATGCTCATAGAACCACAGCTTCAGTGTCCTAATGCAGCTTTAGGGCTGAGTTCATCCAGGTGTGTGTGTGTGTGTGTGTGTGTGTTTGCTCGTGTGTGTTAAATAATTGATGAGCAAAGAAAAATGTGTTAACATGACTGAAATGTCAATGTCTCAGTTGATGCTGTCTTGCACACTTGTGTGGTATGTGTAACTGACTTTTCCAAGCTGCATCCACAAATGAGTTCTTTCATAGCAGCTCTTAGCAGGTTCCGCAACTTTTACAGCTAAGTGCTTTTACAGCACTTAGGCTAGTTTAGTGTCTCTACACACCTAATACACACACTTCAGTTTTCAGTTTAAAACATTATATGCGACTTGAAGATTAATTTGACGCACTTGCTTGACTACATGATTAATAAACTCTATTGTATCATTATATATTTGATAATGCACACAATGTTTACCGCATTCTGTAATGGTTGTCCTGCCTAGAAGCAGCCAGGGGCCGTAACTAAAGGTTTATGGTTGCTGGGCAAAGCTTTTGCTAGGTCTGGGGTCATGCTTCCCCCAGAGGATGTTTTTAATAACTGCAAAATGTCTGTTCTTCATTAACTTTTAGAGTAGCAGAAAAGTCTTTCTACAAGAGAAATACACTCACCATGAAAAGAATTGCTGCACAAATAGCTGCACCCAGAAGGAATCAACAGACAGTAATGAAACTTGGTGGGTAGGTTTGACATTGTGAGACATATGAATGATTCAAGTTTCACACTTGGCTGAGCATGTGACATAAGCAAGGACGAGTCTTCATTGTACCTGACTGACCCAACAGCCATAATTGCGGACACTCAGTTAGACATCCTGGCAGACAGCTGCACGATGCAGGACTACATGCACGCAGACATTACAATGACTGGCCTTAACAACACGTCAGTGTCACCAAAGACTGTAATGGTGTCGTGCCAGACTGTCGTGGAGAGACTCTGAATGGCAGCGGGTCATCTTCAGTGACCAGTACCACTTTTGTCTTGGTGGAGACGACCAACGAATCCACGTATGGAGGCACCGTGGCCAAGATGAGTGGCTTGTTGTCACTCATCCCATGTCAAGAAGGCCTGGTATCATTCCACCTCCACCCCTAGATATTGTCCATATCAGTCTAAATGTTTCATCATTTATTGTTCCTGGTAACCTTCATCTTCCTTCCCAATAGCACTGCAATCCCACACTTCCTTCTGGGTGCAACTAATCTTTGGATGATGATTGTATGAAAACTAATAATCTGTGAAGTTCTTAAAATAGTCGGCTTGTGAACTAGCTAACGTTCCTGCTTTATGGACCATCCCCTTTACCTCAAATGAGCTTAAAGTTAGCTAGCTAACAAGCAACCGGCTAAGACCCCAACAGCCAGCTATACTGACCGCAGTCTGCACAATCCATATTACATATAAATGTATCGTCACTGTCCAAAGGAAAATAAGTATCTCCAACATGGGACCAGGAGAGGGCAAAGTCAATGGAACTGGATTTTTTCCCAAGCAGTTTTAGGCCATTTCTGTTGGCCAGTTCATCATAAAACTTTCACACAATGTAAACAGCAGCTGCTATGATTAAATAAAGCATAAAAGTAAAAATCGACAAAAATGAAGATGCATGTTCATCTTCAGAGAGCAACAAACAACTTAGTTTCATTAATAACTACCAAATGTGTGTCCTTCTAAATACAGTACATACCCTCCTGAAAATGTGCCTTTGGTCAAAAAACAAAATGAATGAGATTAACAGTGCAAAATACTAATAGATTTCAATAATTCAAGTTCAAATACTATTCAATTAACCAAAACAGCCCTTACAACAGTAAATGTGCTCTGTTTATGTCAGAAAGCACATTTGCAGTCATTACACTATGCAGCGCATTAGAAAAGCCCTAGGTCAATCAGGAGAGGTTATTATCATAAATCATATCAAAGGTAAAGGGATTACCGTTGATCAGCTCATGTTGGGTAGCAGATTACACTGCATTATGTGTGTAAATATTGGCATGCATCACTTAGCAATTATGCACAGTTTAGATGTGGAGTGATGTTAATTAAGTAACGTTAGTGTATTATTTCCCATTGGTGGCTTGTGTTTTTCTTATGTAAGCGAAGAGAACAGACAAATGGGTATATCTGTGTGTCATATGACATATGTTGGGACATTTGTTGTATATAGGACATGGTATATATATTTTAGCACCTATATGCACTAATCATTTATATGCAGGGGAAATGGGAGGGATGACGCCGCCCTTGGGAACAATGCACCTTGTTCATCAAGTTTTCTTTGTTCTTGAGAAAGATCTTAAGGAAAAAGTGAGATTTCTGGTGTGTTCGTAAACTGCAGAATTGTTTGCACCTTCATGCTCCTGAGTGTGTGTAGATTCTGTTTTACATAAGAACAAATACCAAATATACAAATATTAGTGAATCTTCATGAAAACTGTGCAGGTGGGTTTTAGGAAGAAATTTCTTCTCAAGTACAGCTGGTGAATGAGGCCCAGTGAGCATTTACTGTAAAGTCAGAACACATCTGTGAATGAGTACAGCACGTACAGAATGATGCTGTCACATACATACCAATACCGGAAATAATTTGAAACGGCAGTTTGTTTTTTATGGCACAATGAAAATCTTTTACCACTGAATATAGCAAAACTAGCAGGGCAATATAACAACCTGAGTCCTCATGGCAAAACGTCTATCAATTTGTTATCTAGGTTATGTTGAATTTTGAATCTTTGCATTTTTCAGAAATTATGTTATTAATTAAAACATTGAAAACTTCGTATATTTTAAATAAAACCGAGGCCTCTATTATTATTATTATTAGTAGTAGTAGTAGTATTAAACACACATACACACCCAGCAAGATGATTAAACATTTAAAATTAAATTAATTAAATTATTGCTATAGCTAGCAAGTAATGTAACTCCAGTGCACAAATCATAGTATAATAGTAACAAAAATAATATTTTTGGGCCAATATACTTACCCTGAAGGTCTGATGTAATTTCTCTGTAAAAGAAAAACCTATATTTACATTTGCAGTACACACACTCTTATCCAGAACCACCTACAAGAGTGCTTTGTTGTCCACTCAGAGAATGTATCCTACTATGCAATACACCCTTGAACTAATGCTGTGATAAGACTACATAAATTCAGGCCAATTTTGACAAAATGGTGTCCTGTCTGATAAATTTCCAGTGTTAGGCCCAAATATGAGCTAGGGACAGGCATTGTAGGGTGAGATGATGCTCTCTAGCGCATATATACAAACATGGTGAAGAGAAAGAGGGATGCTGCTCATGCAGCTGTCAACAAGCCGTAGAACACATATGTCACAATAGCATCCACTACAACGCAAAGCAGTGCTGCAAACACGTTACCAAATTGCTGATGGCAAAGCACTGATCACAGGAGCCACAAAATATTAGTTTACTGCAGCTGCAGTTTAAACCACTTCTGTGACAGTGAAACTGTGAAATCTAGACATATTTACACAGTCATTTGCTTCTTATTAATTTTTTGAAAAATAGACAACATATATCCTGTGTGTGACACCCATGAACAGTGACACTCCTCCCCAAAAATCTATGACGATGCCAGGCTGTGTAAATAGTGATTAGTTGATGTCAAATGTTAGTGTTGCCAGTCTCTCAACAACAAGAATGTGTGAGGCTATTACTTCCTAATATGACATGGTGAACACAGTGAAAGACACTATTGTGTAATCTGATCCCAACATAAAACACTGCCAGAAACAAACAGTGCCGACACCTAGAAAGATGGCTATAGAGTTAAGACGTAGCATAAGTGCAATACAATGTGTGGCTGTGTCTGGGGAAGGACCAGGCCACTCTTGCTGAAAGCCCATGTCACCCAGAGACTTGGACAGTCAAACCAGCCTGAGTGCAACACAAAGATCTTTATTGACAAGATAAACGTATTTGACTCTGACTTTTAAGGTCCGTTCAGTCCATGAACCAGGATCTCTCTCCAGCTGTGAAAAAGTTCTCTTTGTAAAGTCCTCTCCTCTTCCTCCATTCTGGAGAAAGCAGTCTTCAAAGTTGAGCTGCACTGAATCAAGGAAGACACAGCTCACATGTGTGTGGGGGAGTGGTCACTGCAGCTCCACCTCTCCACCACCACAAAAGTGCTTAGATTAGTGCTCGCTTAAGTGCTTCATAAAGAGACGGGTCTTCAATTCACAACTGAAGTCTGTAAGGGAGTTTGCTGTTCAGACAGCCAGTGGGAGTTCAAGCCACCATCTGGGTGCCAGGACAGAGAAGCTTCTCTTCCAAGCATTTTGATGAACGACATGTCAAATTAGGTAGAGACGGTTTTATATGTAATTTGGGCATCTTAAGGAAGCTTCTTAGGGGAGCAGTAGAGTCAAGTGAGCAAAAGATTGAAGACAAGCCGTGCTGCTGCATTCCTGATCGGTTGCAAGCATATGGGAAGACCAACCTAGAGATAGTTGCAGCTGTCAAGTGTTGAGATAAACAAGAGACTGAACAAGCACCTAGGTGCCCTCCCAAGAGAGAAAGGGTAAAATTCTCTGAATGTTGTAGAGGAGCAACCTATGTGACCAAATCAGGTTTGCAGTATGAACTGAGAAGGATGACTGATCATGTAGAATCACACCACGGCTTCTTGAATCTTGAAACAGAACAACCAAGAATTTTTCGAATGAGATAGCAAGATCATGGTGACCTGTAGTTCCAGGGATGAATAGCAGCCTGGTCTTGCTAGGACTGAGCTTCAGGTAGTGAGCTGCCAGCCATGAAGATATGTCAGACAGGCATGCCACATGCAAATGGACATCTGAGTGTCAGAAGGTTGGGAAAAAGCATGCCATTGGCATAGTGTCAATGTTAACAGATGCCATGAGAGGATATTGCATCACTAGAAGAATGAATGTAAGTGAAAATAAAAGAGGGCCCAACATCAAGCCTTATGGGACGCCAGTACAGAGCTTGCTTGACCTACATCTACATGTTACAAAATAGAACTCACTTCAGAGCAGAGCCAGAGATTCCAAAGTTGGTGCGGACAGGCAAGAGGATCTTGTGGTTGACTGTGTTGAAGACGATGAATCAGAAGATTAATCAGAAGTGAATACAGTTTGGCTGATCTTGCTCTAGTCTCATCACTGCTATGAGGACAGTTTCTATTGAATGTGCTGGTTGAGGCCAAACTGGTTGGGGTCCTGGAGCTGGTTCTGAGGAAGAAAAAGAGACATTTGAAGCTGTTGAAAGCAAAGAAAAACAGATTAAGGAATTAAGAGCAGGAGAAAATGCTGAAGAGTTTGTAGGATCGGATGCTGCTGACACTTCCAGTTTCCCTTTGTAGAAATATGACTTTGCAGAAGTTACTTCAAGTGAGAACTTTGAAAGGAGAGATTGGTGGAAGCAAAGATCTCACTCCTCCACCTTCTCACAACCATTCTTTCCTCTCTCTGCATAGGACAGCTGTCAGCCAGGGGACAGGTGAAGAAGATCTTGCTGGCCCAGAGGAGAGAGTGCACAGAAGGTTAATTGCAGATGAAAGTGAAGAAAGGAAAGTACATGTAGCTGTGTCCAAGGAGAGAGAAGAAGGTCAGGGTGAGGAAGGGTAGTTAGGGTAGTTGAAGCAAGAGGGAAAGGAAGGAGTGCAGGTTATGGCAAGTGAAAGAAGAACATAAAGGGGTGACATGGACAGGAAGAGCAGGGAAGGAGAGTATGAAAAATAGAAGCGATGATCTGAGCAGTGGGTTACTGTGATATCTGATATCTGGGACTGGGGTTAGATTAGGTCCAGAACATTGCCTGCTCTGTATATTGGAGGGAACTGCTTGAGAGTGAGGTCAAAGAATGATAACAGTGGAAAGAGGCAGGATAACTACAGCTTGTCTGAAGGAAGATTACAGCCACTAAGTAAAGTGGTGTTCCATCAGTGGGAAGAATGGTTCATCTATTGAAGTTGCCTAGAGGACATAGAGAATGATAAATGACGATGATATAAAGTTTAGCAGGGAAGGATGCAGTAACATCATGGCACTCAAAAGTGGAATTTGAAAGATGACAGAATGAGTGGATTGAAAACGGAGAGTGAAGTGAAATGTCACTTCCTAGACAGAAGCAAACCTGTGCCACCGCCCCTGCCAATCTGTCTTGGAGAATGGCAGAGTTTTAGGCAGGAGCGTTGGACTCATTGAGCTCTCGGGGTGATCCAAGACTCTGTCAAAGCCAGGGAGTACAGTGAATGGAGAGATGAAGACTGCCTCCTGGACTGCACATTCCAGAGCCCTCCTCATCCTGTTCTGACATTATGATGACCATAAAATTACTGATAAGTTCACTGGTATTGTGGTTCCTGTGATGATGATAGGATCCTCTGGATATGTGAAATGTGTAGATAGGTGTTAAAAAACGTGTTGGAAATGTAATTGAAGGGACGTTAAAACAGAAAATTGCATTTACATCATTATACTTTAATATGAGAGCTCAGTACATCAAGTGACATACTGTGAACCTCAAACACAGTAGTCTCCATCTTCACATGCAAATCCTGTTTTGTAAAAGAGGGCAGAAAAACAAGCCATATACAAATTACTAGACTGTTTCATAACAGTCCTGACCACCCAAATGTCTACCCAAATGACCACCTAAAATGACACCCACAAAATTTACATATACCAGCTCAAGTTTCAGCCCAGCAGAAACAATGCAGATGGACCAACATAAGTAGCGGACTGTAATCCACTGTTTATACTGATTACTCCACGGAGAAATCCACTATTCCATGCTGTGAAAGCACTTTTTATGTCCATGCGATTTCCACTTATCTGTCAGTGGGCATGGCTGATGTTCATCTTCAAATGAAACTGGTTTAACAATTCGCCAGCTTCTTAATTAAATGTTCTGTTCCACCCTAAATGCTACATGCTAAATTGTACTGGCACTGGCAGACTGTACAGAAATGTACTTTCCAGGCTGCAAAGGTGATCATGCCTTTCCAAAGAGTTGCAAACAGGCATTGTTGATATTCATCTTCAAACAAGGCTGAAATTGCCTTCCTATTTGCCAGTTTCTTGAATGTTCCATTCCACCTTAAATGCTACAGATTGCTCAGGTACCAGAATGTAGCTGTGGCACCATTTAAGATGGAACGCAAAATTTGCAAAAAGGGTGGTGAGCAAAGATCCCACAACTCCAAAATGTTAGCTGCTCTGCACATTTCATTCCAGACAGTTCATCAAACTGTGGACAATATTAAGGCTTTGCACAGCAGAGAGAAGGGGAGAGAATCGGAATTCCATCTTAACTACCCTCACAACCCACTAGCAACCTGTATGTATGGATCAGAGAGTTTTGAAACACTGTGTCCACTCACTGACCACTCTATTAGACACTCCTACCTTGCTGGTCCACCTTGTAGTTGTGAAGTCAGAGAAGATAACTCTTCTGCTGCTGTTGTGTTGGCCATCCCCTAGTCCTTCATCAGTGGTCACAGGACACGCCCACTGTAACTGTAGAATTACAAAGTGTTCTATATGGTGAATCGAGCTGATCAAACAATGAGTGTAGCTGTAGCAGAGGGTGTACCTAATGAAGTGGCCGTGGGGAGTATGTAGATATCAGAGAACAACTCTAAATGCTCAAAAATGCATTCTTTATCTTTAAAGTTATAGAAACAAAGGAAGAATAAATGACACTTGGCCGAGGTTGAAGGGTCCCGTCTCTGTGTTGATGATAAATGGAAAAGATTGGTATGTCCACTTAGCTGATACAGTCACGCATATCTGTAGAGGACACCTCCTCATTTTATCAGCCTTGTGACTGCTTGCCCAGTCCCTACAGTTCACATCTTAGGCTAACCTGAAACCACACCTGAAAATAGCAATTGGAACTAAACACTAGGCTCAACCAGACCACCTTGGGACTCTCTTCGTAACAACCCCCAGTAACCAACACTGATGACATGCAAGTATCTACATTTTGCAAAAATAAAGCCTAATCCCAAACTTAACTCCCAGGCCATCCTCAGGAATCATAAAGAAATGGTTTTGGTCTTTCAGCTTTAGACAAAATGATATGATTTATGTATATGTATATGTATATATATGAACACCCACAGACACATATGCACACACAACACTTCACTCAGGAATGTCTGAGTGGCCTGTGCAATGATCAGGTCAGGAACAGGAGCACAAATATAAACTGATGGATTGCAGATGAGAGCCTGAGCTCCTTGGAATCGTCTCCATGACGATGACTCCCTGTTTGATTGACAGGTAGCACTACATCATGTCATTTACCAGTCAGCCGCCACCCAGACTCACTCATCTGAGGGAAAATACTGGAAATAAAAGACAGCATAAATGAGATTGGAGGAGAAAAACAAAATGGGAGAGAGGAGATGCATATGAGCACTCTTTATTCATGGGTTTACTTGGAAGTATCAGACAGTTCAACAGTAGATAGGAGGAACACATATTCATTTTCATATATATATACACATGTACATACACACACACACATACACACATACACACACACACACAAAGAGAGGCACATCATCCTTCCATCATATCATGTTGAGATGTCACTGCAATTTACGGACTAACACATTGAATTTATATAAGAAATAAAGCATTCTGGTCTGGAGATGACTGTCAAAGCAGTGTGATGCTCAAATTACTATATAACCAGAAATGCCATATGTGAGCACCCAAAAGCTCATACAATTCAAATTCAATTTCATACAATGGCGCTCTATGTTTTTCGTTACTTATATTGACTCACAAATCAATAATATACAATATAAATGATATGAATAATATGCAATCTAATATAAAGATTGCAAAGGGCCAACCACCAACAAGGAGGCAGCGGCATGTTTCACTTCATTTGTATCTTGCTGATTTGCTGCAAACACACAGGAATTTAGCATTAACTAATCTGCAGTGTGTGTTTATCTTAAACCTCTCATATATAACAGTGTTGTATCATTAGTCTAAATAAGGTCAGAAAACTTGGTGCTCCGTGTTGAAATGTGCTCTAGACTAGTATTTGGATTATTTTGCGCTGTTTATTGTTTGCCAAAAACTGACACCTTCATTTACAAAAGGCATGCAATCATTTGTCCAGAAGGCACATCATGTTACCAGTACAACTGAAATATAGAACTTGCTAATACAATCTATGGCTTGAAAACATAACTTAGTAGAAACCTGGGATACAGCGATGGCACATTTATTCTTGCTTATATTCGCAGTGGCGTTTGCTGCAAAAACACACTGAAGATGGTAAAAGTAGCAGTCATTTGAAAGCGGCGTTGGATGGCAGGCATGGCATTTCTAGTGGAGGGCAACCGCACATGCTTGGCTTCACAATTTCTCAAACTGAATATACAGCAACTAGTACCATGGATGGAAACTGGTATGGAAAATGCAGGTTTGTTCACTTGGTTTGCTGGAGAGATCTTATTCCTGTTGGAGAAGACTGTGTTTGGTAGAGAAATAATGTAGAATGACTAAGAATTTTGGAAATGGTGTTTAGTGGAGAAAGTAGGTGTTGGTAAAATATGTATACTGGTTGAGAGCAAGGTATGTGGTGGACAATGCTAGTGTTTGATGGAGTGTTGCAGAATATTTGTCAAAAAATAAAATGAAGTATTTTAGAAGTGGTGTTTAGGGGAGAATTATGCAGTTGGTAAAGAATGACAATGTCTAGTGGACAGTGTGTGTTTGGTGGTTAATGGTGGTTTGGTGGTTAATGATGGTGTTTGTTGGAGAATAACAGCCTTTGATGGACAATAGTGATGTTTGGTTGAGGACCTGGTTGTTGGTAAATTTGAGTTGTGTTTTTTTTTCCTGTGGAGACTGTTGTGTTCAGCGAAGATCAATGTGGTTATGATGGACTTACAGAAAATGGTGTTTACTGGTGAATGTTGATGTTTGGTGGAGTATGTTGGAGAATGATGGTGTTTTGTAGGGAAGAACAATGCGTTTGATGGAGAAAGTTGGTGTATGCTTTTGTGTGTTTGTTGAAGAGTGATTGTATTTGTTGGAGAACACTGTGCTTGTAAATCAAGATTGTGTTTGTAGGAGAGCACTGTGTATGTTAGAGAAGGATGGGTTACTGTGCACTAGTCCCTAGACAGCAAATATATCTAATTCGGCAATCAGAACCTAATGTACTGTCAGCTGCATTGCCTTTTTACTTTAATTTGCCATAATTGAGTCATTTCATTCCCAATCATGTTGGCAGCTAATTTTCTGTTTGATTAAGTAACATGCAGTTGTTTAATTTTGTGTAATAATGATCCATTCTTTATCAAACCCTCGATTTTTGTGATCACATGTTGACATAATTTTGCTGATAAATATTATGAGAGGAAAGACAATGAATGGAGAGAGACATGGGCATAATGTGATATGAACTGGACCAGATGGTTGTTTAAGAAAATAACAAAAAAAAGAAGAAAAAAAACCCATACATACACGCACACACACAAACACACACACACACACACACACACACACACATAAACAAGCAACAACAACAACACTGTTTTTCCTCAGAAATGGGCTTTAGTGCAGGAGACCAAATTATCTCTCTCTTTACCCTCTAATGACCTCATCACCGTGTGCCATTTTGCCATTTCTCTTACGTCTGAGCACCATGTCATCAGCAAGCTCATTTTTTTTCCTTTCATTTTTTTTTCTGAAATGCATCTAGGCCAGATGCATTATGAAAGGTCATCTCCATTAAAACAGCACTTTCTTAATGTCACAGCACTTTAAAGACTACCACCACATTATAGCACAGCATCAGTCAAACGTTGTACTTGTGTTGATATTGCATTTTAGATAGATAGATAGATAGATAGATAGATAGATAGATAGATAGATAGACATGTAGATATGTAGATGTGCTACTATATTTCATTTTATTTAATTTATTTATTATAATTTATATGCTAATTGGACATTTGGTGTTCCAATAGCCCTATCAATTTGGAAATCTGCTATTTGTCCTCATATCAGAACCACCTGCATCCACATTCACTCTTGGATCATCTACACAGTCTGCGGCCTGACTTCACAATTAGCCACAAAGCTTTCTTAGATCTGTGCTCCTCCTGAGAAACTGGGATCTAACAGCTTGCCTAGCAAGCCAGGAGTAAGAACATCACATTTTTGGACCAAGAGTAGTCAACTCGAAGGGTAAGTGCATTTTAGCAAAATTTAAATCACCCTCTTCAGGTCAGGTATTGATTTTGCTTGGGCCAACTTGAGATTTGGGTGACCTTGAACCTTGAACGCTGTAGTAACACAGTAGATGGGAATTTGTGGTGAATATTAAGGAGAATTTGTCCACTTGTAGGTGGTAGGGTTGAATTTGTTTTGGTTTGCGTCAGCAAGGTGATGTTTGATTATTGATAAAGGTTCACCATAATGGCGCTGATAGACAAACTGCCAGTGTAATAACAATATAGCCAGAGATGACTTCGGTGATGTAGGTTGTTTAAGAAAGGGTGTACAGCCACAGGTTAGTTGCACAGCGGTTTGGTCATGGATGCATTTGCACTTTGACACCGTCAGTGTTGTGGAAAAGTTAAGAGAAAGGGCGTGAGGGTGAGGGTTAGATCCCATTGCATTAGGAAAGATTTTGCTTGTTGTGACACAGCTCGTATCTGATAGTACAGTATAGTATAGACTATCATAGTGATCACATAATGCAACTATTTCTCTTTCTGTAAGGCTTTAAAACCAGTTATGTGTGTAATATTTACATATCTTCTTTAGGTGAGCATTTTTGCACTTAACAATAACCCTTTATTAAGCTACTATAGCTTTTGCGCAAGTTAAGTAAGTACCTATTTGGTTCAGCAGTATCCCATCTATGAATTATTGTATGACTAATTATATCTGCATATAGTTCAAGTAAGTATCTATTGAATTCCTAAATGCTGCCATTTAGGTTTTACAATTTCTGTTCATTTAAGCCATGTAAATACTGGTGAGATGATATCCGTTGAAAGCAGGACTTTGGGAAACAAACAAAAGTCTCTAGTTCATAATTTAAAGTTTTTAATTGTCTAATTCTGTAACTGATGGCTGTTGTCCTGAATCTAGTTGCTTCCTGAACTAGGTGTGGATACCAATGGCCATTAGTGTCAACCTTTCTTTGTAGCTATGACAATTAAGTCATCAATACTATACTAATCAACTACACTATAGTCTTTTAGATAATTATAGAAGCTAAAAACAATGTATAATGTCCTGCTAGGAATGGTGTCGATATATGGACCATACGTTTTGAGTATTGTAACATTTCAGTATGTCTTTCCAGTTGCAAATCATAGTACTAGTCCTACAAAAATTCTGATTAACATTTTGTATTTTTCAAAATGAGATGTAAGAAGTGGTTTCTGGCCACTTCCTCCAGTATGTTTGTGATAGAATCACACATTGTCCAATATGTTGATGCTTTGCTCATTTCTGTAAAGAGAATAAAAGAGATTTGCAGTAAATATCTTGTGTCTCCTGTGGAAAATGGGTTGCAAAGCAGATGTCAATGATTGGCAAAAGGAGTGACTGCATTTGGGCGTGCCAAAGACCATATTATGAAGGAAGTAGCTAAATCTGCAGGTGTATGGAAGCGTAAGGTCATATGGATCTACCAGCAGTGGCTAAAATCCCAGTCTACAGGACATTCTCCTCAGAATTGTACCAGGGAAGGCATCCACCAAATCTGGCTCAAATGCACAATTCTTTGATGCAGGAGTTGAACATTGATGTCACCTACATTCAGAAACTTCCAGTCCAGTCCATGCCAAATCCAGTCACAGCTGTTATTCATGCACATGGGGGCATCACACACTAGGTTTTCGCCAGTGAGCTTATATCCAGTAGGTTAACTTCCCGTATTAACTGTAATTCATCATAAGGAGGTGTAATGGGGTACTAGTAGTCATGGCTTTGATCTTCACCACTGTCTTTGACACAATCTCATATGGTGCTGAAGTACTACTGACAAAGATCATTTCAACATGGGGCCTTCTATGCTTCCTTCTGCGGTTATCCTCATAGACTAGGATCAGAAGATTATTAGGAGCAGGACCAACTATCTTGTGGCATCTAACTCACTTTAAGATTCCTTTAAGCCCAGTGATGATCAAGAGGAGCAAAGATCTACATCCAAGAGGTGATCACATGCTAAACTACTAAGCTTTTGTGTCAGCGTGTCTTGCAGTTTTCTAGATCCCATTCCAACCAAATGCTGACCTGTAAGAGCAGTGTGCTATGGAACCTGATGACAAGGCCCTGCCACAAGAGTGCTGTGTTGCAGAACCTGACAATGAGGTCCTACCACAAGAATGTCGTGCTTTGGAATCTAGTGTTAAAGTCCTGGTGAAGTCATTCCAGAGTAAGACAGTTTTTCCCTGTTGGACTGGCCCACACACATGATTCTCATCAAACCTTTACAGGCGGCCAACTAACAAGAATTCCAACATGGGTTCATTTGACACATCTGAAAAACACTTGAGCCGGGCTCCAAGAGAGCCTGCTTCTCATATGTGACCATAAGAAAGACGCACCACCAACAGGCTGATAACCATGGATGCAACTTCAAATGGACAAATTCCTTTAACCTTATTGGATAGGGTTTGATCCAGTTCAATATTAACTGCTAGCAGATCTTGTGACCACTGTGAGGTGTGAGATAGTTTAACAGCTGTATAGTAGAGGGTCGGAATTATTAATGTAGAGAGGCTACTACCTATTGTGATATTGAAGCCTGGGAAGATACCACTAGACTCACAGCAAACCATTTCTCTAATCATAAAATTCTAATACAATGTGATTTGCCAGGAAAATGATTTAGCAATACATAAAACAGCAGTAAAGAAAGGTAAGACTACCAAACAATGCTAACAAAGCTGCATGCTATTGGGTTTGGGTATGCTATGACAAAAATAAATAAATAAACGAACTTTTTGCAGTGTTCACTGCGGTTTCTTAGTATTAACATGGTGTCCAAAGGTGAATGGGAACGTAACAACGTTAAAACCAATTCTACCAGCACTGGGGGTGGGTTTAGGCCTCTTTCTTCTTCACAAACCATCTATCTAACCTCTAACAAAGGCTTCTTGTACTAGCAAACCCCAGTGTAATTGCTAAAACCTTTATTCAGCTCCCGATAGCTGGTAAATTGTTGAGATCCATAGACTATATGGTTAAATATTCTACTACAGTAAAATCTGCTTGTAAATTTGAACAAGCAATTACACATGCTTGTTATACATAGCAACATGTACAGTCGGATGGTTCCTTCTGTGACTCAGTGAGTAACAGGCTTTAATATTTCTAGGAATGTAATTCCTTATGGGTTATTTGGGTTATAGTTTCTCAGTGTATATGTGGATGCTGCATTGTTACTCTATTCGTGGTGATCTATATGTATTGAAAAATTGAAGAAAATCTAGAAAATTATATAAAATGAAGCCTTAGAGGTAAAACACAAATCTTTTTCACACAGGGTGTAACAATCCTGCTAAATGATCACTGCCGGGGTGAGGAGAATAAGCTTTCCCAATAGAGCCTGGTCTCTCTCAAGGTTTCTCCAATAATACAGATGAATAAACATGATATGGAGGCTTTTCGTGCCACTCCTGGCATCGGCTTACTCTTTGGGGTATTAGGATTAAATATTATAGTCAAGTAATGGGTGCATATATCTGTACAGAATGTCAAGTAACTGGTGAGCAGATTGGTCTTAACACCAATACAAAATGTGGAACTGTTGGATTTTGTATTTTTGGCCTTATGCCTTAATGTAATTTATTTATATTTAATTAGATCTTTTTTCTCAGGACATCTGCTATGTTATAACTGAAATACCTAATAGCATGTAATACTCCCACAAGCATGAATAACAGCTGAGATCTGATTTGGCACAGTTGGCCCAGATTTGGTGAATGTCTTCTCTGCACAATTCTGAGGAGAGTTTCCTGTAGACTGGGATTTTAGCCACTGCTGGTAGACCCGTATGACCATATGCTTCCATACATGTTGCTTTTCTTCACACTACACTTCATTTTGACAGATCTAACAAAGGCATTGTGGCTAGGAGTAAAGTCAGTGTGAAGGGGCGTGATATGATGACAAATGGCAGATATCCAAATTGGTAGGTTTAATACAGATACAGCATATATATAGCTCTTCTGAGGTAAGGAGGTAACACGTTTAGCATTAGACAGTTTAAGGCCATTTTAGACACCCTCTATGTATATGTCCATATGCTGTGTGTTATATTTTATATAAGCCAGAAAAGAGCTGTTATTTAAAGAGTAATAAGCTGCACTACACCAGTAATACTTTTAGACGTGTTATTTTTATTAGGCTTTTTGATGTTTTACTAAAGACTTCAGCTTTATCTATCTTTCCTCTCTTTCAACTGATTTACTTGAACTCAAATGGGATTGACCCTGATCTTCAAGGTTAAGCTACAGAATGAATTCATTTTAGGAATTTAGCTCTTGTTCTGTGTATGTGAGAGTATATGCGAGACAGAGGGAGAGGCAGAAGGAGGAAGAGAAGGAGGGAACTAGAATAAGAGGGAGACAGATGTCTTTTGCAAGGTAGTACTGTAGATTACTTTTCAAAAAAACTGTTGTTACTGTTTTACCAATAAAAAAAACTAATTTTGATGAAGAAACGATTATAAAATGATTCTAATATGCCAGCCTTGTTCAACCTCACAGGTTTTAAAAAATAGCTCAATATCAGGAGGCTGTACATAAAAATGAACACTTAAATGATCAGAGCTGTAAATGACTCCTTAATGTTCAAAAACGTCAAGAATTAACTGTATTAAATTTTTAATAATTAATAATTTATTAATCACATTTCACCATTGATGATCAAATCACCAGGTAGAAAACCTGTCTTACTGCCAAAAGAATGGACAGCAAGAAATGCCCAGCCCAGTGCTAACCCAGACATCAAAATGAATCTGGTCCAGATCTGACCCATATCCCCCATTTTCATCTGGCCCACATGCCACATGGATTGACAGCACTTGGGCAGTCCATCCAGTTGCAAGATGTGGGCCGTATACACGACAGACTAGGGCCACATGTAAAGCACACAACTGGGTCTAATCTGGGCCAGAAGATGACCACATTATGTGGGCCAAATCTGGAAAAGATCCACACCAGACTTATTTCAGATACACATGGTCTGACACATGGTCCAAAGGCTGAACACAAGATGTGGGCTGGATCTAGAACAGATCCCCACCAGACTTGTTTCAAATAGTAAGATTATTCTGGCCCAGGTCTGGCCCATCTTCAGCACGAAACACATGGAGGGGGTAATGCAAGAAGAACACAATCTGAGGAGGGTAGGTACTTAGAAACTGTAACCCACCCAACTTAATTATTCTACGTTAACTACTAACTAAACCATCACAACAAACTATCTCTGTATCTCTGAGACACACTTTGCATGATCACACCGTGACACCAAGTTCCTTAGCTCCACTAAGCCTGTGGTGGATGCCACACAGCCAACCTAAGCACACAGTCCAAACGATACGCCTGGAGTCCCGGACTCAGAAGTGAAACAGAGTGCCTGTTTGTCAGTGGCTGTGTGTCCGCAGTCCTCTCCTGGGGCCATGTGCTGGGCACAGCAACTCCTTCATGTGCATTGTCCTCCCTTCCCATGGTGGGCAGCCAAACACCAGCTCCATGGATATCCTCTTCATGGGTCTGGTGTCACTGGGGTGATGACAGCAGCAGTAGCCTTCCTCTCAACTGCTTTCCATTCTTTCCTTTGTTCTATGCATTGAATCTATTCTGCTGAGGGTGCTGCTCATGTGCACTGCCCATGACCCTCAGTGATCCATTCACCAATGCCGGAGCAGCATGTGTGCTGTTTACCATCTATACTGCACTTAACCCTGTAGCTGATCGCCCTGGCTGGCTTCCATTTTACCTCCTCCCTAGGTTCACGACATTATGTGTCCCCTTTTCCTGCAGCGCCATCACAGTCACTCTATTCTTTCTGCCTCTGCTGCATGAAGATTGACAGGTGTGGTGAGCTGCATGTGCCATTTCAGCTCCTACAGCAGCAGTCCATTCAGGAGGTGCTCCGGCAACAACTCCTCCTGCATAGCTTTTTTGAACACCAGGCCACCATCATGCTTAGCTCCACCGCCAGCATACTTATCCTCTTTTACCTTTAGCCTCTGGCTCTTAGGGACCAGCTGCCTGGCCAACCATGTCGCTGGCAACAACCCATAGCGTCACTGAAGATCTGTGGTCAACACTCCTAGGTTGTCATGTTGTTCCAGTGGCATATCTACAAGCACCTGCAGTGCTTTCCCTCCAGAACCAGACACAGCTGCATTGTGGTCATGGCTACTGTCCAGCCATGATGCAGGGTGACAACTTGCAGAATGACTCCTAGGCGCACCCACCTGTCAAAGCATGGCAAGTGACTGTGAGCCATCTCTCTTGCTGGGCTCAACTGCTGAGCCTTACTGTGCTGTTTCCTTCAAAATCTTCCCCTGTCAGCCAAGAGGTCTCCGATGCACGGTGAAATAGCACGGTGAGCCTCAGTGCAGAGCCTCCTTCCATCAGGCTTTGCCTTCTTCACCATCTGCCCTTAGGTTTGTAGCACTTGCAGCAACGGTGGGTACATCACACTTCTGACAGCAATGTAGCATCCGCATAGAAGAAGTGGAAGTGGACATTACACATATAGGCAAATGCTCAGTTATTTTGTCCAGCTTAGTCCTACACCCAGAGCTAAACTACAGAGAGGAGATACTGGATGACATGGCATTTTAGTAGGGTAGACACTTCCTTGGCTACAGTTTCTCTAATTAACTACAAACTAAACAACCCAGCAAAACACGTGCACATATTAAATATGCACAATTTCTATTTATTTGCAAAATGAACATTTCGTAAACAATAAACATAAAATGTGGCAGAGCAGAAACAGAAACTTGAAGTTTTCAAATCTGAACCAACTACTCTTGCCCAGTTGTTAGAAGCCTCATTTTCTTTATATGTGATATCATTTTTGGACTTTTGTTTGGTCCTAACTTTCCTTTGACATTCTTCTTCCTTATGCAGGTAGATTACATTGTATCTTCAGAAAAATCTCCTGAAAAATGAAAACATTTTATCTAATAGCCATTTTGACTGGACATTACATGAATGAACTGTGGTTTTTGGTTTTTGTGGTACTGTACATATGACAAAAGGTTTAACAAAGCATTGTACTGACCTTAAGTTTTACTCATGGCTCTTATGGAAATATGATACTTCAGAAATAAATTAATAAAGGAAGCGAAATTATCAGCTAAAGGTGAAAGATAATTTTGCTTGATAAGATAATTTGATATCAGTAAAGCTGTCTGGAAAATATCTAGATATAATGCAAAGAGCAAAGGGAATTTAGCTCATAAAACAAAAAATGACACATTTATTTTCTATCTTCATAATATTTAGGACTATAAGCTATAATATTTAGGGCTATAAGGGCATAAGAAGTTCCACTACCAAGTTTTCACTAAATAGTTAAAGCCCTCCCTGCTGGAGATGAGATGAATGATAATTTGTTAATAACGTCCCCACAACAGGCCAATAATCCAAAAAGCAGACTAATTATTCTAGCTATCTCCCAATGCATGGCTTTGATAATTGGAAAATGATGTATGGATATGATTATTCTCTTTGCAAGGCCTAATTTTCAGCAGGTGCTAGATGGCAGGGATGATAATAATAATGATTTAGTGTTCTTGTGCACAGTTTACAGCATTTCTTCAGACGTAATCAGAATTTGATCAGATATTTATTTATGATAACATTCCGAGCCTCGCTGTTAAACGGTAAGACTTTGTGCGCATGTTGGAAGGTCAAGGATTTCAGAGATTGAAAGCTAAATGGTATTTAGAATTAGAAACATTTTACCATACTTGCAGAATCATCACATATTTAGGCACAGTATAATATGTTTATTTAAATTCCATCAGCTACAGATGAAATGTGTGGCCTTAACTTGCCAAAAACAGAATGTAATTTGTGGTAGTAAGAGTTTACAACCTTACTTATACCCAATTATACCTTACTTATAACCTAATATAAGAAATTCAGTGAACATGAATGACATTGTGGAGTGAAATTTTTTGACCTGGCAATAAATCTTTTTATGCTAAACTATGCTAATTTCTTATGAAAGGAAGACAAGTGGTCCATACATAATCATACATTTGATTTAGCAATTTATCTTTATGTTCTAGGTTTGTATGGTTTATTACCTCACCAGTTAACATAATGAAATAATATGCACAACATAAACTGTACAAATGTATCAATATTTTGTGTGAAATATTTCCATGTAGAGTTTTGTATTGATGTAGCCATTTAGCTTAACATGACATGTAGTAGCAACTTTTTATACCTGTGGTGGTACGTTAGAAACATATTTAAACCTTTATGAAGTTTTGGGGGCTAGAAAGCAGCTATGCATGTTGCAAATTGCGGGCTTCGAGTTCAATGTAATACATGATTCAATTCATTTCTTTACTATGTTAGCACAATTAAGTAAAATGAATTCAGATACCTGTATATTCAAATAGCCCCACCTATCAATAATGCACCAGTTAATTAACTGCAGTCAATTGTTCATTCAGAAATAAGTATTCATATCCCTGATACGCAATAAAACAACAAAATATAAAGATGACTCCAGATATAATCCCATATATTAGAATCCATGCCATTCCATGATTTAGAGTTAAACAAATATGACGGTGAGTACAAAACTAAACATGCTATTATCTCTGGTTATAGTGGTAGTGGGTCAAATTGACCCATTTCAAAGTTTACAAAAACAGTGAAATTATTTTTTAAGACTTTTTTGCTATGATTAATTACTGTAAGGAACATGTTAATGAAAAATGACTAATTTAACATGTTTGCAGACCCCCCGCATGTTTATATTACACACATCACGCTCAGGTCAACTTGACCCAGCAGTGAGAATGGAGACTACAAAAAATAAACATATCAAATTTAGACCAAAACTCGCTCATTTGACACACACCTAATCCTTCCTAACCACACAAACACACACACAATTCTAATTCCTTCTCGTTCAGGTTCACGTTTAAAACATTGTTGCAAAAAGAAAATGTATTCCTTTTTATTACGTTATTATTTAATTGTTTTAAAATAATACTTATGACCCATTTAGTGTGACTGAAATCAAATAGTCAATTTGATCCAGAACAGAGGAAATATTCCACTTGTATTCATCCACATGCCCCCAAGACAATATGGAAAATATGGTGAAAATGTCTAAATAAAATTAGAACAAATAAAACAAATGTGTTCAGTGTCTAACCAGAAAAACTATATAAATCACTTACAGATCATAAAACATGATCTGTAAGGAGCAAAAATACTTGATTACGCTAAATATACACTAATTGACCTAAAAGCAATGTTTATGGTGAAAATGCATTTTTTATACTTTCAGATGGTTAAATATGGGTCAGCTCGATTTGACCCAGGAATATTACTGCTGTTCCTTACACTTGAACATAACAGGAGGGTTAATTAGGGCTGTCGACTGATTAAAGTAGGTAATCATGATTAATCATATTATGCTGTGAGAGCAACAGTGCCTGCACTACTGCACTGTCAGAAAATATGGTACTGTGTAGGAACATTATTGTCCCCCAAAGACAAAACAACTGTCAAATTTATACCTTCAAAGGTCTTCTTAACATTCTGTGATATTCAAGCTCGCATTGTTGGCCCAAAGCTGTGCAGTGTGGATGAGTTTTGGATTAATAGTCTGAAGTTTTTTGAGGCCAAAGAAGAGCAGATTGATTCTGAAGGAAGCTGGGCTGGAGACACAGGTGCTATACTGTTTGTTGTGGGCGTTATGTGAATGTTAATTAAATGCGTGGTGCATCCAGGAGCTTTGGTTGGTAATCCCTGTTTAATTGTGAGTGTGCCTGTGTTTGTGTGTGTGGGTGTGTGTGTGTTTGTGTGTGTTCAGTGAATGATGCAAGACCCACTATGACAATTACAGGGCTATTGCATGTATTTGAAGAAACATGTGGGAAAATGAGGCAGCACTTGGGGTGTGCTTGGCATGTGTGCGAATTTAACTGTGAATTTTTGCCCATGTGTGTGTGGTCACAGCTTGTTTTGCTTGTGTTCATGGACTGCCAGTGCAACCCACATAGGAATGTTTCCATGATTGCCAAAACCTGAACAGAAAACAGCTGGCGTCAAGTGTAAGAGCGCGTTTCTTATTTGGAGGGAAGTGGGGGGGTGGGG
>CM067474.1:13683599-13742906 GCA_034552555.1 Semaprochilodus insignis | reverse complement strand
GGGGGGGTGGTTGAGGGCGAGGGGGGGGGGCGGGGGTTGGCTATGTGAAAGTAACAAGCATGCTCAGTGAATACACACCTTCTTATAAGCTGCTGATTTCCTGCAAGGGAGAACAGTGCCTGAAATGGATGTCAGGATAATGAGGCACACTGTTAAAGTGATCTGTGTGTGTGTGTGTGTGTGTGTGTGTGTGTGTGTGTGTGTGCGTGTGTGTGTGTGTGTGTGTGGGAGGAAACCTTTTATACTGATTTTCCCTTTCACTATAAGCCTACATATTCTGATATCCTTTGCAAAAACAGAAGGATTGAGGTGTAAACATAGGTTTGTGCATTCATGTGTGTGTATGTACGTGTCAAGCCCATGATTTGGATAAAGCCAAACTAACGAAGACACAAAGACACTTTATCTGGAATTTTAAGATCACTTTTTTCATATATATCATATTAGCATTTTAAATCTGCAAGTACTGTAATTATACACATTTTACGCTTTGGTTGGGAAAAAGGGTTTAAATTCTTGAAAAACCCAACAGAAAACGATGCAATCATGATTTGTTCTTTGTGGTATCTATTTAGATGCAGCCTAGTTAGCTCCCCCATTGGTTAAGCCTTCAGGAGCTGAACTGATTACCTACCAATGTATTTAGAAAGTGACAGTGGAGTCAACCAATTACATTTTGATTACAGTAATTTTGTAGGAGGAAACATCACTCAGGGTCTTCTGCAAGTCCTAGATAAGTCACTGACTGACTGCACATATGTGGTAGCCTCACCAGTTAATGTCAGGGAGTGGAAAACGGCCGCAGCTCTATTTCAGAGCTCTTTACTGAAGGACTTACTGTAAAACTGCTTCAAGGTAAAATGAATCAAATTCTGTCTGTTACATGCATCAGATTAAATATGGAACAAGCTTCTACAAGCTTTCAAATGAATTGACGTTAGTGCTAATACAGCTAATATGTGATAACTAGAATCTCATAGGGGTACTATTAGAGATCTAGCATTATTGCAAAAAAAATGGCTGACCACAGGTAAGCATAGCATACAGAGGTCATGACCTGCATATCTTCAAAATAGTAACTCCTTATCATGGGAATCTGCACAGCTGGGCGTCATGCAAGTGCTGATTGCCTCTCCGGTAGTGTTGAGGGCAAGACAAGACCCTAACAGTGCTTGACCTGGACCAGAACTAGTGATGTAAATGGTATACACCACACATTTGCTCAAACTGGCACACTTATAATAATAATAATAATAATAATAATAATAATAATAATAATAATGTTTGTTTCTAAAGCATTTTTCATATAGTTAGCATGCTAAAGTGTTTTACAGACAGTCACAGAGAATTCAAATAAAGTAAGATAGTATAATAGATAAAATGAAATGAAGAAAATAAATAAAGAAATGATTTAAGATCTTAAAGAGATCTGTTTGTAAGTGTTTTTAACAACGTGTACTGAGCTTGATGGCCTGATAAAAGGTGGGTTTGATATTCACAGTTTAAAAGCATAACAGCAGTTCTTTTAACCACGTGTTCTGTAATTTGTGCAGAATATTTGCAGATGTCCAGAATTTGCTTGTCTAATACTACTAGATCTGCAGAATAGTCGACAAGACGAATCATCAATCGGAGACCTGTCAGTTTCCATTTTAAAGCTGCACTGTAAGAGTTGTCTAGAGGAAAGAACGCATGTTTTTGGACCACACCATATGTCTTTGTGTTAATTTCACAGGCACAGGCTCTAAAAGAAGGTATCGGCTGATGTTTTAAAAATGGCATCTTAATCAATTACCAAATTATTTGCCAACTAGGTTAAATGTTGAGTAGATGGTGACCTCGTTGTGTGTTTTCTTCATGCTTTAACATGTAGGCTTTACCACTTAATGGAGTGAAGCATAATGACCAAATATCTCCAAAGCGTGGGAGCACTTAACTTGGAGAACTCTTAACGTGGCCGCTATAGTTGTAAACTGCACCATTTGCAAAGTTGGCCTTGCCTGGTCTGGGAGCACATCAGTTATGCTGGAGTGTCTGAAGAGGAACCGTGTTGGTTCTCTGGATCAGTAAGTTAGCTCGCAGCATTGGCTATTTTGAAATGAAATTTCTCTCGATCAATGAATTGTTAATGGCAATGAACGTGCTAGAGAGCTGCACAGGAACAAACAAAATTCCAGGAATGGGAATAAACTTTACAGAACATGTACGGAACTGTACAAAAACGTCTGTTAATGCCGTGGTAGCAGTGTGTCTCTCACAGTTTAATCCATAACATTCTCCGTTTCTGTACTAAGATGAGGTTTTTTTTACATGATGGATGAAGTGATGCTTCAATGTGCCCTAAATTCAGAATTCCGCATTCCGTTGCATTCCCTTGCATTCCGTTTTTGTCATGCACTGTTTAAGGATGGAGGATCTGTTGCTTCCGAGTTTACAAGTTTAGAGACCACCAGAGAACTTGATACTCGCAAGAGAGTAAGAAGGCACAGGAAGCATTCTGCTTTCCTATGAGTACTCTTCTTTGAACACAGCAGCTGTGGACCCTGCTGCACAGTGCTAATGAACAGCCAGGATAACGAGCAGGTCATCAACAGGTACACACCGCGACAGGGCGGCAGGCACGACTACCCGACTAAACAGCTCCACGGTCCAGCACAACACAGCCCAACACAGTCCTCGATCCCTTCCGGTCTTACCCCCGCCAGCGTACTAACGTCTCTCTCCCAAACCCCATTTGCGTGTGCCTGGGCTTTGCCTCTGCCGCTGGTGACTGTCCACTGGCCCAGTAAACACACATATGCTCTCGGCCATGCGTGCCAGTAGTTCTCCATTGTGGGAGCATCCGCTTCTCCATAAGCACCGCAGCAGAGAGAAACTGAGAGCTGCGTCTTCCTCCTCCCCACCGCAGCAAATTTCTTCACAGCTCATGGCATCACTTCTCGTGACACTCAGGGTGTGAACAACAGCAGGGCACTCCCTCGTCCCCTCTCGTCCCTTTGAGCCCAATCTTTGGCTACGCACATCGCCTATGACCTCCAGTCTCATTTTCAGTCTTTCTTTTCCAGGCTTGTTCTTAGTTCTTAGTCGATGCTAAGCTGACTTTTAGAAAACAAAGCAACAGCCCTAAAAACTTTTCCTCCATTTATTGTGAACCTGGACATATAGAGGGTGAACATTTTATTTAGAACACATTTCAATATACATTTTAATATCTACACAGGAATCAAGAACAAAAAATATGACTTGATGTGTGTAGTTTTTCAATGGAGTTTTGGTATTTAAAAGGGGGATGTTACTCTTTTACCTGATGAATATGTTCAGTGAATAAATGTGTGATTTATAATCTGAATAGTCGATTATTTGTTTCAGTACTCAATACATTATTTGACTATCAAAATAATGAATTGTATTAATAGCAGGTCTCTAATTCACTTACATTCTCAGAAGACACATCTTTTACCAAGTTTTGATCAATTTTGAACTCTTTCAATCGGATTCATCCGCTCAGAGGAAGGGTTCCGAAGAATAACCATAGCTGCAAAATGTTTGTGTAATTACACATGTCCACCATAGAGGTCTCCAAATCCCCAAATCATACATAGTGGAGCTTTAGAGGCAGCTGATGCCAGTGTTTTCCCATTGTACTGTGCTTTAGTTTGCTTTGTCATGCACAGGCAGGGGGAAACTGTACATCAACAGAGGGCCCACAGACCAGCAAGGTGAACCCACAAGGGAGAGGTTCACTGATAAAGTGGCCACTTGGTGAACACGTATATAGAATTACAGCAAAACTGATATGAAATTGATTTCATGCTACATTACAAATGCTTCACTAGCAGGTCTAGAGCGAATGTGTGGAATAAGATGTGGATTGTGTGTGTGTGTGTGTGTGTGTGTGTGTGTATAAGGCAGAGTGTATTATATGACCCAGCATTCACTCTTCACAGTAAAATGGCTGTCTTGTTTGTGAGGACTGGAAAGACTCAACTGTCCGAAGGCAATGAATAAAAATCTCTCTCTCTCTCTCTCTCTCTCTCTCTCACTCTCTCACTCTCTCTTTTTATAAATGTAAGCTTTGTTCGACTCTCACAAGCCTTTCACTATTCCTCCCATTTCTTTCTCATTCTCTGCTGAAATCCCGTTCTTTGTTCTTCAGTCCTTCTTTCCATCCATCCATTCCATCCATCCTTCTGTTCTTTTCTCGCCTTTTTTTTCTTTTTCTTCTTTCTCCTCCTCATTTCTCCATTCAGTTGTTGCTGACTTCAGGCATATGTTAAATTCATGAGTGCTGGCGGGACCAGGGGGGAACTCGTGGGAAATAAAAGGCTACACACACAAACACACACATACACACACACTTGCCCTGTTAGGCCTACTGTATGAAACATCTATCAGTTACATGCATTTGAATGGTGTCTGCTTCAGAAAGAAAGCAAAGATGAAACGAGACATTTCAGCCTGCATATTCCTTGGTTGAATGTGTGCTACGGTGACCCCTGTAAGTGTAAGTGTATACATAAATGTGTGCGTGCATTTGTGTGCACACGCATGTGTGTGTGTGTGTGTCTGTTTGTTTTTGTACTTTTGCAGGACCAAAGTGTTCCAGAGAAACTTCCGTTCATTTCTGTCAATTAAAGTACATATATATGAGATACATATGAGGCGTATAGTTATTACATATTGTACTTACAGTGTGTATGTAATATGTATCACTGCCTCCAGCACAAAACCTTCTATCTCCAAAACGATAACTTTACAGGAAACAAGTTACTTTGGCCATCAATTTTGCTACATTCAGTTTCCATATTATGTAAAGGGCATTAGAAATTATACAATTCTGTCAAAAACCAAAAAGCAACAAAAACGAAGATACAAGGATATACACTACATATCGCTGCTGTCCAGAGAAAAACATGTATTTCCATTTTTGTCAATTTTCACTTTTATGCATCATTTCACAGCAGCCGCCGTTTACATGATGAATAGACCAATAGAAATGGTCCAAAATTGCTTGGAAAAAGTCTGGTCCTATTGACATTAAAATTAAAAGAGCTTTTTGCCCTCTCCTGTAAAGTTGCCATTTTAGAGATACTTGTTTTTCTTTGGACAGTGACAATATGGAACATTACTATTACTTAGATATAAACAAGTACTTAACTGAAAATAAGTATTTTAAGTATATGAGACATTTATTATTACTTATATATGCTTATACAAATGTTGTATTATCATTACATATAAACCTGTACATACAGTACATTACACATATGGGTCATATTATTTATGTCAATGATGAACTTTTCAACACAAATGGTAAAACAAAAGTCATGTTACATTAACATCCAAAACAAATGAAGAACCTTTTTTCTATCTATTATGAACATACCATCTTGGACATGCAAACATTTGTTCCATGAGTGAGGATATGTAAGTCATGTGGGAATTAAGTATTGCACATAAATGCCTACTTGTGTAATGTACAATATTATTAATATGTATAGAAACCTACACAGATGAGACATGTAGAACACTATTAGTATAAACAGGTACTGTACATATATCTAAGATATATAAAACATTATTATTACATATAGAGCAAATCAGCGTTATGTCACAACAACAACAAATTTATCTGAGAGGCTAATGCTAGTAGTGTTAGTAGTGCTATTAGCGCTGCACTGATAAAATAGGCCTTTCCAAACCTGAGGCTTATTTGAGACTTATTTAATCAAGTTACACAAAGTGATCTTGTGATGGAACATTTAGAGTACCTCTTCATGTTCATTATTAAATACTGGTAAACAAGGTGCTCCCAGTTTCATTGTTGTTGATACTGGCAGGCCTGTGTGCTACTAAAGCTATTCTGGTGAGGTTATATTCTATTTTAAACTCTTCTTCCCACTCCAATAACTTCACCATGTTTTGCCAGTTACTCATGAGCATGCACCAGTCATTTATTTTCACTGCAATGTTTAACCGGAGCCAGCATGTTCTTGAGTGTGCATGTGACCTCGTTCTCTGGTCCTGTTTCCTGGCCATAGATAAGGATTGCTGGAACTTTCGTACTCTAAGAGGTCTCAGGGCTAGCAGCTCTGAGGTGCTCACTTTACCATGTTTTCACTGCAGCAGAATCACACCGAGTTGGAGTTCCAAAGCACAAATTAAACTGAACATAAACTGAGGAGACTTGGTGGAGTTGTGGGGTGGATAAAACTGAAAGCAAAATGCAGTTTTCCCAAAAGACTTTTCACTCAGTTTTACTCCCTCTCGCTCTCTTTAAGCAGTAAAAGGGAAAAAAATGGGTCAACTTTGAAATTCTTAAAGGCATATTGACCCTGTTTCCTCTCAAAACATTCACATTACAGCCTCAAACACAAAAACATTTTACCATTTATTATCACATTTTGGTTCAGCCTGTTCTGTTTGTATTAAACACTACTTAAATGCCACCTCTGAGTGTGCTATCCACCCAGAAGTGTAGCCAAAGTTCATGCTTGCAAACATTCTGATTAGGTATATACAGAATTACACATACAAGATTTGTAGAACATTGTTATTACATGTACGGATTACATATAAGACATGTTACACATTATTATGAATACATATATATATATATATATATATATATATAATGTATATATAGGACATATTATTGCATATAAATACTTATATGTCATGTGGGGCATTGTCTATAGTATTACACAGCTGTATGGGTGCGTGTGCATGTCTGGTTTGTGCTGTCGCAGGCATATTTGTGAACAATAGCTGCTTTTGATTGCTCTGACGTGACAGTTTGAAGGAAGCCCCTTGTCTCGTGTGTGTGTGTGTGTGTGTGTGTGTGTGTGTGTGTGTGTGTGTGACTCAGATCAGATATTCCACTGCACAGACCGACGCACATTCCTTCATCTCACACACACTCCTCTTCACACTCCACCACACTGTGTTTCTCTTGCACGAGTGCTAGCTGTGCTGTTACTGCCTGACCCATACCTCAGTCTTTCTGTCTCTCCTTTTTACTTTCCCTCTCTCTGTCCAACCTCACTCTCTCTATTCCTAAATCTCTTTCCTTTTCTCTCTGTCCCTTCTAACCATATCTCTCTTTTCCTCTCTCTCTGTACTCCTCTCTGTACTCCTCTAGCCTTCAATCACTTCAGTCTCCCTACCCCCCTCTAATTCGTCTCTCATTCTCTCTCGCTCTTCCATCTCTCTCTTTCTCTTTTCTCTCTATCCTCTCTGTCTTAGTCTCCTTGCTTGCAACTTTCTCTTCTGTTTTCTGTTTAATTTTTCCTCCCCATATCCCTTCTCTCTGTCTCTCTGTCTCTCTCAATCTTTTAAGTTCTGCCCCACTGACTCATCCACCCTGGCAGTGCACTCCTGTGCTGTCACACTTTGGCTCCCCTGTCCTACATGTGTGTGGGCATGTGTGTGTGTGATATCTGACCTATAATCCACTCCCTTTCTACTATTTCTATCAAAAACGTCTCAACATCACTGCTTAGTGAACACACTGTTGCACACACACACACTTTAAAGTTGTATTTGGACACAGTATGTATTTTTCTTGTTATAATCAGCACTGTTGGAGAAGCTTTACAGAACAGAAACTGTAGCACACTGTTTTTAGATTTGCTGCACAACATCAACTTCTGAGCTGAGCTATGTTGTTGTACTTAATCCTTCTGTTGTTGTACAAAAGTAAAATTATTACCATGTTTAGCTTGTTTACAAAAATAGACTGAATCTACACACCCAAACACAACATAGCAACCAAACACAGATATGTACACATATATATGTATTTGTTAGGTTTTTGCGAAGTTGGAAGCTGGATTGAAAGACAGTATGGAGTATCTGTTTTACTGCTGTCCATCTACATGCACCATGTAAACACAACATAAGAACCTTAATTACACTTGGTGCAAAGCTATGATGGGTTCTGGGCTGAAGTGGGACTGCTTTTTGGATCAGGAGTTACATGCTGAAGACCAGCCCACCCCAAACTCTCACTGTATACACATACACACACGCACGCACAATTGCATTGTGCAAAGTAACTTTTTCTAAAATCACATGTGCATTTTCATCTTCTTTGTGTCTTACTTTTATTTATTGTGTATGTGCTACACTAAGATAAATAAGATAGCTAGTTAGTGATAAAATGAAAAATGAAAAATGTTTTATCTCAAATGTGGCATAACAGTCAGTATGCTACAAGCTAATGTTAACTAATCAAATTTAGGTCAACATCTCTCATTGCTCACCTGCTCAGATATGTTTTCCTCCCTCTCAAGCAGCTTTTTTGTTCTTGTCTTCTTTGTGCCATCTAGTTTTTTTTTTGTCTGTTCTTTCCACTGCTGTCCATCTTCACATGATTCACACATTGGTAACAAATATAGTAATAAACTCTAGAGCACAGCCTGTTGTGTCAGTCTGTTGTCCACACATTTGTGTTGAATTAGGCTAATCTCTCAAAGCTGATGTTGGCATCTTATTTGTTCCACCTTAAATTACCACAGTGATTTACATGCTAGCACACATCATTTACAGTGGCTTCAATATAATCTCTTCAGCTTCAATCTGTTCAGCTTTATCTAATCTCTATCTACTGTACTATCTACTGGGGACGCATCACTTGTGGTGTGGGCTGCTAATTTAACCCCTAAATTGCTACAGAAATGTAGAAATACGTTAATAGCTGAGTCTTGTCTGAGCATTCTTGTGCATATATGCTGAAGTTCAACATTAGCTCAACATCAATGGCCCAAAACACTACTGGTGCAAGGGGGCTTCTCCCAGCTACCCAGTGCCAACTTTTGCTTGGCGTGAATGACACTGTTTTCCTTTTTTCATACTAAATTCATGCTCGGACACTAGACAGGTTTAATTTTGGTTACAGTGTACATGGGTGTGAATAATGGATTATAATAAAGTAAATGAACAGCTTTGCACTATTTGACCTGGATTACTTTTAACATATCTGTGGAACTTCTCCAAACTACCCCAAATAGCAGTAATTGAAATGTAATAGCATTAATATAAAAATGAAATGGGCCTAAAACAGAGAAACAACAAAAACTAACTTCCAGTTAATGGCAAACAGAAAACCATTCGGCTAGGACAACGGGTTCAGTCAGATTATCAAATGTCACAGAAAATGCATTGCCATACAAGAGGCACCTTTAAGATATTGCATTTCCCTCTCATTGCAATTAGGCCATCACAAAATGATGTGGATTGCAGTAGTGCTGTCCTGAACACAATAAAGGATCTCTGTCAAGCTGCTGTTTTGTGAGTTATCAATGGGTTTTGATATTATTACCATGAGGTCCATTCAAACAGGAGTGCTATTACTGAAAGAGATTTGGGTTTGGCAAATTATAAAGGGTAATTATTACTTAGAAGACGTGTTAAAACTATGAACATTGTAGATTCACACTTGATGAAGGATAAAAATAACAATTGCTCAAATCACACCACCTGCCCAGTTAAAACTAACCCAGCATCAACAGAACTTTTGTTATCTTTGCTGGTTTTGTGAAGCCTAGACTAAGAATGGTTAAACTACTGAAAATGGATGAATAAGGATGAAAGGATGGAAGACCTGCAAGGGTGAAAAGGATGGGGAGGGATGTTTGAAGGATGCAAGGGTTCAAAGTATAAAGCTAGTGTATGCGTGTGTGTGTACGTGTGTGTGTGGCTCGGTGGGATTCTCATCATTATCCTGATATCTATAAATACCATGCTTTCTTTTTTCTTTTTTTTCAGTTTCTGGGTCACACACTCCTTGCCTGCACCATTTCTGTCTGGATTTCACCAGCCCATCTTTACACACACACACCCATCCCAGCACAGGGAAATAAGCCTGCAACACCCCCTGCAACACACTCCTTATCTAACTCCTTATTGCAGTTATTTCCTGTGATAGTAGAAAGATCCAACTTTACATTAAGGACGAACTTAATGATTAATTGTGTTGTTTGCAGTGCTTATGCTATTATAGGCAAGTTGAAGGCTGGTAGGGGGGGCTCAGTAGTAGACCTAAACTGGGAGCATCGCTATGAGTGGGCAGCTTCCCCCAGGATTCCCGACTACTCCAGAAAAAAGTCTTCCATGCCAGCAAAAATGTTAGAAAATTAAATTCATTTTGTACCCTTATAACCCTCTTATGGGTGGAGAGGTGACCCAGCAACTGGATGGTTGTGGGATCAAATCCCATACCTGGCTGGGAATACCAGGTTGTGGCCTTGGGCAAGGTACTTAACCACTTACTGTCCCAGGCGACAGTGCTCTGCTTGCTCTGCTGGCAATGCTGTGCTGCTCCCAAACTGGGCATAGCAAGGCAGCAAAATGACAAATTTCCCTAGTACGATCCGTAAAGTGTATGACAATACATTTCTTGTGTCTGCATCCCTTTATTTTCATTAGATTATCATTTTACAGCATTCACAATCACTTTTTCAGCATTTACCAGGCAATATGACACAAAACGATGCGTCTGTATTTATCCCTGACATGAAAACACAGCCTTACCCTGTTTTTACTGTTTACCTGAGCTGTGCTAGATCACAGTTAGCCTATAGCCTATGTATGGTGAACTAGACATTTACTTAAGCACTCGCATAGAGTAGGACGGCGGGCTGTTGCAAGAAATGCTGTTTTATTAAACACCATCGGTGAAGGAGCATATAGAGCAATGAACTCACAGGAGAGGTCACCACTAGCCACAGGCCTTTAACCCTAATGGTGACCAACAGCCTACAGAGAGTAACACAATAAACACACCATTAAAGTAATAAACACTTAAAGTCCCTTTCTATGAGGGCATGCACCCACCGTGTGCCTCAGCATGTCACTTCTTGCCTGGCCTACAGAATGAATTTTGACCATGCTAAGAAAGATCGATGCTGAAAAAGTACTACAGTGAAGGTTGGTGGCTGTCGTCCTCACTATAGTGTTGTTGCTGACTCCATAACCTGTAACTCACCTTTCCACCAAACATTCAGCCCAACTTATAAGTACTGAATAAAAACTATTTCACTGCTATGCTAGCAGTGTTGTTAGGTATTAGCATTGTTAAGTCCACTCATCTCTATCACTTTCATCTTCTTTAATTTTCTCAAATCTTTTGCCTTTTTTTCCGTTTCCTCATTATCTGAGCTGTCCTCAGCTTCCCTCTCATATTTTTCACTTTAATTAATTTTAGTCATTTTCTCATCTGTTGAACTCTCTCTCCCCCTCATTCTGATGTTCAGTTTCCTTTTGGTAATTGGGAGTTTGAAGCTGAAGTCTGAGTGTGAAAGTGTGAGTGAAAGTTGAGTTCAAGCGAGTTCCTTCTTGGTGTTTTTGTCTCTTCAGTGCTGATGATTTATGCTTAACCATTTTCTTCCTGCCAATTAAGCCTTATGTTATAGGACTTGTTTCCATGTTAGGTAGTCACATGTTTTACATTGGACCTGAAATCTTTTCTGTCATTTATATCACTCTTATAGTTATATTACCACATTATCACCTGCTCAAAAAAAGTTATGAACTACCCACAAACTAAACTATCAGTTAACAGTGTTCATTTACTAATTGCCAAGTACTTGCCCTGTAATAACTAATGACTAATCTATCAATAATGAGTAATTAGTGGCTTGTTAACACATAACATATAATTCATATTTAATTTGTGACTCTTAATGTTGAGTTAAAAATAAAAACATGACATTTTCATTGAAAAGAACTGAGAAACTGCAGGAAAAGTTGAGATTCTTTAATCCATATTACAAGTTTGTAGATAGAAAAAGAGATATTTTATTATGACTAGAATTTGATTAAATGTTATTATTCTGTGTACAGCCTTGGTTTGGGAAAAAAGAACATCCTATACTATACCATCCGATAATAAACAGATAAAAATCAGAAGTGTAGACTTAAACCTGCTGAAGCAAAATGAAATGTAATTCAGGCAACAATCAATTAATCAATCAATTAAAACAATTCATTGACAATTAATTTCATTGTTTTGCATAATTAACTGCAATCGATTACATTTGTCTTATTTGGTCAAAGGTGACCAAATAATGTGGTTAAGTGAAATTAAAATAATTTATTTTATTAGGTGATTCTGACTGGACTTTAATTTTATCAAGAGGTCCATCAACTTCTTACCATTTAAAAGTTGTATTTAAACAAGATATATTATATTGTCAAAAGTATTCACTCACCCATCTAAATCATTGAATTCAGGTGTTCCAAACACATCCATGGCCACAGGTGTATAAAACCAAGCACCTAGGCATGCAGACTGCTTCTACACACATTAGTGAAAGAATGGGTCGCTCTCAGGAGCTCAGTGAATTCCAGCGTGGTACCCTGATAGGTCCAGTTGTGAAATTTCCTCACTACTAACTATTCCACAGTCAACTGTCAGTGGTATTATAACAAAGTGGATGCGATTGGGAACAACAGCAACTCAGTCACAAAGTGGTAGACCACGTAAAATGACAGAGCGGGGTCAGCGGATGCTGAGGTGCATAGTGCACAATCGCTACAGACCTCCAAACTTCATATGGCCATTAGACTAGCTCATGGAATGGGTTTCAATGGCCAAGCAGCTTCATCCAAGCCTTACATCACCAAGCGCAATGCAAAGCGTTGAATGCAGTGGTGTAAAGCACACCACCACTGAACTCTAGAGCAGTGGAGACCTCCGGACTGACGAATCACTCTTCTCCGTCTGGCATGCCGATGGACGAGTCTAGGTTTGGTGGTTGCTAGGAGAACGGTACTTGTCTGACTGTATTGTGCCAGGTGTAAAGTTTGTTGAAGGAGGGGATTATGGTGTGGGGTTGTTTTTCAGGATTTTTTGGACAATTTCATGCTCCCAAAATGGTCCCTTCCTGTGGGCCATGACTGCTCAACAGTACACAAAGCAAGGTCCATAAAGACATGGATGAGCAAGTTTGGTGTGGAAGAACTTGACTGGCCTTCACCTCAACCTGATAGAACACCTTTGGGATGAATTAGAGCAGAGACTGCGAGCCAGGCCTTCTCATCCAACATCAGTGTATGACCTCACAAATGTGTTTCTGGAAGAATGGTCAAAAATTCCCATGAACACATTCGTAAACCTTATGGAAAGCCTTCCCAGAAGAGTTGAAGCTGTTATAGCTGCAAAGGGTGGGCCGACATCATATTAAACCCCATGGATTAGAAATGGGATGATACTCAAGTTCGTATGCGTGTGAAGGCAGACGAGCGAATACGTTTGGCAATATAGTGTAGCTACAGCTAGAGTGTCAGCAACAGGATGCATGCAGATGGGCCTTAGGCTGGAACTACATTAGATTTATGTTAGATTAGTAAAGCTTGGAAAAAGTGTTAGAAGTGTTCATTTAACAGTTTATTGAGTTAACATGTTAACACCACTAACATCAACGCAAAATCAAAATCGCAATAACTGTAGAACTCCAAGGGTTAATATCCTTTTGTGTTTTCTGGGTACTCAACCCATCATGTTGATTTTCTAACTGAATTATATGAAGGTGTGTCTGCGTTTCTTCATGTTTGTGGCAGACATTTACAAAGCTGAATCGAGTGTGTGAACTTTATTTATCGGAGACAAAGCAAATGCATTCATCCGTCCTTAAATATCAGTTTGTGATAACAGAAAAGGTTACCCATCTCTGCTCCCCTACAGAATAAGAACATCTACTAATACCTAAAGGTTACTATCATCAATAGAAAATTAGAGCTGATCTGGTTGTCTACAGTAATATTATCTTCAGATAGCACCGTTAGACTCTTTTCTGAGTTAGGAAAGGCATACAAAGTGTATGTTTTGGGTATTCACTTAAAGGGTGTTCTAAAGTTGGAATAGTTGAACTATATATATATAGGAATGAACTATATTTCAGTTTCTTCATTATTACTCACAAGAGACAGACCAAATCGATGATGTGGTAGGTAAACAATGTTAAATGCACCAAAGCAAGCTGGTCCAGTATATTTAACTAATCCTAATAGCACAATTGTACAAACTGTAATTTAAAAAGTTTACACCATCATTACTTTGCAAGTTTGTATCCCAGGAAAGCTCTAAATTACTGGAATCTAAAATGAACTGTAGTCTGAAAAACACTATGAACTTAAAATTGCAGCCAGTTTAGAACAGACTGTACAGTTTCCTAAATTATACAAATGATCAGTTCTAACATTAACTAGGAATATAGGTTAGCTAGATTATTCTGCATACAAGTAAAAGATCAAGAATACCCTGAAAATTATGCACGAACAAGGCAAAATCCTAAACCTAATGACAACAGCAGTGCTTTTGTGATTGGCTAAAATGTTTAATTTATAGCAGCTTGTCTCAGTATTTGCTTAATACTTTTTTTTTTTTTGCAATGTTACAATGAAGCTGTAGAAATGATCACTGTTTTATATTCTAGTTTTATATACGTAGAATTACATAGAATACGTTACATACATAGGATACACAGAATAGGATATGTAGAACTTATTTATATACATATAAGAAGACGATGAAAATGAATACAAATTCTCGCAAATACAGAATGTGTTATGTCTAGACAGACTGATGGGTTACCATTATGCTTTTGGTTAGATTACTCATGGCCCACTGTATAGCAGGTTATTTTGCTCAGGTAATGGGGAAGACTGTTAAAAAATACACCTTAAAAGAGTTGCATTCAAAGTCAGAGTTCATATATATACATATATATATATATATATATATATATATATATATATATATATATATATATATATATATATATAGGTATATATATATATATAGAGAGAGAGAGAGAGAGAGAGAGAGAGAGAGCAATATATGTATGCTATATCTAGCAAGCATATTAAATGAGGTTCAATAAAATCTAAATTTGAAGTCAGCCTGGTTACTTATAAACTCTGTCACAGTATCACAGTGTTTTGACTAAATTTAGATGTTACCATGCTGCTCTCTGAGTGCTGTGTTTGTGTGCAAGTGTGTGTGTGTGGGTTTCAAGATGCACAAATATGATTTATAACCTAAAATACACTTAATGACAGAACTAGGCCAATGCTGCAGCGAGGTACATCTCAATGCTAGTATAAGTGCTAGGCCACTGCTACGGATACATTTCAGTAACTGTTAGAAACACCTATCTCGTACCTATACTCATTGGCCCTTTTATCAGACTCTTACCAGGTGGACTGTTGTTGGCTACCAATCTGTTGCTACACAATTCCGCCATTCATCAATGGAAATAGACCACTGTAGGCACTAATATGGAGCTGCTCCCCACCTCAACCCTCCTTTTGCAGCTATAACAGCCTCCACTCTTCTGGGAGGACTTCCCAGAATATTTTGGAGTGTGTCTATGGAAATTTATGGTCATTCAGTTAAAAGAGCATTTGTGAGGTCAGGCACTCATGGTGGACAAAAATGTCTTACAATCATCATTTCACTTCATCCCAGAGTTGTTCAGTGGGGTTGAGGTCAGGGCCCTATGCAGGCCACTGGAGGTCCTTTACAGCAAACCAAAGCCATGCCATCACAAGAAAGGTCCTTCCCCACACTGTTGCTGCAATGCTGGAAACATATATTTGTCTAAAATGTATGTTGTAGCATTAACATTACTCCTCACTGGAACTAATCAGCCCTGAAAAACAGCCCCAGACCATTTTCTCTCCTCCACTAAACTTTACTATTGGCACTATGTATACTGATAGGTAATGTTCTCTTGTCATCTGGCAATCCCAGATTCATCTATCATACTGCCTGACAGTGAAGAGTGATCCATCACTCCAAAGAGCATATTTCTACTGCTCCAGTTTCCAATATAGGTGTGCTTTACACCGCTCCAGCTGACGCTTGGCATTGCATATAACGATTTTAGGTTTGTGTGTACCAGCTCAGTTATGGAAACCCATTTTATGCAGCTCTAGGTGCAAATTTCTTGTGCAAATGTCGTCTATAGTGAGTGATGCAAAAGAGGATAAGTCATTTTTAAATGCTATGCAGCTGGCACCCCTGCACTATGGGTTTGCATGGTCTGCTGCTTTGTGTCTGAGCTGTTGTTGCCCCTAGACGCTTCCTTTTCACAATAATAGAATATATAGCCCTCATCAGTATGACCCCTTTTACTCCAGCATTCATCTATGAAGACTGCATGTGCAGGTATTATACACCTGTAGCTAAAACACCTGACCTTAGTCAGTAGTAGTTAAATTATTGAATGTAAATCCACAATTAAAAGTTTAATTTAAAAAGTTTAAATTTAAATACTTGAGTGACTCATTTCAGAACATTTCATTGTTTTTTGTTATTTTTATTTATTTGTTTATTTTGTACTAGTACTTGTGTCAGTATAATCTGAAGCAGATTAAACGCTGGTCACAAACAGAGCAATTGTTTACCTTTATATTGGCAAAACAGACTGACCTTGTAAACCCGAACACAAAACATCATCGTAAATACAGTGTAGCTATATTTATAAATCCATCTAACAACCTCTGTATCATAAAGATAACCTGATAAACCCAAATAAACTTCATTTTAAAATAAATGATATTAAAAATGGTATTTAACATAAATAAATAAAATCACTATGAATGCTAGGAAGCTCTGCCTTCTTCACTAACTCTACTACATCAAACATTACCTTACTCTGCACTCATAATCTTAGTATTAATATATTTTCTTAGTTCAAATAATGAATTTTGCTTTGGGATTATATAATGTGTGCTGAGAATGGTCCACTACCCAAATAATATGTGGTCAACAGTAGTCCGGTGACCGGTGATGAGTAGTAGGAGACTGATAAATTGTACAGTAACAGGTGGGCTAAAACCTGTAATTGAACACCTGTCTTTGTGTGGATGTACAGAGTCTGGAACATTTCAATGGCTTCAGTTATTAAGTAGCACTTTAGGCTATGTCTGCAGTGATGCTGTCCTAGTCCAATGTCACAGCAAAAAAGAAGGTCATTCTCCACTGAATGAGGACAGAGAAGAACAGAACAAGTGACTGCAAGAGGGAAAAGTGCAAAGGTGCATTTTTACAATTATGAGTGCTTTGATGTTACCGGTGAAGTACAGTATAGCACTGTAGCGTGTGTCTGTGTGTGTGTGTGAGAGAGAGTTAATCTGAGAAGTGTGAGTGACTCACAGTCATCACATTGTTCGTCACTGTGTGAAGCACGTCTGAAGTGTGCTCACCCACACAGTCTCTTCTTACCCATTTAATTATGTGTCTCTGTATTAAAGTCAAACCTTTTCAAAGTCCATTATTAGCAAAGTCATTATGCAGCCAATGCCCATCATATACCGATCCACCAAGTCAAAATCGCAGTTTATGGCGTTGGTCAGGCTGGAATTTACATTTAGCTGGGATTTTTGTCCAAAGGGCCTTACAGCAACCAAATACAAACTTATAAAGCAATCTCAGGCATTATTAAGTGTCATTTCCTCCATCGAGTAAGAGAAACTCCTTAAAACAAACCTGCAGTTAGAACAGCGGCCAATCAGCCTGAATTCTTAGACTAAGAAATGGTGGAAAGCTGTTGCTAAGGCCGATATAATGTCTGACGTGGACAATCTGGTTCACCTGCAGGATAAAGTGGTAGTTGGTGTGGCTCAGCGGTTAACACCACTACCCACCAGAGAGTTACCACCCCATGTGGGAGACGGGGGTTCGAATCCCAGTCTAGGTAGCAAATGCTGAGCTACACCAATAAGAGTCCTTTGGCAAGATTCCTAACACTGCACTGGCCTACCTGTAATACGAATAACCTTGTAAGTCGCTCTGGATAAGAGCATCAGCTAAATGCCTAAAATGTAAAGCTGGAAGTTGTGAATTAAACTATAAGGAAAATTACTTACACAGCTTAATGTAAAACCGTTAACAGGCAGTCTTATGCTGAATCTAACGTATAGTAAATTTTATCTGGGTGGTTGTACTTGACAAATAATTATATGTTATGTTTATATGTGATATCTATACGCCTAGCTATTGATCTTTCTATTGGAATGTCTATCTAGGTACATGTTCTTATTTGGACAGTGATGATATTCAGGTTCCCATGAAGATTGTGTTTAAACAATTTTATATATGATATGATGATGATAATGCATTACTGAAGCAAATAACATATTTTCATTTTAAAAATTAGCAAAATATTTTATATTTTATATAAACAGTTGTAGCTTTTGCATATATATATATATATATATCATGAATGCTCACACAATATAAAGGCAGCTATCCATCCGTTTTCTTATTAGTCCAGACTAGGGTCTGGGTCTTGTCCCACCTCTCTAACAGGAGGCGACCAGGGGGCATCCGAATCAGATGCCCGAACCACTTCAGCTGACTCCTTTCAGTATGGAGAAGTAGCAGCTCTACTTTGTGCTCCTCAAGGATAACTGAGCTCCTCACCCTATCAAGTAAAGTGTGGCCTGTCAACCTGTGAAGAAAGTTCTTTTCTGCTGCATGTATCTGTAATCTTAATCTTTTGCTCATTACCCAAAGCTTACGATAATAAGTCAGGGTGCGGATGTAGGCCGACTGGTAAACAGAGAGCTCAACTCCCTCTTCACCACTACAGTTCAGTACAGCGACTGCTCTATCTATGTATCAGTTAAGGAATCAGTGAATAGCTACTGAATAACATATAGTAGTAACTGAATCATAAATCTTAAGACTAATAACTGAATAATCAGACTGCAGTTTAAGGGGTTAATGGATGACTTTGATTTATACGTGTGATTTCTCTCCTGTTACGTTCACATGTCGGAAAGCAATTTGATAATTACGGCAGTAATAACGTTAATGACAATAATAACAGCTCATATAACTAACTAATATTACTCCATAGATCACACAGTGATTGCTCCATAGAGAAGCAGAGGGTAATAGGACAGAACAGCGTAATGATCCTAACTGCAACTCAGGGACTGATGTGAGCCTCATGTTTATTGAGCTAATGTGTGTGATGGGCTGATGAAATCAGGACTAGGCCCAGCGGGGCTTGATTGAGTTGCTGTGTAGGGGATCGTATAGAAGAACGAATGTTTCAGGGCAGTGTGGAGCTAGGCTGGTACAAGGCATCCTAAAATTTGCCTGCTTTCACCTTCACCCAACTGTAATCCGTCTGCGCACAGTGACATATCATTGAATACGTAACTTTATTATGATTTTTAACTCAATGCCAGCTTTGACATGGTGAGTACAGGCTAAATAGATTAAAGCCCAGCTGCAGTAATTTCACTTGACCACTTGACCTACTGTCTATTTAAGGTCACTTGGCTACTGCTTCTGTACTGTAAAGTTAGTATTGAGATTCATGTGAACCATGCGTTCAAACGATGATATATATGGTATAATGTCAACTGTCTGTAAAGCACTTTGAGCTGCCAACGGTACAAAAGGTGCTCTATAAATAAACATTTATTACATTTATTACTATTATTATTATTATTATTATTATGTCAACATTCAATGCTCACATAATGAGCTGTTGCAACAATGCAAAGACTTTGAACTGAAGCTAACTGAACTACATTTTGTTCTTCCAGGTAATATTGGAGGTTTTCTACTGCTCCACTTAATATGAATTTGTCGCATGTTGTGAGCAGCAGCTTCCATTTTCCAATTCTGTCAAAAAACACAACAAAAATTGGTTTTGTTCCCAAAGTAGCAATTTAATATTTAAAACTATTTGTCTCTGCAGTTAGTGTGTGTTTTGGTGACATTCAAAGAAATTAAAAATCAATATGTAAAATTTGGGTTTAAAAGGTCATTAATATCTCCTGTCCTAAGGCCAGAAACAGACCACTAATGAAAGACCAGAGGACTAATATACCCTGTGGTACAACAACAGATGCACTACATCTTCACATCTACGAGGTGGACCAATAAGGTCTAATAGATCGGCCTGTCAGTCTGTTAATTTTAGAGTTTTTTAAAGCAAATACGTGCTTTCTGTCCAGATGAATGGCTTTATATGTCATTTTCTCAGGTGGTCTTTGATGTATCCCACAGTATTGTATATTGCTCCTCTCGGAACACTGTCTCATATCTCTATTTTTGTTGTTTTTTAGTATTTGACATCATTTGAAACTATCTGTTGCCTTTTATGTTGTGTGTATGTTTCACGATGAAGGGACCAACAAAATGGCCCAAAATAATTTGAGTCTACACTGACACTGAGTATTTTGAGTTTTTCTTCTTCTGTAAAGTTATCATTTTGGATACGGAGGTTTTGCTCCAACAGCAGCAATATGTGTGTGGGTACAATGATAGGGTGATATCCTGACACGGTATCAAAGGATACTGGGCATGTAAGTGGATATTTTTGAATGTAACTTTATGATCTCAGTGTTAAGCTAGCATAGATGGGAACATCTAGGATGGTCTCTTTCAGCAGGTTCCCATTCAGTCATTGATTCTCTTGGCATGTGGTGTGGTTTGTGATCTCTGCTTTAGTTGAAAAAGCTTTTCCTCTTTTGTAGTCGCCTAGAGCTGGTTCAATGTTGGAGTCGTAACATTAACTTTTATGAGAAGAACTCTGAGTGTGCGTGTGCGTGTGTGTGTGTGTGTGTGCGCATGTGGCTGGTTGGTGGTCCACGTGGACTCGTTGTGTTTATGTACTATTCCACTGGGTCTGGCAGTGGGTGTTGGAGTGTGTCACTAGACTGTGGAGATATGTATCACACACACGAACCTGACTCCACAGGTAAACACATCCTTAATAGGATTCCTACGTGACAGCAGTAGCTTGTGTGTGTTTGTGTGTGTGTGTGTGTGTGTGTGTGTGTGTGAGTGAGTGAGTGAGTGAGTGAGTGAGTGAGAGAGAGAGAGAGAGAGAAAGACAGAGAGAGAGAGAGACAGAGAGAGAGAGAGAGTGAGTGAGTGTCTGGGGAGATTGGGTTAGGGTGAAGTTTACCGTAACCCCAATCTCAGCCCTAATCCTTCCTAAAGCGAACATGACTGAACATGATTCCAATTCTGAAGCTCAACTCTAAACAAAACCAAACAAAACCAAGCGCTGGCCCCACCAACTCTGTCTACCTCCAAAAATACCGTGACAAGCTAACACCTTTATCCATTACTAACTGTAATGTGCAGCTCCCTGTACAACACAGGTCCAGATTGTTGTAGATCGACTGTTAAAGCGATTGTCAAAAATTCTTACACTGACTGAAATAACATAACACAATGCCACCTATAACACAGTATCGCAAGCCAGACAAGACGCAAACTTCATACAAATCAAATATGTCACTATATATAATGTGATGTGGACAAATTTGCCTTCTGATTTATGGCAGAACCTGGACTGTGGTAAATGTACAGTACTGAGCATAAAGGCAGTCAAAAAATAAACTAACTTAAATTATAACTATTCACACAAGTAGACATAAACACAAAAAACAGAATTCATTTTTTTTGTTCTAGTTATAAATGTGTTATTTAATCAAACACAGTTAGAAGAACACAGATTTGGCTGCTGATTTCTGGCTGCACTCCAGTCACTGCATGGGTTTGTTGAACTCCATCAGCAGCACATGATTTACCGTAATGAAGGATAGAATAGATAAACTAAATATTGGATGGTGATCGTAAATACTGGAGAGGAGAGGTCTGGAAGTGGTTTAGCTAACATACTTGAAGATGCCAGATCATAACGGACCATCTATTTGTTATGTATATATTTAGTGATTTTAAGTAAAAATGCTTGGTGATCAAATTCAGAAAGCGGTAGTCTCGTAATCTTTTAGAAAGTTCTGCTTACTAACTTACTGTCACTGACACAAAACTTTAGCCTACAAACACACACACACACCAACTGTAGATCAGATGGCCCAGGCAGCATGTAAAAAGCAGATGACGCATTTTCCAGTGTGCTTAGAGCAAAAGAGAGAAACAGAGAGAGAGAGAGAGAGAGAGAGAGAGAGAGAGAGAGAGAGAGAGAGAGACTAAAATAAAGACAAAAGAGATGAGAGAGAGGAGGAGAGACCGATACACAGAGAAAATAGAGAGATAGAGGGAAATAGGGAGGGATGGGAGGAGAGAGAGAGAGATTTATGCGTAGAGATGTCTAAAGCTCTCTCAGTGGCGTCTCGTGTTTAAGTTCTCTTGTATCACACTGGAAGAATTTTGAGGCCGTCAGCCAAGCACTGCAAAACACACTCCGCCATCAGAGAGACTCTCTCACTACAGTTACACTACAGTGTGTATGTCGCTGTGAAATGCTGGAAAGGATTCCAGTCCAAATTAGAAACAGATGACCCCTTACATCATCTGTGTGATCCACATGTTTGTGTGTGTGTGTGTGTGTGTGTGTGTGTGTGTGTGTGTGTGTGTTTGCTCTTAGCTGACATATTATAACTGCAACAAAATGAGAAATATTAATGTCTCAATGCAGGTTCATGAAATGTATTCCTTAATATGAAATATTCACATAATATAAAGAGTAGCTGTCGTTTTTACATTAAAGTAAAGTTTACAAAGCTACAAATATTTGTTAGGACAGTAACATTGTGCACTGCTGTTTTGTTCTGGTTTCAAATAGTTAAATTAATAAACTGAGATTATAAACTTTATATTTTTAATGACTGACTGTCAGTGATCATATACTACAGTAACCAAGACCTGAACCTGTTATTAGTTTGTAAGTGAATTTTTAAGTCAGTTTACGATAGTAAAAAGAAATAACACTCAGGATATGTCAAAGTAGTGTATAATAAGACAGTGTTGCCAAAATATGTCTATACCTACGGTATACTATCAAACGTTACAATTACACTACCATAGCCTTCAGCAGGAGCTTGTGAGAGAACGTCTAAGCCTGTTTACTACTGTATATTATCAAATACCCCAGTATGATAGTAATCTTCAGTAACAGTGAATATAAGAACTATGTCTACATAAATATATGCCTTCTGTATGCATTGATAAGAGGGAAGGAACAAATGGTCAGGATATGGCCATATGTCATCTGACTCTGACATTGCTATATGACGTACTGAGCAAAATCAAAATCCATTCTTTATGCTGTATGGTTTGATGTCAGAGGTTTCAGGTTAGGGTCCAAAGTGAAGTCAAAATTACAAACTGCTCTTTCACGTTGAGTGCATTTACACCAGAGAGGTCTCCAAATCCCCATAACTTACATAGTGCAGGTCTATCACGTACTAAGCTAAACATAAAAGCTGTCAAACCAAATCATACTAATCAACACAACTACTGCACAAAAAACTTTTAGGACTTTTAGGTGTGAAGATCTGATGAAGTTTTAGAAAATTCTAAACAGTTCACAAACTTTCAAGTACCACTGCATGTCAGACATTCAAATCAAATCAAATCAAATCAAATCACTTTTATTGTCACGTCACATTTTCACAGGTGTGAAGGTGCGTAGTCCCTTACAGTACTTAAATACAAAAAATATACATCAGACAATAAATATATACAATACTAAGCACAAAATCTCTGTTTATCCTAATATACATTATAAATTATATATATATTTATATAACAGTAATATAAAGTTATGAATAAAACCTATGATATATCCAGATGTACACATTTCCATATAGCACTATAGTAAGGCTGAGGTAGATGAGAGATGCAGGGTATATACAGAGCATAGAGTATTGATATATATATACTGTATATACATACGCTACAGATATACAATATGGATGGAAGATAACAGTAGGTCAGTATATATGTGCAAGTATAAATATGCTAAACATTACACATTATTGTGTATAACAGGTGCTCTTATCCATAGGTAGTGTAGCATGATACATCTTGCCAGTGAGCTTTAATTAATATAGCAATGGATTTCCTCCTTTAAACTTACATTTACATTTAAGGCATTTAGCAGACGCTCTTATCCAGAGCGACTTACAACCGTGCTTAGTGTTCCATTGGATAATATTCCAGCTAGTACAGGAAGTTTAGAGCCTAAAACTCACCATGAGCTCGGACACTGCCCGAACAGGGGGCCAGTGCTGACACCTAGATAGATCAATACACATATATAGAGCAAAAAGAGCACTACCTGGCAACCCCAGCCCAGTGCTCACACCTATAGAAAAGAACAGGTCATTATAATTGCATTATAAGTGCAACACAACACAAGTACATACACACAACTTACACCTCTACTAGTGCTTACTCAAGTGCATTACAAAGAGATGCACATAAACCGCTTTCTTCTGTGTGCTGTCATACAGCGTTCTACCCTGTAAACTAAATTATGTAGTGCACTGAAAATAAGGGGAATTAACTGATATTAATAAACCAGTGTATATGCATTTAATTTAAGCACAAATTTGGAACCTAGAAGATTATATTTAGTTAGATGATAATCAAATACAAAACAGGTAACATAATACAAGAAAATGATTTATTCAAGATCAGACCATACAATGGAACTGAGCGTCAACCAAGAAGCAGTTGAGTAGAAAGAGGATTTACTACTCAGCATAGCATTAAGTTCACATTTAGAGTCTTTCCTTTCACATAATAATCTACCATATTTGTCATATTATCTGAATATGACTCAACATCTTTCACTTATAGTAGCTGTAAGGCACATTTAAACATGTGGAGCTCACATTGTCTGGCTTACCCAATGGTTATTCATGCTTCGGTGGTGTATCAACCCAGTCTACATGCCTAATTAGCTAGCTGAAGGTAGTTAGCTAACAGTGCAGTGCTGTGATCTATATGGAGTTACTGAGGTTCTTAATGTGCAAATTGCATTTGTTAATGTGCAGAGCAGAAATCTTCACCTCAAGCCTGATGTGTAAAGCGTGTTAAGAAGGCTGAAAAAGAAGTAGAATTGGATTTCACAGATTCACTGAGAGTAGCCATGATTAATTCATCGTTTTAACTTTAGGAACTGCACACACAGACATTTTGGATAGTTAATTTTTCTCTGCTGAAACATCTGAAAATAGTCCAACAGACTGGACATTTGAAAAGCTTGTTGTTGAACAAGTGCTGATATATCATTTTGCAAGCTTCCATTTGGAGAATTTCATACTCTGTCATTTATTTCATACGCTGTCATTTATTTGTTTGTGCCTGGAATGTGTCTCAAGTGAACACTTGTACTTGGGTTTCATGACTAGGGATAATGGCTCTGTGCAAAGTGTTAATAGCCTTTATTTTCTTCGTGGAACCAAAGCTGATGTTGTATTGTGCCCAGTTTTGAATGTGAATGGACTGTTTCAACAAAGTGTAAAGGTTGAAGACCATGTAAGCGAGAAATGTCCCCTGAGGTAAGTCTTACTTATTTAGTTAAGACTTTGAGTTAATTATGTTTTTTTTTTTTTAACTCATTGATTCATCTACTGAATGTTGTAGTTTTAGGGTGCAGATGTATGAAATACAATTTGGTTTGACCTCTTAAAGTTGTTGTAAACAATATTGCAGCTTAGAGATGAGTGCTAAGTGAGATGAGCTTAGCTCTGCTACTTTTATTACGCTCCTAGTTTGATTAAATTCTGCACCTATACCTTATTATGTGATCAGCCATGACACTTTAAGAGCTTGGGCTTGGAAAATCAGTCCACGTGGTCAGCGGAAATCCGGAATAAATATTTTTGAACTACACTGTGTGTGTCATGTATATAATTAAGATCATAATAACAGACTACATGATGCTGTGTATTGCATACTGTAATAAAACCCTTTTTTAACCTAATATTTTACATGGGATCAATGCAAATGTGAAACCAGGGTCTATGATTCACTTATGTTGGAGTACATTTATTAGAACATATATATTCGCTTAATCAAAATAATTTTGACTAACTTTTTCCTTTGTTATTGAAGCAATGCAGAATAATAAAGCATACATTTATGTGGAACCAAAGTCAACAATTAAATTATATAATCCAACATTTTTTTTTCTTTTTCGCTGTCATGGAAGACATGTACCCTTGTCTGAGGTATCATGAGACATGTTACCTAATCAGGATACAAAAAATATAACCATCTTCTATTACAGTTGTAAAAAACCCACAGTAATCAGATTACACATACTTCAGAAATATATAGGGTGACCACTAGCAGGATTAAATGATAAGCACTATTATCCAATATTATCAATTATTATTCAGTACTACCTGCTATTATCTATTATTTACCCCATTAAGAAGTGCAACTGGTTCCATTGGTTATAGGTTAGAATCCTCCTTTACGTTGTAACAAGTGAAAAATTTACATGAAAGAAAAAACAAATATTGCGACAAGCAACACGTTTGTCAGTCATGCATGTCAGTGCCAGTGATGCTAACTACTACTGAGAGATCCAAATGATTTTTTTTTTTTGATATAATAAATGTAAACGTAGTGTTTTATGTCTGTTTTTTTTGTTGGAATGTTGCAGATTAGATCTTTAAATCCGGTTTCGCAAGAAAAGTTATTCATATGCCACAGAAAAAGTATAGAATAATAGCACAAAACTTCAGCAGAGTTTCATATCAGACAGGGTCGACTGAAACATCAAAACAGCTTGCTCACATTTTCAAATAGACATCAACAGGAAACATAAAGCGCAGACAGTTATACATTCACTGAAGCTGCCTTCCAGTCCTAACATTTCTGATATTGCTGGCATCAGTGATGCATGTAAATGATACTTCAGTCTCAGCATGCTTTAGTGATAAGCAAACTCATCACAGATGTAGCTGGAAATAAACTTCCATCAAGACGTTCATCATTGGAAGTTACATTTAAAAGTCACTTTATATTTGAACATGAAGAATACAGTGGCTGGGTCACAGCAAGAGTAGTGCATGCACAGCTGGGCTTGAACTATAGGTGGTTTGAAGGGTCAAGCTAGGAGAAAGCATTACAGCAGCACTACGTAATATTTTTACTTTACATGTAGCATTATCGAGCATCGAGAGGTAAAAATAACACACTAAAATATGGCATGCATACATGTGAGTCACCCTGTAAAGCCTGTAAAGTCTGAGAGAGGGAACAAAAGGAGAAAAAAACAATAGTGAAGGCCCTTTAGCTGAGTTTCTCCAAGCCGGGTCTGGATGTGTGTGAGCCGCGAGGCTCTGGATGGATCTCAACCCCAGCTGTTCCAGATCCTCCATCAGTTCTGCTGGCGTCACACGCAAGAAGGACAACAAGGAGGAATCAGCTCTGCCTTCACACTGCCCAGCTCCAGTCAAACCGCTGTGTTCCTGACAGCGTCCTGCAATCTCATCTGCATTGGTGTAATGGGGCAGATAGTATGTGTGTTTGCTGAGATGCATTCTTAAATAGAAAACAACATTTCTACCATTAAAAATCTTTACAGATTATTATCATGTTTACTACTCATAAAGTCAAAAAGCTTCATTCCATGTTTATCCTAATTATGGCATTCAACCATGTCATATGTTTCAGGTTAGGTTATTTATTAACGTGTGTTGTGCAGTTTTAACAGTAGAACCAACGAAAAGCTTCACTCTGCTGAATGACAAAATCTGGTAGCATTAGTTGCATTAATTAAGTCTGAGCACAGGGACGAAGTATGAAAATATATCAGTACATTGCAATATCATGCAATACACACATGCAGTACACATCAGCATTTATTCAATGATGGAGGTTGGTGAGTTTACATCAGCCAGCGTATGTGTGCGTAGTCAACAGAGAAAGGATATCAAGGCCATGTTCAAAAGTTTGCAATTAAGATTTTCTGTCATTTCATGTACAACAATAACATACCCTCACTTTCTAGTCAAAATGACCATTAAGTAAAAGTTGTTCATGATTTAGTGTCAGGAATAAAATCGAAAGCATAACTTTAACAGAGAATTACATAGAAACCTCACAAACTAAACATAACACATTTGTAGTGTTGGGGGACTTTGTGACTTTGCGCTGGGCTCACGGTAAGAGAGATTTAAATCTTATAAATAGTTGTGACTGTGTGAACATTATGTGCGGTTGTGTTATTCTATGCTGGGCTGTGGGATAATTGGGTTAGTGTTAGTCTCTACAAGATGTATGGTTGTTGGTGACCTGCCTGCTTGATGGCCATTTCTGCCAGTGTTGGCAACGGTTCTCACTGCTGCAGTGTTCAATACAAGAGCTTTCCTCTAAAGCGCTATGTTTCCCACTTCTTCTTCTTCTTTTTCACCTAGATGCTACATTTTTACAGCCATTTAGAATCATCTACAGTTGCGTTCATTGTACTGATGGATGCTCAAATACTTGTTTCAGATACCAGTCTTTGAATAGTGGGTATTCATTTCTCCATCAATGTAAGGGAAGAGATTAGGGTTTCACAGGACTGTTTCCATTTATGCTACTACAAAATACACATGCCCTAATGTAATTAATTAATGCCCTGCAAATGAGTTGTTAAGGATGACCGAGAAGGCAGGGGTACCATTGTTTTTTTCAGTAAGTTAGCTAATTATTCTAGCTAATGCAAATTAGGTTCAGGAACATGAATTAATTCATTCTTCGTCTAAACCACTTTTCCAACTGGGTCGCAGGAGGTGCTGAGGTCTATCCCAGCAAACACTAGGCGGAAAGCAGGAAGCACCCTGGACAGGCCGCCAGACAGGGCAAACATGCAGACACACACATTTATACACACAGTTATAACTATTCACAATTTAGCATTTTGGACCATGGAAAAACGCACGCAGAAAACATGTAGAATCTTCTTGCTGTGAGGCCGCAGTGAAACCTCTGCACCACCATGCTGCCCAGGTCCAGGACAAATATGTCCACAACAAAATAGATTTTGGCACATTGTCCACCTTGTGTTAAGTCTTCAACATATCATTGTACCAGTTAGCTCTAGTGTGAGCTTTCTCTCCCAGAACCAGCTTCAAGACCCTAACCAGTCTGGCTTCTAACTGGTGCACTCAACAGAAACTGCCCTCATAGCAGTGACTGAGAAGCCGCAGGCAGCAAGACCAACCAAACTCTGCACAGAAGTGGTTTGAATTCTATTTGGACGAGCCCTCTTACCAGGTAACATGGAAAGAGTCCACATCTGCTCTGTACAGGCTCTCCACTGGTGTCCTCAAGGCTCCATGCTGGGTTCTTGTCTCTTTTCACTGTGCACTCATTCTCTTGTGCCTCTCATGGCTTCTCCTAGCACTCGACTAATGCTTTCCTTCTGACCATATAATACTCAGGTTTTGCAGTTGCATCTTGACATGTCTGACTGATGTATCTTCATGCACGACAGCTCACCACCTGGTGCTCTATCCTAGCAAGACTGTGTTACTAATCATTCCTGTAACGACAGGTCCAAATCATGATCTTGCCATCTTATTCGAGAACTACTTGATTGTATGGTTGTTGGTGACCTGCCTGGTTTATGGCCATTTCTGCCGGTGTTGGCAACGGTTCTCACCGCTGCAGTGTTCAATACAAGAGCTTTCCTCTAAAGCGCTATGTTTCCCACTTCTTCATCTTCTTCAACTAGATGCTACATTTTTATAAGCTTTGATGTGATTCTGGATGGCCAGTTATCATTCTTGTCCCATATTGCAAACCTGACTGTCAAGTAGTTTTCTCCTTTAAAACATCCAGCAGACTCAACCCTTTCTCTCTCAGTAGGCCACCCAGGTGCTGGTCCAGTCTAATGTAATTTCAAAGCTCGACTACTTTAATTTGTTTCTGGCTGCTCTCTCTCTGTGTGCCATCAAGCCTTTGCAACTGATCCAGAATCTTCTCAGTCTTCACACAATCGTCTTCAAGTTCTCTGCTGCCCCCCCCCCCCAACCGTCATACGACAAGATGCATGGAAGACAAGCATCCAGACTCTTCTCTGTCCCGGGACCCAGATGGTGGAATGAACTTCCACTGGCTTTCCAAACAGCTTCAAATGTCTTCAAATGTCGACTGAAGACCCATCTCTGTGTAAACCACTTAAGTGACCACTAATCTAAGTACTTACTGAAATGCATTGCATTGCACTTTTGTTGCACTTAACCTTTTCTTTTCTAGGTATCAGCACTGGCTAGGTATTCTTAGATATTGCACTTATGTTGTGTTTATCTCTCTGCTATTCTTTTAGGTTTCAGCACTGGTCCTTGTTCTTGCAGTGTTGGAGCTGAAGGGCAGTTTGGACTATTTGTACAAGCTAGGATGCTTTCTCAGAGTGAACACAATCCACTTTTATAAGCTGTTCTGGATAAAAGTGTTTGCTAAATGCAAATGTCAGTGTTAGCTCATTGGCTCATCTGAAGAAGTGGCAACTGCTACTCATCCAACACAAAACCCAGCCCATGTTGGGTATTTTAAAATGTACTAATTAATTAATTACAGAAATTCCATGTTTACAAATGTTTTCTTGTGCATGTGGCTTAGTTGCTACTGATTTTTTGATAATTCCTATGAATCCTGCATTGATTATGTGTTATAAATGAATTTATAAGGTGTTAATACGTTATAATATCTAACACATAATACTTCATAATAGCTGGCCTAATTGTTTAATATTTACAGTCATAACATGCATAAAACAACAGTAGATAACTTTATAATGTCAGGTTTCATAACACACTATAATCTGCATTCATAAGAACAATGTCAACCCACTTTTGCAATATTCAGTTTGCAATATTCAGCATTATATTACAAGGTCTATAATATCTAGGTATACATTCTAGATATATATACCTATATTTTAGGTATAAATATATACTATGCACATAGGTACATATTACATATTACAAGGTATATATTCTGCGTCGCAACAGGTAAATCTAGGAAAACGTTTTTTAGGTGTAATCCACCCCCAACAGCTCCAGTCATATATATCTCACACCTGTAATTTTACCCACTTAAATTATACAAGCTTATGCCCAACATTATAAAGTGTATGTATGTCTTATAAAACCATGTCAATGCATTTATATTATACTTTTCAGCTCTTCAATGGTGATTTCAAACTTTTGAACAGGAATATATAAGCCTACACTCTCTGTGGTGGAAAGGAAAACATTATAAATAAAAATAAAACAGTAAATGTCAAGTGGCAGCATCCATTTTCTTTGTCCTTTTGTTTTTGCGATGAAGGTTTATAGTAAACAGAACAGCCGGCGTCCTCTGGTTCACCACCTGTAGAGATGTCACTGTTGGTTCCCTGTGCACAGCAGGTTTGCACAGGAGGCATTCAGTTCAGCAGAAATGACTGGATTCGCCACAGAAAACACCACATGTAAGTTCAGAGTCCTATTGCACCTAAACTTAAGTGTGCAGGCTTTAGCTCAAATCAATTCAATTGACTTCAAATCAGTTTTATTTGTATATATAACACAGATGCAAACACCTAAATGAGTGCCACAGAAGGAAACTCCCGAAGGTTACATGTCCACTGCACTTTGCACAATTATTTCCCTCTGCTCCCTTTTCCAATGGCTTGCTGCTTGAGTCTCTATGTACAATGCAAGAACAAACAAATCTGTCAATCACAAAATCGTGTATTTCTAATACATTTCTGTCAGGGTCGGGCAAATCAGGACGAACACGGACGGGCTAAAGAGTTTATTTAGAATAGGGCACAGAAAAAGCGAGGCCAAAACAGGCAGGAAGTCAATGACCGGCAAACAACAACAACAAAGGACAAAACNCAACTAAATGCCAATTTCCTAGTTGTTACTAAATAATAAATCAGAAATTGAGTGTGCGTTAACAAGGCCATTATGAAATGGTAAAATAACAGTAACAAGTTGTATGTACCTGTCAGGTACATGTGGACAAGTGCGGAAGGGCTAAAGAATTTATTTAGAATAGGGCACAGAAAAAGCGAAGTCAAAACAGGCAGGAAGTCAGTGGCCGGCAAACAACAACAACAAAGGACAAAACCAGAGACGTAGTCGAAAAAAAAAAACAGAGCAAGGGTCCGAAAACCAAATACAGGAAAGAGAGAAAATCCCGATGGCTTGGTAAGAACTGCAAAACAGAAACGTTAATTCGCGAGGAGTTGAAAGACTGAACAGCTTCTAAAGAGCTAGCTCCAGGTGAAAACCATCAGTACTCTGGTGATGCTGCTCTGCTATTGGCTGCCGGCTGTGAGTGAGAGGTCACGCGGGAATCCGAGGGGTTCTGGGAAATGGAGTCCACAGGCAGCAAGGCCCGTGACGGGCACGTGACAATTTCCTTCTCATTCAAGGATGCAGCTCTTCTAAACTTCATAATTAAAACTTCTGTAATTAAATATTTCTGCCTGTATGACAGAATTTGTTTACAGTGTCAAACAATGATATGCATTCTCGCTGTAGCTGGCTGTAAATACAGATATTGTATGTTACACCATGCAAACAACAAAAAGAAAGTCATGGCAGCTGTAAGAAGCGTGAGTGGTATAGTTTAATTCAAGAATTTTTGTCCAGACTGAACTATATAGGTCTGTCCTCATTGAGCAACTGCTTTTGCCTGATTGGTCAATGTTATGCGGATGCCATGTCTAATCCGATCAACCTTTCTTTCCATGCCTCGAGTCTGCCACTGAAAATCGAAAAGAGCAAAATATCAACAGATTGCCTTTAGTGGACCAGGTCGGGTGTCAGGTGCATACATCACTTCATATTGGCTGTATTATAGGAATATTTTTAGGACAAGGTCCTGATACGGCCCTGTTACATCTGGCATACAGTGACAGTGCATTCCACCATAAGAACATTATACCAACAGTTGAACATGATGGTGGTGGTGTGATTGTTTGGCCCTGCTTTGCTTCTGGCTTGTCAAACCTGATGGAACCATGAATTTGGCGAGAATGCCCGGCTGTCAGGTGTTACCTGAAGCTTAAGTGCAGTTGAGATATGCAGCAGAACAGCTATCTAAAGCACACAAACACATCCACCTTTGAAAAACTCATAAGAAACAAAAATAAGGTTTTGGAGTGGTTGAATCCCATTAAAAGCGGCCTGACTCCCATTAATATTCTGTGGCAAGACCTAAAACAGACAGCTCATGCATAAAGACCCTCCTTTGTAGCTGAATTAAAACAATTCTGCAAAGAGTGGGCCAAAATTCCTCCACAGTGGTGTAAAAGACTCACAAGTTATCACAAACGTTTGATTGCAGTTATTACTGCCAAGAGTGCCACAACCAGTAATTAGGGTGCATTTACTTTTCCACATGGAATAAAAGTATTGAATAAATCTTTTTCTTCAATAAATGGAATGATTAATAACCAGCTGCTTTTTGTTTTTTCTTGTGTTGCCTTAAAATTAGTTGGGAGTTCTGAAACACTTAAATGTTGTTTCTGCATGTCATGCTGACACGGTGTCACCTGCCACTAAATCTCATATAGTCATATATGAGTCATATACTTCTAAAAGTCATATACTTCTACAGTGTATATGTTTCTCTGTTGTCTGTTAATGCTAATGCAAGGTTAACTTCACACTACAGATTTTAAAGCAACAACAACAACTATAAGTTAAGAAAGTATTAAGACAGCAGACATATATCGTTCAATGTAAAAGGTGTGAATGTAAAATGTGAACGAATAAAAACTATAAAAAGAACGCAAGCATGAAATAACGATATCGCCACACTCCATGTTAACACATTACTGGAAGACCAGTGCTCATTTCCACCATCCCTCTACTTCTCATTCTCTTCTGGCCTTTGATTGAACCTTAGACATGTTGTCTTTTCTCTTTTCGCCTGGTTTTATTGTTCGTTCTCTCTCTCTCTCTCTCTTTCTCTCTCTCTCTCTCTCTCTCTGGTTGGTTGGTTCTGTGGGGATTAGCCATCGGTATGGCTTCAGCGTGTAAACACTATTGAAAGGAAAAGCTTTGTGTCTGTGAAAATGACCTGAGGAAAAACACAGGAGTACTGAGGTTGTACAATAACACACGCACACACATACACACATACACTTACACATACACAACTCTCTCAGAGCTGTGGATCAAATATAGCCATTCTTATGTTTCATCAGAGCTAAAACAAGTCATCTCTGCCGTGCCAGCAGATGGAGGCTCAAATCTGAACTTTAACCTCTGGATGCCGCACATGAGTGTATGTATGTGTGTATGTGTGAGTATGTGTGTTTAGGGATTATTTTGACAGGTAGGAGATTGTTGTTATTGCTTTTTTGCCCTGGGGTGTGGAGGCCAAGGATATTTGCAGTATGGTGTGTGAGTGTGTGTGTTTGTGTGGGTGAGCATGTATATGCGTGTGCATGTGTCAGTGCATGAGTGTGTGTGTGTGTGTGTGTCTCTGTGTGTGTATTCACAAATGTGTCGCCCACGCATGCCATAGGGCATTCAGATTCTCAGGTGACCACAGAAATGTTGCCTCTTTCAGCTGTGTGTGTGTGTGTGCGCGTGTGTGTGCGCATGTGTGTGTGTGTGTGCATGCGCATTTGTGTGATGCCCCAGCTGTTGGGAGAAATCCCGCATATGCCGTGCTACCAAACAGCGTTTTGACCCATTTTAGCCAAGCAGCACTAGCCCTCCTCACACAGACACTTGCATTCAGTTCAGTGATTGAAGCTCACATGATAAAGGCTTTAGAATCTTGTTAGTCCACAAGTGAACTGCTTGACCTCTTTTGTATTGAGGTTTTAGTCTTTTTGATCTTTCTAATGTGAAGTAATTACACTTCTTCATGTGGTGATGTGGGTTTGTTCACCAATGAAGACTCCAATGCTGCGTCACTCATTCGTTCATTACTCTAGCCAATCGTAATGCGCCACCTGTCTATAAAAGGATTCAACTTATGTTTATGTTTTGACGCTTTCAGGTGCCAACGTTTCTATGTTCTCCTCCTTCCTCCCCCCCACCACCAGTTTGGCCCCGGTTCTGTTGTCCAAGGAGTAGGCTCCGCCCCTGCCGTCCATACTCGGCAGGATCTGCAAGGGTCCGAACGCTTCAAGACCTGGGCCCAAGACGGTTATTTGAAAATTGTCAATGTTTTATTACACAGTTGTATAACTGAAGAAAAGCTAGTTTGCCCTGAAGTCCATGTAGGTACCAAATACTGTAATAAGCTTTAGGAAGCCATAAGCCTGGGATAAGAGGTTAACTGTTAAGGTTATGTGTGTGTACTATTGGCTAAGTAGTGTAATAATAATTATAATAATAATAATAATTTCTCTTCGGTTGTTTGTTTGCTTGTTTGTTTTGGAATAGCAGCTTTCATGAGCCCTATGTAGATTGGATTCATTTGTCAGGGAGACATGTTTAGTAAACTCTTGCTTTCACACAGGAATAAAATACAGAGGTGAGTTTGTAGTGGTCTGTATTTTCCAGAAACAAAACGTTATACATGCATGTAAACGAAAATAATATGCTAATATTATGCATATGTCAATATGTAAGGCTTCATGCCTGTAGCTATGTTGTTATCACTCCTTTGAAATCAGCCTACGTGATCTCCTTTCTTACTGACTTTATTTTCTTTCTCCTCCTCCTAATGCTTTCCCAGTGTAGAAAGGATGGAGACAAAGTTCAAACTTCAGACCAAGTAAATGGTTCATATACTCTTCCAAAGCATGCATCGTTTCATATTTCGGGAAATGGCTAAGTGCGCTAGATATGGGGAAGTTCAATAAGATCTTTCTACCCCAATGCAAAACAATCTTTCCAAGTTTGGTGAAAAACAGAAGGTAGAATGGGCAGTAATTTTCTCAAGGGAGGAGGGAGAATAACACAGACATAGCTGATCCAGGACGGACATACAATCACTGAATAGCACCCAAAAAGAGAAACTGACCTCAGGACCACATGTAAAGTTAATCTGGTCCAAATTTTGTGTATTACAATAATGTTAGATGAACCAATAGCCCTTGAATATGTACAATTGGCTAAATAAAAGATACTAATGAGGGATTGTTATCTCTTGTCAGGCATCTCAAGTATACTCTCACTGAATGATGTAACTTCATTGTTGACATTCCAGTGGGATGTTTTAGATAGACTGTTAGGGTGGTGTTACCGTTTACAAGTCAAAGGGGGTATAACTCTTTTTTCCGTCTTTGCAGTACGACTGGCTTAAAAGAAGGAGAGAAGAAATTGTCTTCACGTTTGGCATTTGACAAATGAAACTTACACATCTTAAGCACAAACTGACGCAATGCACACACAACAGGACCACTGCACACTAATAAGGATAACTGTGTTCATTTTTCAAACAAAGAAGAAACTAAATTGCGTTAAATGTGGACCACTGTTTAATCTCACTGTTCAAGTCTTATTATTTACTTATTATGTTTTACTCAGCAGGGAGCTCTGAAGGCATTTCTGCCCAGGGGGCATCACAAGACCATTCCTGAAAGGAGATATTGGGATGAATGGGGAAAATGCTTTCAGCTCTTTTTAAAGATTGTAATAGAGGGTAGATGAAGTTACTCTTGTGTTGCTGGAGCACACAACTCTACATAACCTACAAGCTCGTTATAAATTTGGCCGTCTATAAGTCTTTTGTATGACCAGTCTGATTTATCTGCTGCATTTGTTACTCCTAGAAGTAGTGAAGTAGTATTCTAGCCTCATTCTGGTTAGCAGTAAGGTATAACATATATTCACTTTTGTTTTTGTTATTAAATAGACTTTCAGTGCATATGTATATATACACACTTATCATCAAAAGAATAGTTGTACAAATAGTCACACTCAGAAAGAATCAACCAATAGGAATGAAACTTGGTAAGTAGGTTTGACATGCAAATTATTCAAGTTTCATGCTCAGCCACGCATGTGACGCAAGCAAGGATGGGCCTTAACGCTGTACCTGACTGACCCAACAGCCACGAATGTGGACATTTAGAGAGCAGTGATGCCCTCCATGAGTCGTCCTGTTAGTTTCAGCACCATCGGGAGATGGCTGCACAGCACAGGACTACTTGCATGCAGACTGTTATTACAACTGCCCTTAACACCACGTCAATGTTGCCAAAGGCTGCAATGGTGTCGTGCCAGACTGTCAAGGAGTGACTCAGAATGGCAGCGGCTCATCTTCAGTGACGAGTCCTGCTTTTGTCTTGGTGGAGATGACCAACGAATCCATGTGTGGAGGCACCGTGGTCAGCACCAAGATGAGCGGTTTGTTGTCATGCGTCTTATGTCCAGAAGACCTAGAGTCACTCCACCTCCACCCCTACTGCACAATCTGGAGGAATATGCGTGGGATAGATTACTGCAGGACACCATTAGGAACTTCTACAACTCAATGCCAAGACATATGCATGTTGCATTAGCAAACATGGTGGCCTAACGCCTTACTGAGGGACCCTACTTCTATATGTGTAGCTCAAAAAAATGCCCATATCAGTCTAAATGTATCATCATTTGCAACTGTTCTTTTGATGATGAGTGTACATACAACTGCAATATAACATATAACGGGTACTTTTTAATTTTTATAGCATTAATACAGTGCCTGGCCAAAAAAAAAGTCATACACTCTTGTCACAACATTTATTTCTGTCCGGAGTTGCATTAATTTTTCCCCAAGATCTTGTACTGATGATGGGAGATTTGGACCACTGCTCAAAGTCTTCTCCAGCACATCCCAAAGATTCTCAATGGGGTTCAGGTCTGGACTCTGTGGTGGCCAATCCATGTGTGAAAATGATGTCTTATGCTCCCTGAACCACTCTTTCACAATTTGAGCCAATTTGATGAATCCTGACATTGTCATCTTGATATATGTCCGTGCCATCAGGGAAGAAGAAATCCATTGATGGAATAACCAGGTGGTTCAGTATGTTCAGGTAGTCAGCTGACCTCATTCTTTGGGCACATAACGTTGCTGAACCTGGACCTGACCAACTGCAGCAACCCCAGATCATAGCACTGCCCCCACAGGCTTGTACGGTAGGCACTAGGCATGATGGGTGCATCACTTCAGCCACCTCTCTTCTTACCCTAATACGCCCATCACTCTGGAACAGGGTAAATCTGGACTCATCAGACCACATGACCTTCTTCCATTGCTCCAGAGTCCAGTCTTTATGCTCCCTAGCAAATTGAAGCCGTTTTTGTCAGTTAGCCTCACTGACAAGTGGTTTTCTTAAGGCTACACAGTTGTTTAGTCCCAGTCCCTTGAGTTCCCTTCACATTGCGTGTGGAGATGCTCTTACTTTCACTATTAAACATTTCCCTGAGCTCTACTGCTGCACAAATGTTTAAGTGATCGACAATCCCGATCATTCAGGATTTTTTTCCGACCACATTCCTTCCTGGAAGACGATGTTTCCCCACTGTCCTTCCACTGTTTAATAATGCGCTGGACAGTTCTTAACCTGATTTTAGTAGTTTCAGCATCTCCTTAGATGTTTTCTCTGCTTGATGCAGGCCAATAATTTTATCCTTCTGAAACGGATTAACATCTTTTCCACGACCACGGGACGTGTCTTTCGACATGGTTGTTTAACAAATGAGAAGCTACTCACTGCATCAGTTAGGGTTAAATAATTTGTTGCCAGCTGAAACATAATCACCCATGCAGTAATTATGCAATGGGAGGCTCTTACCTATTTGATTAAATCCAGGTGGTGACCTTTTTTGGCCAGGCAGTATATATAAAACCTAATTTACTTTTAATTTTAACTTTTACATACTACCTTTTGTATAATACATAATGTCTGACAATTACAGTCTAATTTACAATACAATCCAATTTAATTACAATTTCATTTTTTTTTGTTATATATTTATATACACTGGATGTACACCGCATTGAATATTTCTTTCCCAGCATGGTAAGTCTCCTGTCACTTTGTTTAAGGCTGCCTTTTAGGGATTGTGGTCTTATGAAATATCACTGTACTGCTTCATTTTAGTCTCTTATCTTTTAATCTATCTTAATTTGTGGCTTTGAAATAAAAATAATGATATGTAATCCTGTACTTTTTTGAAAATCTACCATAATACTGTTCAAAACACAACATCCATGAAAGGAATAATCCTTCTCTTCATACAATGACATGTTATTGTATATTCATTTAGCTGTCTGATGTCCCCTGTAGCCCTAATATGGAAAACAAGTCTAATCCCATCCATAAACTCAGTCTATCTAAACATCTTAACTAATCTTGCCTAGTGGATGCCGTGTATATGAAAGACTCCAACAGGACGTCATAGAGTGCCGTGCTTTCTGTGCCATCCAGTAGCCCCCCATTGCATTTACACATAATTATGCACATATCTCTTGGGTAATTATAGCTGTGTGACAGGCTAGCTACATGCTGTCTGCAGCATTGTCTCCTAGTGTGCTGTAAACCCGTGAGATTTGCAAACAGCATGGCTTTAGCTGACAAGAAGCCATATCATCTTGTTAGTGTTAGCTCATCCACAGCATGCTAACTAGCCAGCTGTCCTCTCATGCTAACTAACTAGACTGATGGTGGTTGAATACTGTACTTAGAGGATGTAGCGAGTGATATATTATTATGCCATCTCAGGGAGGCTTTTCACTTTGACACTATTGCCCTGAGCTTGCTTCTAAGACCTTTGTAAAGCAGCGTTGTGATAATGTCTGCTGTAAGGCAAAAGATTAAATCACACATATGCATAGTCCATGTTGTGTATTAAAAAAGTGTTGAATTGAATTTGGTTATTTATAGAGTTCACTGTAGCTGATTCCTTCAGGGAGGTTGCAGCAATTCAAATGCCAAAATGCCAAAATGGGTGTAAATATATATATATATATATGCTATACAAGTATATTTTATGAAAAACATTAGAGCTGACATACAAGAGAAAACATTTTTCAAATAAAGGTGGTATAACAACATAGCAATGATTTCTGGCATTTGTCCACTCTCAAAAACATGATGAAAATTCTTGAATCCTTCAGAAATCCTTCATTATATTACATATTTAATGGTTTGTAAGTCAAAATATATCAATATAAAAAAAAATTAAAAATAAGAATATAAAAAATATATTAAAAAAACATAAAACAACACATTAACAGGAATAATGTCATGTATTCTTGTCACACATTAATATGTCAGTTTCTTGCCCATTACTGTGTGAGGCTCTGTTTACTGAAATACACTGAAATATAGTACATCTTCCATCTAATCTACTATGATTAATAAAAATAAAATAATAAAATATTTTTGAATACTTAAAGATTCTGAATACTGTTGCATTTCATGCACATAAACATTTCTTGCAACTTTGTAATGTGGTAGGTCTGTTTAGTTTAATAACGACAATCTAATTTAATCTAAAATAAGTGACAAGGGTGTTAAAAAGGACAAGTGATCTGTTGTGGTCCTGTGGGGGTCCTGACCATTTAAAAACAGGGTCAAAATGGACAAAGAGTGTAGCAACAAGGAAATGTACCTTATGAAGTGGCCAGTGAGTAAATTTCTCAAAATTTCTCAAACCTCACGACACCCTGAATAGTAATAAAGGTCATGACCCCTCAACTCAAAAATACTACATGTGACAGCTTTCAAATGAATGGTGGAACACAACATTACTGACACTGGCAAAGCAAAATACTCACTGATTGATGTCATTGGACAATTCAACATGCTTTCAGGAGCCTGCTAAATTACCAGTACGTCAGCTAACAGATGTTAGAGGGGAGGACCATCGCACCCACCCAGAGGAAGACCATTTATGCTGTCTGAGATTCACAGCCAACGCTGTCTGTGTCATTGCCAAGGATTCAGTCTTCTAATGTTAGGATCAGTGCTTAGCCGGCAGTACCATTAACGAGCCTTGATTCAAGTTTTCTTGTGAATATTAGGCTGAATACGAAACACCTGCATTTTCACTCTAAAAATATTTATTCAGTAATATAATCTATGTGCCTTCCATCCCCCCTAGACCCCACAAATGTGTTTTGCATAATTTCAAAAAGTGTCGGGAACATGTCTGCCAATCTTCGTACCTTAAAATGTATTTATGCATGATTACACCACATTTTATGGTTGCAAAATGGTATTGCAGTGATTAGGCTAGCATTCTAGCATTTAGTCCTAAATGTGTTTGTCTTAATAACTTCATCTACTATTCAACGGCTTCATGAGACCCTGAGTGCCTAACTAAGGAGAGTTTATTTCATTACACAGTATTTCTTTCGGAACAGTTTTGGTGGCTACTGTGGTATGCGTTTAAGTAGTTTCTTAGTGTATTTTGAACTGATAAAAATACATCTTAATATTCTGAAAGCACTGCAGTGGTTCACCGCACATGTAGCCATGTGTGACAAACACGGGGATGCTAATAACTCTCGTATGTCGTGCCACTTGTATGTCTTGTAAATGCCCAGTGTTGAAGGGAGGGAGAGTGAGAGAGAGAAATAGAGAGAGAGAGAGAGAGAGAGACAGACAGACAGACAGACAGACAATAAGCCTAAAAACTCTAAACTCTAATAACTCAATTCAAATGAAAAGAAGCTATGTCTTATGGTCCGAGATGAGTCATACTGCCATCCACCAAAACAGGAAGTGAAAGAAAGCTCCAGTTCCTGCCTAGACAGTGAGACGCTTTGTTTCACGACTACAGTGACAGCAAAACAGCTCTGTATCAAACTTCTTTTGTATTCTTTTCTTTTCTCATCATCCCACTTTATACCCCTCCACCCCCCACCCCCCCAACACTAGATTTCTAGACACATTAGCTTAGCTTTTATTGATTTTCCAATGGCTTTGGCAGGCTTGATGATATGAGAATTTCTCAACAAAGAAAGGCCATGCTAACTTTGCTAATCTAGCCTTTATTCAGTGTGTTTGTCACACTGGAGTGTAAGTTTTTTCATTTGTACATTTTTAATTCTATCTACTGATCTGTATAAAGGGGAACTGAGCCACCCTGCCTGAGGAAACTTCCTTTAAAGAGTTCAGTCAGAATAAAGCTATAACTAGTTGAAGGAAAACTAGCACAACATGCTGTTGGCATTGTTAGGATTCACACACTCACTATTAGTTGGGTTGTCATTCTTTTTTATTTAACTATAGTTGCACAAATAGTTGCACCCAGAAGGAATCAACCGAGAGGAGTAAATTTGGTGGATGGGTTTGACATTGTGATACATGTGAATGGTTCAAGTTTCACACTCGGCCACGCATGTGACGTAAGCAAGGACAGGCCTTATCACTGTACCTGACTGACCCAACAGCCACAATTGCGGACATTCAGAGAGCAGTGATGCCCTCCATGAGTCATCCTGTTAGTGCCAGCACCATTGACAGACGGCTGCACCACGCAGGACTACATGCACGCAGATGACAAATGCTACAACGACTGACCTTAACACCACGTCAGTATCGACAAAAGATTGCAATGGTGTCGTAGACTGTCAAGGAGTGACTCATTACGTGACTCATGGAGTGACATCTTCCCGATTTTGTCTTGGTGTGACTCCACCTCCACTCCTTCCACAAAATCTGTAGGAACTATGTGACAATATTCAGGCTGCATCGGATGGATTATCACAGGACACCATGCCAAGACGTCTGGCATGTTGGATTAGCAAACATGACGGCCCAACGCCATACTGAGAGACACTACTTCTGTATGTGTAGCTCAATAAATATTGCCCATATCAGTCTAAATTTATCATCAGTTATTGATCCTGGTAACCTTTATCTTCCCTCCCAATAGTATTGCAATCCCACACTTCTTTTTGGGTGCATCTGTAAGAACAATGACAATGAGTGTTTTTGTTCAGTGTATTTTTAGGACCAGCTATTACAAACGGTCGGTCAGTCTTGCTTCTCAAGAATTTACATTTACATTTAAGGCATTTAGCAGACGCTCTTATCCAGAGCGACTTACAACCGTGCTTAGTGTTCCATTGGATAATATTCCAGCTAGTACAGGAAATTTAGAGCCTAAAACTCACTTCTATTCTATTACATTTTCGGAATTAAATGGTTAAGATGTAAACAAAGTCATTGAGTAGTTGGATGCAAAAGCTTCTATTCAAGACAAGCTTACTGGCTCCAATCTAGACCTGAAATGAATTATGAGTGTCGCCTCATCATATAAGAAAGTGTTTTATGATAGTTTTGACATGAGCTTTTGGGCTTCAGTGCATTAAAAATATCTATTCATGGTAGAGGGATACATGAAGTGCATTGTAAGCTAAAATAGTTCGCACAGAAACTCTTTTTCAAACTTACCACTGTTTAATACAAGATCAGAACAGGGAAGAACAGGATAGGTTTTAAAATAGCTATATTTATGTCACAGACATTTCAACCCCTGGTTGCTATCACCACCACTGTAAAGAAATCCAACCAATGCCTGTGTTTGTTTCTACCTTTGAACTCATTTTTTTAATTGGTGGAATTCCCCTTTAAGCTATCAAATAAGCAGGACAATAAAGCAAATGCTAATTAACTTCTGTATTATTAGCACTACCTACAGGCTAATCATGTGGAAACCTGGCAACTAATGGTGTAACATGGCTTTAAGACCCTTTTATGCAGGTTTCCATCCTGAAGGGCTTGGAAGGCATTGTGTTGTGTTTTTCATTTACACTTCTTCCGATGTGTTGATTGTGCGAAATGCAAATAGTCCACGTTTTGAGGGATGCAAACTGTATAGATGCTTCATCTCATCACCTCATAATATTTCATAGTTACTTAAAACATGCATTAAGTGACAGATGACTGATTACCTGTTAAAAATGGCACTTTGCTGTTAAGTTTAGTGCATAATTTACATTTAGTTATTCATCATATCATATTGGCGGAAAACAACTAAAAAGAAATGTGCAATAACTTGTCTGCTGGTACCTGTTCCAGTTGATGTGTCAGTGTTGAAACACACATCCATGTTGTTCTTAGGCAGGTATACTATGACGTGAGGGTCTGTTCTGCAGATCAGCAGATTTAGCTACAACAAAATCACCCAAAAAGTCCCAAAAGTGCCCGCAATAGTACAATAGATCCTGATTTACTGATAAGAATGAATAACAGCATCAGTGTGTCTGTCTACATGTAGATGTAGAGTCATATCCAAAAAAGTCTTGAAATTGTCATGAAATTGCATGTTTTGTTGACTTTGTAATAAGTGCGAATAAGTAAACACATCCTGTACAGGGAACACACTTTAACAATGGCACTTGGGTCCACATTTTAGTGCACAATTTCTGTTCTTCATTGTAGAACATAAATTGTGCTGTTTTCACGGGCTGTAAACAAGTTAAAGTGCATTACGACGTGACGATGTGTGTCCTCGGTTAACTTATTTTTGTTAACAAAGTATGCTATTTGATCAGAACGCGAAATTCTATTGAAATTGTGAACTTAAATGAATTTTAAGTTTTCCTGGCTGATGTTTGAATGTAATCTGGCTGGTAATCACCTGTAAATGTACTTCAGATTTGCATCTGACTACTGTTTTCATCCTGTACCTGAAAAAGAATACAGTTACTTCTTCTTTTTTGGTATCCTGATTATGTAATGTCATTACATACATTGCATTATTACTGTGTTCAAAACTGTAATTACTGAAAAAAAAACTGAATTTACTTTATGTAGATTAGATTATGTGTATACTTAGATCAAATATACAATAAATCATATGGAAGCAATTTGAGTACTGTAAGATTTACAGTGTGCCCTTCACTGTATCTAAACCCTCTTCTAGCTGAGATGAGAAGATTATTGTTCTATAATGCATTATAATTACTGAGAGAATATTCCATCCTCATGATAAAACGTTGTCACACACTAAATATATTCATAGGTCTCAGACACCTGCGCTTGATAAAAGAACGCACACACATAATAAGAAATCAGGCAGATTGTTCTGATCTTGCATAATTTACAGATTTGTGAGAAGGGGAGAGAGAGAGAGAAACACAGAGAAAGAGAAAGAATAGATGTCTTATCTGTTAACCTTTATTTCCTAGGCACTCATACACACATTCATAATTGCATTTAAAATCCTCTCTCCTGTCTTTTCGTCCCCCCCACCCCCACTCCCATGCCTTTCCTCGCTGGTTTGATTCAGAGCAGAATTAGCCTGTTCTTTTCTTTTCCAACAAGGGTTCTCATCAAGTCTGCCTTTTTAAGACAATATTCGTGTAGGCGGATTGCTCTGGGCTTATTTGACAGCATCAAATGACTTACAAAAGGAAGGAAACATCGCGTTTATGAAATAATCCCCCCATATTTATTTCATCCACACACACCCAAGTATGCATTGTTTTTTCTTCTCCCTCTCTCTCTCTCTTCTTCCTTCTTCTGTTTTTCTTCCCCGTTTTTCCACCTTCGTGGAGAGGGGGGAAAAAATGAGAGCTGTACTGTGGGAGGTTTGTGTTAGACATAATTTATTTAGATCAGCAGCGCAGATCACACTGAATGTGATTTGTAGCTAGATCCTCAGGCTAGTGTAAGTGTGTGTGTCATTGTGGAAGATGGGAGGATGATGGAGAACACATTAATCTCTCTCTCTTTTCATCCCCATCTCTACTTCTCCTTCACATCCCTTTCTCTCTCTGTTTATGTGGCTGTAGGAACGTTACTGGAAAGAGCATGTGTGTGTATGTTCGACCTGTTTGTCCACTTATTAGATTAGAGTCCATGATGTCCAAGTTTGGATTTGGTGAAAAATCTAATTTACGCGTGCAGTTTTCCTCAAATGTGGTCAATCAGTTGGGAATCATGTTCGGAACGCTAGTTTTGAACTAGAGCTACGAGGCTAATGTGGCTAACAAGTAATGTGGCTAACAGGTCAGAAGTGAGGACTAGAATGAGTCAATGACAAGAGCTGCACTCGAGCTGCATGTTGACTGCATTATGACTTGGCCTGGACTCAACTTGCGACTTTCAGTCTTGCCTGGCAGCTTTTGCTATGGTCATGTGCAGTCATTACTCCGATGCTGTTCTCAAATAGCTCACATTCCAGTTTGATATGGGTCAAATAAAAAAAACTACCTTGAGTCTGTCAAACAAAAAAAAGTGGTTCTCACAATAAATCGGCAAAGCAGCTTGTAATGGTTGGCTAGAATGCTAGTTTGGATAGCACATATTACCTGATTATAGCTTAAGCTGTCAGTTATTGTAGCTGGCTTTCCTCACCCAAGCAAGCATTGCCATATCTGAAGAACGGCTCGCCGTCACTCACAGCAAGGCGGCTCACTCATTAGAAAATGAAGAACGGTTCAAGATTTTAAATGTTTGTTTGAAGTATGTTTGTTTATGCTATTGGTTGAATGACTGTTTATGGATCTGTCCAGTGAGTTGTCATTTTGGGACCGATATTTTGTCTCAAGCGAATTGGTTCCTTTATGCATTCACGCGCCATGTTCAGCTGAACGTTTTATAGGTGGCTGTGCTCGCTGCTCACTTAATCAATCATATTCACTGCAGTAGATATGAGATGCAATTTGAAAACTGCAATATTTTGTGAATATGTGATACACCTGGTGACAGAGATAGACCACTTCTCTGGTTTTGACCCTTGCTTTTGTCTCCTGGTTTGCTGTTATGGATTTGCCTCTGTTGTTGCCTTACTGTCTTTAGACCCCTGCCTGTCTGGACTCTAGGTCTGGATTACTGGGCTGCCCTTAAAACAGCCACTCTGCGCATGCAACCTGCTTCAGGCCCACCGTTACAGAAGACGTTGCTGAATCATGGATGCAGTAGGGGCTGCAGCAATGGAAGTGGAACCTAAATGATGTCAGGATGTGGTTACTGCAGTGACTGAACAAGGCAAGCTCTTGGGTGTTCACCGCATAAAGCTGAGAACTAAGAAACTAAGAACAGCTACAGATGAGATGCTTCATCTGCGCATGCTTCAGACTTATACTACCAATTGCCGGCCAAATCTCAGCTACCAGTGCTCCACACACTGCAGCAGTCCTTCCACCCCGGCAAGTAACGAACACACCTTTGGAAGGTGTTCCATCAAATTTGTCTGGGAGACCCCGTTTGCCCAGCAAGGCTGCAGTGAATGGTATCACACCCCTGACCACCAACAAGCTAGACCGTGCCAGCATACACTCGCTTCTTCAATGAGGAGTCGGTACTGTGGAAGGACAAGTGAGTGAGGGAGTGCCTCTGCTATTTGGCCCACTTTAATGAGACGCTGAGGACGCTAAAGTGGCCTTTGTGGTTGTTATGAGGGCCTGCCTTAGAGTGGGCAACTCATGTGTGGTGTGGGTATCTCATAGCAAGGAGGCCCACTCATTAGAAAAGTTCTGGATCCTCTTCCAGTCTGCCAGGATCCTCTTCCAGTTCTAGCCGATAGCTGAGAGAGGAGGAGGCTCGCCAAGCAATTTTGGAGGGGGGTGCTATACTGATTTCAGCCCAGTCCCTGTGTTGGGGAGAGAAGTGACGAGGACAGAGCAAACAATTCCCAATAGTAGGGGACGGTTCCACAGCCCTGCCTGGGGCTTTGAATAGAGCACCTGCAAGCCAGCGCTGGTTTCCACAGTGCTGCCCAAAGTTCCGCAGAAGAGCACTGGCCCGTCGATGCCTACCCTCACACCCCAAAGAGTTCAGATTCAGTTTGGATCGACGAACATGTCTAACATGTCTGAGTAATGCCTAATGTAATTTTTAGCTGTGGTCTATGTTTATAAATATGTAAGATTTCAGCACAAGCTACATTAGCCACAAAGCCTCAATGCTAAAGATGTAAGCTTCAGACAACAAACATGTCTTGGCAGATCGTTGGGGTAAGGGGGGTGGTTTGGAGCATGGGTGGGTGTGACTGTACAAATCCAGTTAATCACTGTTTCATCACTTTATGATGCAAACAGTGCCAAAAGCCACATTCAGCAAGCCCGCAATACCACTGTGCTTATTATGAAATTGAGAAAATAGGGTGCCGTGATGTGAGCAAAATATTGCAAGGTAATGTGATAACATTGCTATATGCCATATATGATAAACAATAACTGATAAATCAACTGAAAAACTGCTTTATTTTGACTAATGTAATTTATTTTGTTGGATTACGTGATAACCTAAACAACTAGAGGCTCATTTGCATGTTATAGCTTTCTAAGATATCGGTACTGCAAAGACCAAGACTGTGATAAACATCCATGCCCACAAGTGCATTATTATGTAGCTACTGTTGATGGATTAGCCAAGCTTTACACTATGTTAATGAAGTTTCAACACAATGTAAGCATACAATAAAATACCTGCATTTGTAGTCATTCATTTCAATTTGACTTCACATTTCCTTAGTTTCCTTTCAAACACAACTTTTAAATGGCTTTTAAAGTGACCCCTTCAGTAGACTATGCTGGACCATGCACCATGCTAACAGGAGCAACAGGGAACATTATAGTTCCCCTCGAGAGTCTCTGCTGTAACTGGAATCCAAGAGTTGTATGAACAAGTGCAATGCACTCTATGATTATGCATGATATATACACTCATTGGAACATACAGTCGCTCCTACTGAACATTGCTGTGTTCAGTCTATGGAAATCAATGAAAATGACTGTAATAAACACATTATTTATATATAAAGCTTACTTTGTAATGCAGCTACAGCAACAACAACATGCACTGCTTTTTAAATGTAAAAAAATATTTATTTTAGGTCAAATTTGAATAAATGAGAGAAATGTGTCTAATTACAGTTAACTATACTGAATAAAGTTTTAATTATTATTTTAATTGTTCAAACAGCCCTAAAAGTAAAAAAAAAACGGATTATCCGTTATGGAATTTGATTGGCTTGATTGGAAATTTCTTCTGTATAGCTTTTTCTAACTTAGCAAAAGTATCTAGAAAAAAATGCACTAGAATGGACTTTTGTGCTGAGGATGGAGAGGGAAAAAAAGAAAAATATAAACTGTGTAGGCCTAGGCGTGTGAAATGATATGCCCTGGCCTCTTGTTCTGCTTCATTTCTTTAGCCTCTGCCCACACTGTTTTGTTCTTTTAGTCCAGAACAGGGAAGTGAAAGAACGCTCCAGCGGCAGAAGTGCAACCTCGTGACATCACTGGAGGAGAAGAATAGACGAGTGGAAAGAGAACTGAGCAGAATGTTTCATATGACACGCATTAGCCTCCATATGACACACATTAGCCACCTATTAGCCTCCATATGACGCATACTGCTGCTTCATTCTTTTATTCTTTAAGTCGTTTACTGTTTTCAGCATCTCTATCGGTCTTTAACTCTCTACCTCTTAGCACCCCACCCCCACCCCAGACCCCCCAAACCCTTCCACACGTATGACACATATTAGCCTCCATTTGACACATATTGGACTTTAATTCTGAAGTGTTTGAGGTCTTTATATTGTTTTCAGTCTGTTTTACTGCCTTTACCTTTCTGAACTTGTGCTGTGTTCTGAACATTCTCTCTCTTTCTCTCTCTATTTATTTCTTCTCTTGGTGTTTTTCTGGTGTTTTTTCTTTCCCTCTCTCTTCCTATCTCTCCCTCTCTCTCTCTCCCCCTCTCTCTGCAGGCAGTTGCATAGTCCAGCTGTCTGGATATGTTCATTTCTGCCTTACTTAACTATGGGGACATTTAGAGCAGCAGGCGTTAACAGGATGTGGTGATGTGTCACACAGGAAGTAGGTTTTGTCAGATACGAGCCAGGGTGCCACGTGATAGAGGAACTAGGCCTAAGGGTTTAACTCACGTACGTTTGTGTGCTCCTGAGTGCCATTCGATTGTTTGAGTGGAAGTAATTAATGTCATTTGCAATATGTAACCAGATGACAACAAATAAGTACTGCCCATCAGTTCAGGAAACATTAGCCCTTAATGGAGTATCCAGACAGCGCTTCTAATGAGTGAATTCAGGAACTGTGGGATGTACCCGTTCCTGACACAGGTGTTCAAACGGAGCAGTGGAACTGTGTTCTCTGGAATGATGGGGCTCCATCCAGTACCTTTAGGAGTAGTTGGAGTGGCGTTTGTGATCCAGAACTAATCATTTAACATTAGTACCTGACCTCATTAATCTTCTTTTGGCTGAATGCAATCAAATCCTTATAGTAATATTCCAAGCTCTAGTGTAAAAAGTTTTGGCAGGGTGGCTGTGCAAGTGGGGGCTTGGGGGGAGCTGTGCAAGTGGGGGCTGCGCGGGGTGGGTTGTTTGGTGGTGTTCGGCTGGGTGCATTGAGGTAACTGGTCCACCAATAGTGGCAAAATAGTTCTCTTCTTAAAGGTACAAACGCCCATCCCATTTCAAAGAGACAGTCAATGACATGGCAGAAATTTTGAGGTGGCCAGTCACATTTCAGTGGGGAAGTGGTCACATTGGCCACTCTTTTAGAACCACCAATGAGTAGGTGTCTACAACCTTTTAGTAAGACATATCTTTTAGACATATCTCCTGTTCTACTTACAAACAACAGAAGTCAAAATGAATTAAAATAGAATTTCAAATATATATTTGTAATTATCAGTGCCAATTCATTTCAATTGTGTCTTGTATAGCATTTAACACTAGATCTAAAAAGGCTAGTGTTTTTTTGATCCCAGTCACAAAGCGATTGCTATTTACCTCTTGATGATTACCTTTAGCCAAAGTTTGACTGTTTGTGTTAGCATAGCAAAAAACAGACAACAAATGCTGTGTATGTGGCTTCACAGTACTCTGACTGAGGGCTATTGACTTGAAGCATTAGGGAGGTATTTGCATAACTTTGCATTTGCACAGCAGTTTAAACCATCCACAAATAGCAAAGGTCAACTGCTATTGTTCATCTTGACTGGAATCATAAACCTGTAGGTCTGGTCCAAACTTCTATATTTCTATAAAACTGTCAAATAGTAAAATTGAAGACATTTTCAGAGAGCAACAACAAGTGATAAAAAACATGGATCTGTAAAATGCCAAATTAATGTGGTTGTGTGACTGAAAATGGCCCTATAGTAATTAGACTGGATTGCATTCAAGTCATCAAAGTAATTAACCACCATTGAGCATCTAGCATCATTAAGCACCAGTGGATGCTCGCATTTTCAAAGAAAAGCACTCGAGTCATATCCTGACTGACTTGTGACAGACCTGAGTGACTTAAGGTTACCACACTTTATGCACTGAACAGTAAAACCTCATATGCCTTCAGATAACAAGCCTTTCATTTCATAGAAATACCTCCAGTCTTAAGGACAGCATGGAGTGCTACATGCAGTAAACATGTTTAAAAGCAAGAGGCAAAACAACTTGAAATGGTTGGCTAGCGTGTCATTTGGATTGCAACTATTCCAGCTAGCTCAAAAACTAATTTACCTGAAGATCTATAACTAGCTACTCAAGTTACATATCACAAAACCCACTAAAACCTCAGCTGAATTGCAAAATACACTAACTATCTTGCTTTACAAACTACAAAATAAGCAACCGGTTCAAGCAGTTTTGCCTCTTTTCTTTGAAACACCACATTTATTGTGTGCAGTACTTTAGCTCTGTGGCTCAGGCTACATAATAATTCCATAATTTGTTAATGAAAGATTAACCTGACAGGATTTTAGCAGGAGCATCTACAATGTAATACCTGCAGCTTATAATGAGACCAAACTATAATAAAGGCTCAAGTCTCGGCTTGACCTGCACTCAAACACAAATGACTTCAAATTTGATTCAGACTTCTATGGACTTGGGTTTCAAGGTTCTATTTTTTTAACTATTTTTCCATTTTTGTTTAAAACATTGTGTCATATGTGCCAGAAAAAGCAAGTCTGCTTGAGATAACTCAAATGGTTTAAGAGGTGTGACGATTCAGGCATGCAGTTTTCACAATAACTGGGTGCTAATCCATTCCTTGTGAGCTATATTAGGCTTTGTCACAACAATGAATAAGCAAGCAGGTATAGGATGAAATGGTGTCATTTTAATGTTCCTTTTGTTTCTTAGGTTACTTGCTACCTTCTGACTGCAAGGCTTTGTTTCTGAGGATGTTTGTGGTACAGAAGCACTTGCTTCACTCCAGGATGGGCAATTTGCAATGGAAATTACTGGAAGGCCGCAGCTCAACTGTCTTTTTTTTTTTTTTTTTGCTACACGAAAGAGGCCTGCCAGTCTCCAGCTAATGCAAAGTGACATGCGCAATAAAATGAAGATTGCATCTGTACACTCAGTGTGTGAGTGTGAGGGTCAAGATGAATAGAGAGAAAAATTCATTTGACTTGGGTACACACAGGTCTCTGAAAACACACACCAGCTTTATGGTTCAGCATCTTTGGAAGAACATTTGAGACGGCAATCTTGGAAGGGAATTATTATGGCATGTATATAGTTATTGTAGTAATTGTAAAGTATGTAACCCTGATAATATTAATGAACGTTATTCTAAACATAATTTTTCTAATACATCATTATAATTAGGCCTCTAAAATATTATTATGAAACGTTTACCTATAATAAAGTTATCTACACATTTCTTGTTATTAATAAATGATTATAATATGTCATATAGTTTGGGCCTTCTAGTTTTAATAAGTCTTCTTAGCTCGACTTTTGTATTTATGATGAAGCTGTTATTATTGTAGCCTATGTATCTTCATTAGAAGATATTTTAACCTAAAACTTAAGAGTTATAATATGATTGCTATAACCGATACCCTCTATTCTTAACATCTGTATAATGTTGTAGGTTTGTACACACAAAACAAACTAAAACTAAAGCAACAGCCATATTCAGTCTGTGTACTCATACTTGAACACACAAGCATAAAGCCCTTTGATGTTTAACAGTTTAAATGTTGTTGTTACAAGTTGTTATTAATATTAGTACTTAAACATACAGACTTAAATTCTCCAAACCTAATAAAAGATTAGGGCTCTAGGTAAAATGCAAATAAAGTCAGAAAGTCGTTATTTATGAGTTGATTTGCATTTGAACGAAAGTGGTATAAAGACAAGATCTGTGCATAAAGGGCCAGGCTGAACACTATGACAGAATCCTGGTGACTTCTGATACATCAGAGGGCACTGCATTAAAACTGACATGCCTCTGTGGATGTCACTGCATAGGGTCAGGAATACATTACAGCATTTAGCTGACACTCTTATCCAGAGTGACTTACAAGGGTATTCATATTACAGGTGGGCCAATGTAGTGTTAGGAGTCTTGCCCAAGGACTCTTATTGGTGTAGCTCAGCATAGTAACCCAGACTGGGAATCGAACCCCCATCTCCCAGATAGTGTGGTAGCTCCCTGGCGGCTCAGTGGAGGCCATACTATATATCAACAACATAGAAGAACTGCTAAGATCTCCTGACTTCAGCTCATGTGAAATGGACTGATGCAGAGTGGAAACTTGTTTTGTGCTCTGATAAGTCAACCTTTCTTATATTGGATGTCGTTATAATGGACGTTGAGGTCATGAATGGGGGGTATAAAGTGGGTAGCATCTGTGAGAGCACCGTTAATCTTAAACACATCTTAGAGCAACATATTCTGGCATCTAGATGAAGTCTTTTTCAGAAAAGCCCATGCTTATTTCAACATGGCAATGGCAAAGCCTGTGTTACAACAGCATGGCTGCGCAATCATAGGGTATTGGTGCTAGACTGCCCGGCCTGCAGTCCAGAACTCTCTCCCTTTTAAAATGTGTGTTGCATTATTAAGCTCCTATGACAACAAAGGTTGTTGTATATGGTGTTACAGTTGAAGACATACAACCAAAGAAAAGCAAAAATTCCACTTTCCTAACTGGATTCTGTCTCCAATCCTCAAACAGTTATGAAGTGTTGTTCAAAGGAATGGTGATGTAAGCAGCAGTAAACACGCTTCTGTCCCAACTTTTTCTGAATGTATTGCAGGCATGAAATTTGGAATGATCATATATTTACAGAAAAAAACTCTGACATTCATAAGGTAAAGGATTAAGTCCTGTATTTAATGTTTTTAATTTAATCCAGAGTATATTATATGGCTATACTATTATACTTTCCCAATTTCAGGTTTATATAACCTATAATCTCCATTGATATAATCTCTTTCTATTGCATTCATTTTATATACCATGATTTTAGATAGGCCTTGTTATAATATCTTAAATGCAATATACAATAACAAGAAAGATGTGGCTATAAAACAATTATACAGCACATTTTTTGGTTTCCTGATAGTGATAAAGAAATTGTAGCCATGCATTTCTTGTTATAATAAATGTATTGTAACAATAACTTTCTAGTTATTACTGTTAGCCTTCCTTATAAACTCCTTCCTTTATAATTCATGCAGAGTCAAACTGGGGGCTCAGCCGCTGCCATCCTTGAGCTCTAAAGCCTGATTCCCTAATTGGAAAAAACGTGGAATTTGGTGATTTAGAGAAGATTATGCTGAGCTGCAGAAGAGCTGATGTGTTGGAACACAGTGGAGGAAACAAATGAGAGCGAGAAAGAGGAGTGTGTGAGAGTGCATGTCTGAGAGAGGAAAGGAGGGGAGGGTGTGTGTGAGAGAGAGAGAGAAAGAGAGCGAGAGTGAAAGAGAGTATGTGGAGAGTGTGTGCTTGTGTTAGCAAGTGAGATAGAGATGTATATAAACGGAGTTTACACTCCACAACTCTCAAAAACGGAGAGAATCACACACTAGTCAAAAAGAAGGCATCAAAACATTTTAGCCCTCAGAACCACTCAAAACTCAGAACCCTCCCCGTTACATTATCACATTATACAAACTCAACGAGACTGGACCAGACCTGTTTGTGCTTTTGTGCATGCACATGAAGCGTAGCAAAAGAGCAAACTGAGGGTGAATATGTGGTTTAGCCACAATGCTACAATGAGACCTAGAGAAATCTTTGATTACAAACTGGCAGCTCACTTAAAATTGTAAAGAGAATGCCTTGACATCTGGGTCTATACATTATGGGGTCTGTGCAGCCGTATGCAAAACACTGAATACCTCTGGTCAAATGAAATGTTTTGTATTAAAAACACATATATAAGCAGAATCTAAAGGGAACAAACCTAACAGTGGCTTTTTGGGGTGGGGTGGTTGCCAGTTTTACTGCACAATGTCTATGCACATTGCTAGATCTAACATGTGTGCCATGACTTTTGCACAGACCAAATCTTTCCCCATTGTCAAGTTCAACAAATAAGCAGTCATTATTCCTTAAAGCAGCATTATGTGAGAATTGGTATATTTGCCCACCTATGGACCTCCTATGCTTGCAGAGAGCATTTTACTTTTACACCACTGTCGTAAAACCATGCTTTAAGCCCCCTCATGGACTGCAGTACATTTGTTGATGAGCTGAGGACACAGAATCCAACCCCCTGCCCATTCACATGCATTACACAGGCATATGGATGCTACAGTTTAGACTAATTTCAAGATGTTTTGATGTTTATTCATGTATTTATATACATAGAAACAACCTAATTCTGCAAAAACAGTAGCTCTGTGAGTCAGTAATAATGCCGATAAGATTTCAGCCTACATCACAATCTTTCATAAATAACATGGGCAGGGATGTACAGTCTGCTGTCGGATTTGTGCTGTTTTCCTGTAAGCCGTGAGGCCGTCTTCCATCCTTTTGTCTTTTTTAGCTCTTGCCAGCGAATATAAGCCAGTCCGAGATTTACTCTGGTCTCTTGCTCGGTCACTCTATCTTTTTCTCTTCCTCCGACAATGCCTTCCCCTCTTCTTGTCCCTCCACAGCTTCTGCCATGATGTCCATTCTGGGAATACTGAGCTAGTTTCTTCTCAAAGCTAGCTGAAGACACATAGTTATTGTGTGTTATGTGGGGCCATAAAGCATTACACAATTCTCGGGAGAGGTCTTGTGCCTGCTCCATCAAAGTTACCCTATAGCAGGCTTTCTGGACAAGGGTGCAAGTTTGCATATGGATGGTAGGGATGTGTTCCTAGTGATATTTTGGGATGACAGAATTATCGCTTCTAATATTATCTCTGTAGTACAGTCATCTTAAATCATTGATGTACCCTCCCAGTGCTTACATCTCCATGATGACCAATTTAGACAAGCTAGCATTGAATGGCTGAAAGGGAGGGTATTGTACTTAGTTGCTGACAGAGGTAATTCACCAGGCTATCATGTCCTAGCTCAAGTATGGGCAAAAAATGTGAGTTGACTTGCTACCTTTACTTTATCATTTGCACTGCACAGCACTAATAAAGTAATTTTGTCCATGCCAACATGTTTTGTACTTGGTAGATATCACAGGACCAAAAAGAGAGTAGCAACACACTGTTGCCTGAATCACTCTTTGAGCTATATCTCTGGCCACCTCGCACTACAAACTTTCTGAGTCATAAAAATCAGACATTTTCAATAATACTGGAAGGCATCTGATAAGCTGGGATCTAGATCAGGAGGCTGAAGATTGATTCGGTTTCCTTCTTACACTGACAGATCATCTATACCAGAAATTGCTTACTATCAGGCTCCCAACCTGGAAAATTCAGATTATGAAAGGTAAGTCATGTAGTAGAGAATGTGCAAGATACAATGTGGATGAGAAAAATACACTCATCATCCAAAGAATAGTTGCACAAATAGTTGCACTCAGAAAGAATCAACCAACAGGCATTAAACTTGGTGGGTAGGTTTAACATTATGAGACATACAAATGATTCAAGTTTCACACTCGGCCTCACACTCACACTCGTACCTGACTGACCCAACAGTCATAACACGACTACAGGACTACACGCTTGCAGACCGTTGCGACGACGGTTCTTAACACCATGTCAACGTCGCCAAAGACTGCAAATGAGAAATGATGAAAGACAGTGTAAGTGAAAAAAAAGTGAGAGTGAGGCCATGTGAGTAAGAAATAGAAAGATTCTAAGTGAGGAATAGTGAGTGATTCTGAAACAGAGTGAGTGAGAAAAAGAGAGAGGAATAGTGTGTGAGAGATTAGGTGAGAGATGGACATACAGTAACTAAAAAAGAGAAATTGTGAGTGTGTAAGAGAGAAAACGTGTAATACAGAGATGAGTAGAGACAGCAGTTTGAATGAGAAATAGTGAAAGGCAGATTTTGAGTGCGAAATAGTGAGAGACTGCGGGGAAATACGTGAGACAGACTGTATGAGACTGTAAGACAGACGATGAGAGAGAAATAGTGTGCAAGAGAGCCAATGAGAGTGAAATAGTGAGCAAGAGAGACAGTAAGAGAGAACTAGTGAGCAAGAGAGACAGTGAGAGAGAATAGAGAGCAAGAGAGACAGTGAGAAAGAAACGTTAAGGAAGTGGAACAGTGAGAGAGAAATAGTGAACAAGTGAGAGAGTGAAAGAGAAATGTTGAGCAAGTGAGACACTGAGAGGAATAGTGAGCAAGTGACACAATCATGAACAAGTGAGAAACCATTTGTGCAACACTAGCAACACTAGAAAGTGAGCAAGATATAGTGAGCAAGTGAGACAGTGAGAGAGAAATGTTGAGCAAGTGAGACACTGAGAGGAATAGTGAACAAGTGATACACAATAGTCTACATGTAAGACACTATTTAAACAACACCAGCAACACTAGACAGAGAGAGAGAAATTTGAGCAAGTGGGACAGTGAGAGAGAAATAGTGAACAAGTGGGACAGTGAGAAATTGCGAGCAAGTGAAACACAATAGTGAACAAGTGAGACACTATTTGAGCAACTCGGGAAACACAAGACAGATAATGAGAAATATTGAGCAAGTGACACACCATAGTGAACAAATGAGACACTATTTGAGCAACCCTAGCAACACTAGACAGTGAGAAAGAAGTACTGAGCAACTGAGACAGTGAGAGAGAAATAGTGAACAAGTGAGACAGTGAGAAACAGTGAGCAAGTGACACACCATAGTGAACAAGTGAGACACTATTTGAGCAACACTAGCAAGACAAGACAGAGTAAGAGAAATACTGAGCAAGTGACACACCATAGTGAACAAATGAGTGACAAAATATGGAGAAAAGTGAGAGAGAGTGAGACAGAGAGAGACCATGTGAGTAAGAAATAGAGAGAGTATAAGTGAGAAATAGTAAGCGAGTCAGAAACAGAGTGAGTGAGAGAAAGAGAGAGAAATATTGTGTAAGAGACTGAATGAGATGGACATACAGTAAATAAAAACAGAAGAGAAACTGTGAGTGTGTAAGAGAGAAACTGTAGGACTGAGATAAGTAGAGACGTCAATTTGATTGAGAAATAGTGAAAGGCAGATTTTCAGTGAGAAATAGTGAGAGACTGCAAGGAAATATGTGAGATAGACTATATGAGACTGTAACGGTGAGAGAGAAATAGTGAGCAAGGGAGCCAGTGAGAGAGAAACGTTAAGGAAGTGGGACAGTGAGAGAGAAATAGTTAACAAGTGAGACAGTGAGAAATAGTGAGCAAGTGACACACAATAGTGAACAAGTTATATATTATTTGAGCAACACTAGACAGTGAGAGAGAAATAGTGAAAAGGTGAGACAGTGAGAGAGAAATAGTGAGCAATCGTGATAGTGAAAGAAATACTGAACAAGAAACGTGAGTGTGTAAGAGAGAGAAAGAGAGACAGAGCGAGAGACAAAGTGAGTGAAAAACAGACTGAAATCGTAAGTGTGTAGGAGAGATGGAGATTTTCGAGAGTAAGAGACAGAGCGGGATACAGAGAGTGACAAACTGTGAGAAAGAGCAAAACAACAGCAAGTGTGTTAGAGAGAGACAGAGCAAGAGATGTGAAGAGACAGTGTGAGCGTGTGTGTGTGAGAGAGAGAGAGAGAGAGAGACAAGAGTGCCGAGAGGTAGGGAAAGAGGAGGACGTGTGTGTCCGTATGCCTGTTATGTGTGTGTTAAAGAAACAGCGAGTGTATTTTAGACATAGAGAGAGAGAGCGCGACAGATAGAGGGAGGTGCTCTCTCTCTCTCTTTCTGTGCAGCGGCAGCAGCAGCGCTGTGTGGGCGGAGTGTGTATGAGCGAAAGAGCGAGTGTGTGCGTGTGTGTGTGAGAGAGAGCGAGAGAGTGTGTTTTTGCTCAGTGCGCGTGCGGAGCTTCAGTCTGAGCGCTCCTCTCTCTCCCTCTCTCTCGGTCTGTCTCGCGGACTTTACTGCAGCAGCATTAGCAGCGCGTGCCCCAGCAGCAGCATGGTGTCCATCATCTCTGAGCTGGACCCGCTCAAGAGCTGGAGCGTCTTACGGTAGGGACCCTGGATCTGAGCGCGCGAGTTTGTGTGCTGGATGTGAGTGTGTGTCGAGCTCGTGGTACCACGAGCGTTCCGCGTGCACCAGCTGCGAAAACGTCGCGCTGCTGCCGTTGCTGTTTCTGCTGGTGTGTGTTTTAATGGGGTTCTGTTTCTGATATTTGGCCAACACAATCACGTACACCAAAAGGCAGCGAAACACAATAAAAATGAAGCGCGAGCCGGACTTCCTCGACTTCCTCGCGCGCGCGTGGGCGCGCTCCCCTCGCCGCTGCTGTCATGTGTCTGCTTCACATGGAGAACTGGCA
>CM067474.1:13631099-13678599 GCA_034552555.1 Semaprochilodus insignis | reverse complement strand
ATAGATAGATAGATAGATAGGTAGGTAGGTAGGTAGGTAGGTAGATAGATAGATAGATAGATAGATAGATAGATAGATAGATAGATAGATGGTTTGACATGATACACTATATAATCTCATATGAATGTATGTATGATTTGCATTTAACAGCTTCATCTGCATTTTAATTGACCTTGTGATATTAGGCTAACAGAGCATTAATCAGTTTATTATATGCTGCTAACTTATTATAGGAAGTTCAACAGAATGTTCACTTCCTGTTCTAAATAAGACTGATGATTTATCTCTAGTATCTGCTCTGGAAATTTCCAGAATCCTGTGTCGCTCTTGGCAACAACCTTTTTTTTCTTCCTTGTCTTTTGAACATCTGCGTTCATGCTATTTCTGTAAAAATATAAATACATGCGGAATATCTGTCGCCTTTACGGCGCGAGCGAGCGAGCGTGTTAGAGGCCGTGTTAAAGTACATTCTGTTCTAAGAACAATGCTTCATTTTGTGAGGAGAATAATTTGAGTGGAATGTGTATCGCATGTTGTTTACTCCCTCCGAAGCACAGTGTGTGTGCGTTCATGTCCTTTTACATATTATCTGCCTCAGCTGACACTAATCTGATTCGGAAGGCTTCTAAAATGAGGGACAGAGACGGAGAGAGAGGGAGGGAGAGAGAGAGAGAAGGAAAGAGAAGAGAGCGAGATGGATGGAGAGAGAGAATAGAGAGAAAAACAAAAAGAGGGAGAATAATAGAGAGAAAAACGTGGTAGAAGGAAAGAAGAGAGTTAGAGAATGAAAGAATGGAGTGAGAGAGGATAGAAAAGCAGAATTAAGAGAAGAAGTAGGAGAGAGAAAGAAATAACGAACGCAGAGGGAGAATAGAAAACAGAGGGATAGAAAGAACAAACGAGGAGGATAAAGAGAGAGAAAAGGGGAGAGAGAGAGAGAGAGAGAGAGACAGGAAAGTGAGAGAGAGGTGCCATAAACATTGTTCTCTGTCTGTAGGAATAAGAATAACACAAAAGTTCACATCCGCCTACACACACACACACACACACACACACACACACACAGAGACACACACACACACACACACACACACACACACACACGCATACACACACACACAGACACACACACACACACACACACACACACTGAATTTCTGAAAATGACACACAGTGACTCACAAGCACATGAGCCGAAATACGTCCTCTTAACACACACCAGCACGCACACACACCAGCACACACACACACACAGACACACACACCAGCACACACAAGAGTCTGTGTTTCAGTCACCAAAGTCTCACTCTCTGCGTGTGCAGTGTTAGTGAGGCAGGTTGGGTGAGTGTGTAATGAGCGGCAGCGTGCTTATTAAAACCACTTGATTACATTGAAAATTACTTTAAATAACAATGACACGTTGTTGGCTTTATTGAATTAGAGCTGAGCTGAGCGGGGAGTTAATTCCATTAACAACTAAACCTGAGCCATCAGTTTATCCAGTAATCACGCCATACTCACTCCTCTACCACATCATCTCTCTATCACTCCATCTGTACACCTCTACATTCATCCATCACTTCATCTCTTCATCTCTACAACACTCCATTTCTACATCTCTACGTCTCTAACGACTAAACCTGAGCCATCAGTTTATCCAATGATCACACCATACTCACTCCTCTACCACATCAACATCACACCATCACTCCATCTCTACACCTCTCCATCACTACATCTCTACATCTATCCATTACTTAATCTCTACATCTCTACAACTCTCCATCTCTTCAGCTCTCCATCTCTACAGTATCATTCTGTCTCTACATCTCTCCATCTCTACATCTCTTCAATATCACTCCATATCTGCATCATTCCATCTCTACATCACTCCATGTCTACAACACCTCTACGTCATTCCATCTCTACATCTCTATATCACTTAATCTCCATACCTCTCCTTCTCTACGTCATTCCATCTCTACATCACTCTGTATCTGCATGACTCCATCTCCAAATCACTTAACCTCTACATCTCAGCAGAGCTCCATCACTAGACGTTTACATTATCTTTTCAAAATCTCTGCATCACTCCGTCTCTTTATTTTCATTCCTTCCATATTTTTCTATTCACTCTACATTGTCCATTTCTTTTATTTATCCTTCTGTCATTCTGTTTTCCTACATTTCAACATTTGTTCTGTGCTTGTCTTACATACTTTCAATTTCTCTCTCTCTCCATCTCTCTCTTTAGCTTTCTCCCCCTCAATTTCCTCCATTTCTTTCTGTTACACTTTCTCAGATTTGTCCTTTTCTCTCTCTCGTGCTCCTCCTTCACCAGATCTTTTTTCTTCTTCTATTCCCAAGTTTTTCTTCTACCTGTTTACCTGTTTATATTTTTTTTGCTCTTTTCATCCTCTACTTTTTTTCTCTTGCTCCTGCATCCATTATTCTGTCATTTCCTAATGATGAGAGGATCATTGTCTCTCTGTCTTTCTCTCTCTTTATTTCTTCCTCTTTTCTCTTATCCCCTCCCCCCATTTCCATCTTTCTCTCTCTTCTTCCATTTCACATCCATCTTTCCCCCCTATCAGAGGGTCATTGTGGGTAAAATCAGGCAGAGCGATGGAGAAGGGTTTTGTTTTTAGCCTAGATGGAGGGGACGTACTCATGAAGGAGGCATCGTCACACCCACACACACCTGCGCGCACTTAAACGCACTGAGAACAAGTGTGGATGAGATAAGGCTGAAGAGGCGATGGAGTGGTGGTCTGCCATTCTTACTGCCCCATGACCTTTCACCTTTGAGTTGTTGGTTTTAATGAGTGTTGTTAGCGGCTGCAGCTCAGAGTGTGTGTTTTAGCCTCGCAGTTGAGCAGGACACAGCTGTAATTATCTGGCTGAGTGGCTTTCCGTCCGTCCCGGTGTGTGTGTGTGTGTGTGTGTGTGCGTGTGTGTGTGTGTGTGTGTGTGTGTGTGGAGCGTTATCTCCTCTCTGATCCCCTGCATTAGCAACTGCTTTCCAAGAATCACACATAAAGTGCCAGCTATGCCAGTCTGCCCTGATCTCCACACCTGTGCTGCCCCCTTTCTCTCTGTCTGGCACACACACACATTAACACAAGTGTTGCTGTAATCGTCTCTCATACCTTTAGGTTAAAAAACAAATGTGTAATGACTTCTTACAAATGCAGTTCAAAATGATTTAGTTTACAACATACATACAAATGGAATTCTAGAAATCAGAAGACAGTAGGATGGTATATAATAGAATGGAGCTGAGTTGAAAAGAATAGAGCAAGTAGAAGACATACAGTACAAAAGGTTCAACTCTGTCATAAGGAAAAAATAGAGATAGGCTGGATAGAGCAGAACAGAATTCAGTTCCATTAGGTAGAATAGGGTTTTGTTGAAAAGAACAGAGTAGAAATAGCTAAAGTAGATGAAGAGTTCAATTCCTGGGCTGGGCTTTATAGAAACAAAAACAATGTAGAGTCGAACTGGATAGAGTAGAATAGAGTTCAGTTCCATACAAATAAAATAGACCTTAATTGACAAGAGTAGAGTAGAATATGATATAATAGATAGGCATTCCATACAATTAAGTTGAAAAGAATAGACTTAAAGCGGAGATGGTACATAAAGCGGAGTAGAACAGAGTAGTTTAGAACATAATTCTATACAGCAGAGCTGAGTTTAAAATACACTAGTAGAACTGGATAGAGACAAGTACAGAACAGATTATAACAGCAGGACATGGGGTGGATAGAATGTGATTAAAGTAGAATATAATGGAATGAATAGAACAGAGTAGGGTTCAGTATAATTTGATCAGACGTTAGTAGAACTGAGTACAGTAGAACAGAGGGAGGAAGAATAGAACAAAATTAAGTGAAACAGAATAAGGTAGAGTCTGATCTGTCCATAGCTTGCAGTTTTTACTCTATTTGTAAATTGCACATACATCAGTAATGTAGAATATAATAGAATCCAAATTTAGCTGTCTTCATTCTACTCCTACAGTAGAATACACATCATCCAATCATTCATCTGTAAGCACTTTATAGAGTCAGTCTTAACATGTTTGTCTTCTGTACAAGCGTGTCTTTGCACTGGTATGTTTGACAGCAGATTAGTCCTGCTTTAAAGGCTCTCTCCTTATATCTAGTTTTACTGTGTTTGTGTGTAGTGAATTATTGTACAGGCCTTGTCATGCCATTACAGTTTTCACACACACACACACACACACACACACACACACACACACACACACACACACACACACATAGCTATAAAAGAGACAGAAAAGGAAATTGGTAAAGAGTGTGGGTGAGAGTGTGGGTGAGACGAGATAGAGATAGGAGAGAAACGAAGGGGAGAGAGAGGAAAAAAGAGAGAGTGGGCGAGAGAAAGATGGAAAGATGTTTAGAAAAGAAACGCGAAGAAAACAAGACAGAGGAAAAGATAGAAGAGTTAGAGAACTGTGTTGAACATTGTTCCCCTGCCATGGCTTCCTACAGAACAATCTGACATTCTCAGAGCCTCCTTACACCACCCAGGGGGTCAACCTCCCCCTCACACACACACACACACACACACACACACACAAACATGCACATGCACATCCCCCTCCTACCGAGAGAAAAGATAATTACAATTATCAGCTCAGCCATCGCAATTTCTCCAGAGGAAGAACAGAAAGAAAGAACAGGCCTATATAAAGGAGAGAGAGAGAAAGAGAGAGAGGTACAGATGGAGACAGATGTAAAGAAGCAAAAGAAGAAAAGAAGAAAGCGAGAGAATGGGAGGACAGGGGAGGAAGTAGGAGATAAATAATAAAGTGAGAAATGGAGAGATGTAAAGATGAATATGATAAAGAGAGAGGTGAAACAGAGATACTTAGAAGAGAAAGAAGTAGAATGCAAAAGAATGATGAAAGAAGGAGGAGGAGGTAGGATGAGAGAACAGAAGAGAGAAAGAAAGAGATGAGAAGAAAGATGAGGAAGTGAAACAGACCGAGAGATGTAAAGAAGCAGGAAGCAAAAGAATGACAGAAAGATGAAGAGAGAGGGAGAGAACGAGAAATTGAGGAGGAGGTGGAACAGATGGAGAAATGCAAAGAAGGGTAGGAAAAGGAAAGTGAAATAATGATGTAAGGAAAAGGAGGAGGAAGGATAGAGAGAGGAGAGAGGTGGAAGACAGATGGAGAGATGTATAGAAGAAACAGAAGAACGAAAGCAAGCTGACAATGGTGATGGAGGAGTAAACTTAAATCAAGGGCCTTGCATGTATTGGGTTAACCCTTTATTGCTCAGACAGAAAGCAACTATTGGTGCTGTCTGATCCACTTCCAGTAATAGAGACAGCATGGAGGCGTAGAACAGCTCCTTCACTGCGGCCAGTATGGACACCAACTACTCTACAGGACAGTTCCAGTCATAAAGTAGCTAAGACATAAACCAAGCCCTCGGATAGGAACCGGACATATGAAGAGTTTAATGCTTGTAAACAGAAGGTTAATTTATAAAGTGGTTATGAATATGCTCTCTGATGCCTGGGACATTATTGTACAACTGTGAGTCCTATAAAACATTATTTAAACCTATTCCTGTCACATGCAGGAAAAATAGCACCCAATGGGAACATGTTTCCATAAGTACCATTGTTTCATGATCAGCATTACATGTAGAAAAACATCAGAGGTCTGATCGAAACTCGCTGGTGGTTCTAGATAGTACGTAAAGTGGATATACAGTATTTTCATTGTAAAGATCATGACCCCTGGTTCCCATCACCACCACTGTAAAGACATCTTGGTCAGTAGATCTGTGCTGTCTTTTCACTTATGGATTACATCAGTCCGGATACACGACGCACACACAGACGCAGACAGATGAGGCTTAAAGGTCCTCTGATATTCAGTGAGGTCAGTCTGCACAGTGACTGTGTGCATTTACTTGTGCTCTGAGTGGTTTTGCTGCCAGTCTAGGAAATTGTGAAGTGGATGCAGAATTTTTAATGAGTTTGTGTGTGTGTGTGTGTGTGTGTGTGTGTGTGTGTGTGTGTGTATGTGCTTCATTGTTTCAGTCCAGGCTGGTGGACAGTGGCTCTTTTCACACAGCACTGAATGGGGGTGATTAAAACCAGCCTGAATGTCTGACTGTCTGAATCAGAGAGAGCAAGAGAAAGAGGGAGAGATAGAGGAGAGGGAGAGAGAGGGGGAAGAGAAAGAGTGGAGAGAGAGAGGAAAGGGTAGAGAGAGGTTAAGAGATAGAGGAGAAAGAAGTGTAGAGAGAGTGAGGTATAAAGAGAGAAAAGGATAGAGAGAGAGAGAGAGAGAGAGATTGAGGAGGTAGAAAGGTAGAGAGAGAGAGAAAAGGACAGAGAGATAGAGGAGGGAGAAAGGTTGAGAGAGGTATATAGAGAGAGGTGAAAGAAAGGTAAGAGAGTGATAGAGGGCCTATTGTCCTCTCTTTATGTGTCTCTGTCATTCGGGCTCTTTTCACTCATACACAGTCTGACTCTCCCTCTTTCTTTTGCTCTCTTTTTCTCTCCCTCTCTCTTAACTCATTTGCCCCTTCTTTCTTTGTCTCCATCTTTTTTCTATTCTTCACCTTTCTCTTTTTCTGTCTTTTGCTCTTTCTCTTTCCTTCTTTTTTACTCTCTACTGTTCTTGTCTGTCAGTTGCAGTTTACTCTCTCTCTCTTTTCTCTCTCCCTCACTCTTTCTCTTTCTCTCATTTGCTTGCTTTCTCTCTCACCTGCTCTCTGACTTGTTTCTTGGTCACTCATTTCTTTCCTCTCTCTCTCTCTGCTCTCTCTCTGTCTCCTTGTCTCTTTCCCACTTGCTGATTTTCTTCTTCTTGTTCTTTCATTGTGTCTCTACCATTCCTCTCTTTTGCTCTCTGCCTCTTCGTCCATTTTTGTCCATATTTCTTTTCTTCCTCTGTCTATCCATCTTGGCCATTTGCTACTACTTCTCTCTGACCCTCCTTATTTTTCTCCCTCCTTCTCTCTTTTCTTCCCTTCTCTCTCTCTCTCTCTCTCTCTCTGTAGGCAGTGTAGTGTGATAAGGCTGGAATGTGCTGAAGTGTATCACTCTTCTACACAGTGGAACACTTCACACACACACACACACACACACACACACACACAGACACGCACACACACACACCCCCACACACGCACACACACACACACACACACACACACACACACACACACATGCTCCATGAGGAAGAAGTGTTTTATCTGTTTAGCCTTCAGTTGGCCTTATTTTGAAATCATTTCTTACAATTTCATGGAGCAACTGGTATATGCTAGGGATGCCACACACACACACACACACACACACACACACACACACACACACACACACTGTGTGTATGTCGATTCTTAATTCACAAAACATCATACTCTGATTGTTATAAAGGCTCAAAATTGGCAAAAAAAGACTCGGTTTGAAAGAAGATCTGCATTAAACTCTGCTGTTCACCCATCAGCCATAAGATTACATCCCTTTCACCCTGTTCTTCAAGTGTCAGGACCTCCACAGGATCACCATGGAGCAGGTATTATTTGGGTGGTGGATCGTTCCCAGCACTGTGACACTAACACTGACGTGGTGGTGGTGTCTTAGTGTGTGTTAGTGGATCAGACACAGCAGTGCTGCTGGAGTGTTTAAAGACCTCAGTGTCACTTCTGGACTGAGAATCATACTGAAGAAAGTCGTACTGGAGGTACATCTGATTCTAAACTGAATCATGAAGTGCCCAGAGATTCCCACATCAAGTGTGCAGGGACGTACTGACTGAGCCTCTGGGCCCAGTGCCCCGGGACCTCTGACTACCTGGACCATCAGGTGTTATGGTGGCTTAAATGCTTTGGATGACTCTAATGTGACTCTAATGTGACTCTAATGTGACTACTAATGTTAACTCACATCTGATGAAAACGCCCTTCACTCTGGTCAGTCTTAGTACAGACTCAGTATGTGTAATATTACTTTCATGTAATACAGTCACACAGCATATAGAGGGGTTCTATGTAGTGCCAAAAAAGGATAAAATGACTGTCGTGCATGTCTAAACATCTGTCCGCTACTGATAATTTTTAAGCAAATATCTGCCGACTTGAATATGATTCCGATATCTGTGTGCATCCCTAATTAAGGACTTTTTTGTAGAATGTTTAAAGGCGCATAAACCCGAACATAAAGCTGTTTTTACACATAATTACTTATGATGTTTTGTTTTTGGAGGGCAGTGGACCTTGGAAAACCATGATCCATCCCAGCGTGTGTGTGTGTGTATTAATGATAATTGTATTCGTCTGTTCGGCTCGCGTCTCACTCTGCTGCTGCTGGCAAGTGTTACTTTTCAAAGATGGGCTTTTCACTCGTTAAACACATCCCAGATCAACACACACACACACACACACACACACACACACACACACACACACACACTCTCTCTCTCTCTCTCTCTCTTGGCATGCCCCAGTGATTCCAATCCCTGGAGATTAAGTCCAGCATGTGGTCCAGTACTAGAGGCCAACTGTCAGACAGAGAGAGAGAGTGACAGAGCAAGAGAAGAGCGGAGGAGGAAGAAAGAGACGGAGAGATAAACAGAAAGAAGCAGAAAGAGCAGAAGAGAAAGTACGAGAGAAATGGGGTATAACAGTTGAGGATGGAGCTGATGGGGAAGCTGTGGTTCATTTGTTTGCTGCCTTTTTTTTTCCTTTATCTTATTTTTTTGCCATCTACCATCAAAGAGAGGCCAAAAAGTGTATTCCTTTTTTGTTTAGCATTTATTTTTATTCAACAAACCACCGTCCCTCTTTTCTCAGATCTAGACTGTGAGTGTTTATCTAATTGTTTATGTATTGGTGAGGTGTGTATCTGCATCTGTGACAGCTGCTGGAACTCCGGTGCTTTAGTTTAGTTTATGGAATGTTGTCGTGCTGCTTTTAAACGCTGTACACTGTGACTTTTGTGGGTCTTCTCGGGCTCATGGAGTAAGGTGTTGATTCACATTGATCTTTTGCAAGCTTTGGTGTTCAAAAAATGTAGTTACATGAGATGGCGTAATAGGTAGTTCGCAGTCACATGATTCTGAAGGAAGGCAGGAAGTGAAAAGCAGAATGGGTAAGATGGAAAGCCTGTTCTGTGCTACTTGAAGCTAGTTACAGGAGAAAGATACAAACCGAAAACCACAAAATATGTTAGATGTGATCCTCATGTTATGTAGTGGTTTGTAACCCTTTAACGTTGTGCTCAACTTTTTGGTAAAGCACATTTTGAGTCACTGTACCTTTATGAAGAATGTGTTCAACTTAAGTCAAGCTGACTGTGTCATCTCTACCAATCGGCAGAGGAATGTTAGGCTAAAGAAATCCACTAGAGGTCACCAAGTCTTTCAATAGATATGCTTTTACTGTTCGTTTCCATTGAGGAAGCAAGCAACAAGTAAATCACTCCACACGTTTTTGTGGAATTTTCAAAGGTGACCTTATTTAAATGGCATATTATAGTTCCAGAGGTTTAGAGCTTTTGATGAACAGAATTATGGAACTATGTCCAACAAAAAGAAGTCTATTAAGGCTAGAAAAATATCAAGAAAGCATGTTTTTTTTTGTTATACAAAAGGTGTCCATGCTAAGCTAAAGTAATTAAAATTGACTATGTGCTTTATTACTATTGCCCCAAACAAACAAACAAAAAAAAAGGATGGAATCGAAAGATGTGCCTGCTATCGCGTCATGCCCTTTCAGTTTTCTTTTATTGCTTTGTGGCTTAATCTAGCAATAAGCATTCAGCTCCACAGTGCCTCTCAACGCTAACATTAGGGTTGTTTGCCTAACGTTGGTTTTAATCTATCACCAGTGCACACCCACAGATCAACTATGCAAAATACAACACCACTTCCAACCGCGCAAAGCTGTAGTCACTTTCTTATTTGCCAGTTTTCCCGTTCCACCTTAAAGGGTGTAGCATTGGCACACTGCTGCAGTATTTTATATGGACAACTGGAATATGGACAACTGGTGAATAAGAAGCTGGAGTGAAATATTGTACAGTGCATGCGAGGGTGTGCACTGGTGATAGGTTTAAAACAATAGCTACAAGCAACACCACCAACATTTCAATTCCATTAAGAAGCTGATGAATCTGGTGAATAGGAAGCTGACTTTAGCGTCGTCCCCACCACAGGCTAAGGTTTGCAGGCATATCTGCCTGTGCTTTTCAACCAATTTATTGCATTTTTGGCCAACTATTGGTCATCAATAAAAGCTCCTGGTTGTTTTTTGGTTCCATGGATTTGAGCAACTGTAAATGACGCAAACTGTAGACGTTTTGACAGCTAGTGATGGTGCTCCCTATGTAGAAAACTCTATCCTGCCCTCCATCTACAGTTCGAGCCACAGCAATGCAGTGACATGATGTCATAAACAAACAATCTATTAGTAGAATGTCTGTTCCATTGTCACATCACCACCACGCACATTGTCATGGTTTTGCCTTGTGATGTCACAATGACACCATGCATTGTTGCATCTTTAGTTAGCGTTATTGTTTAATATGTAATATTTTAGAGTTTATTGATGTCCATAGAGTATTTGAGTTGAGTGTGGTGGGTTAATGCATTCAGCATGGAAACTTTTAGTGGCTCTGTTGGAGAATATGCCCGAGTTACCATGATTGGTACCGAGAAAATAGTGTGTTTGTGTGCGGGTGTGTGTGTGTGTGTGTGCATGTGTGTGAGCGGGTGAGTAATACAGTGTTTTTTCAGCTGTGCTGATCTAAGGTTGTTGGACGGTTAGGGGCTTTGATTAAAGTCAGGTGACTGAACTCTAACTGTGTGTGTGTTTTGTTTCTGACCATTGGCCAGTGAGCCCCCTGCAGAGATGCTGTGGTGAGCTTCTCTTCTACTTTTCAATACTGAGAAAAGAAAGTTTTCTATGTATGTGTGCTATTTTTTTCAGAGCGATGTTGGAAACTCTCACTCTTTCCTTTTTTCCTCTTTCACAGGAAGGAGAGTGTGTCTGTTTCCTGTCGTCTCTAAGCGCTAATGAGCAAATCACACACACATGCATACACACACATCACCATATTTTTACACTTTTCATTCCATTCTCTCTCTCTCTCTCTTTCTCTCTCTCTCTCCTCCCCCCTCTCCCCCTCCCCCCAATGCATTTCCCTGGTTACGCTGTATTAATGTCGTACTGAGGTGGCATCTGTAGAAGCTCAAAAAGTGTGTGATGCTCTGCCATCAAACTTCTTCCCACATTCTTTCCTTCGTTCCACCCTGTTCTCTTTCTGTCTTGTTTTTTTTTTTTTCTCTCTGTTGGTGCTTCACAGGGGTCTTGAGTAAGCTGTTATTTTTATACCAGACGTAGCTGGTATACACCTAGATGCAGATGTGTATGTGTGGAGGATAAGAACGTATCTAGAGAAACAGACGGACTACAGTCTGGAATTGTACAGGATGTGCACTTAAAGGAGCAATTTGTAAAATGACACAACCTGTCAAATTCATATTCCAAGCAATAGGTGGCAACATATTACCAAAACATGCACCCCACCTCCCTCTTCAGTTCTTACCAGTCTAGAAAAAATGCTTCACCTGCTTCTGCGTCACAGTGACTTTCTATCGCCTGTTGAGGTACAAAGTGGTGTTACGAGACAGGTTGAGCTGGAGCTAGCTGGTTAGCATGCTAACTGATACATAAAGATTTTTGACAGTCCCTTAAAACGGCTATATATCTACACTGATAATTTGAACTAATTTTATAATGTTTTAAACTAAAAAACGCATATTACATATTGCTCCTTTAATCAGTAATGTAAAAAAAACACACACACACGTATATGTACACATTTGTTTACACATTATACAATTTTTTCTCCAAGTGCCTATATAACTTATGTGTGTCTGTGTGTGCGCGTTTCTCCTCCAGGTGCATCTCTCTCTGCATGTCGGCTTCATTATGTTGTGTTTAACGCTTCCTCTGCTTTCTCTCTCTATCAGTTCTCCTTATTATCCTCATTTCCCTCCATCTCTGCATCTCCAGCGCCTCGAGCTACACACACACACACACACACACACTCACTCACATGCACACACACTGCACCTCATACACAACGTCCCAACATCTCAACAACACAACAGCAACATCGACACACACAGCTTTCAGGCACGACTTCTGAGCTTTTTCTGCTTGATTATGTCCAACACACACCCACATACGCACACAAACACACAGACCTATTAAGAAGCAATTAAAGCCGGCCTGTTTAATGCCTTCATGAATGTCCTCATAAAACTGACACACAGAGAAACGTTAAGTGCATGCTCCCCTGTTGAATCAGCCGGTTTTATATCCTGTTTTATATTATATTTATAAAGCCTCATACCTGTAATACTTTATCTTTATATTGCTTTATTACACTGGCTGGGTCTTTACAGCCAATCAGTTATATGAATGCAATAGATTACAGAGCAGAAGTTATGGCTGCTAAAGGACCTTTCAAACAGAAATAGGCTTTCTCTCTCTCTCTCTCTCTCTCTCTCTCTCTCTTTCTCTCAATGTTTTTTTCTTTTTCAGTCTCATATATCTTTCTATTTCTTTTTCTCTTTCTGTCTTTAGTTTTTCTACACTTCCTAAGCTTTCTCCTTCTCCATTTTTCTCTTTGGTTCTTCAAACATTATCTCTTTCCCTCATACCTGATTTTGTATTTTGTTTTTTCATTCTCTCTCTTTCTATTTATTTTCCTCTCCTTTACTTTTCCAGCTTCTCATTTTCTACCAGTGTTTGTATTTATAGATATTATCACACAGATTTCTGTTCTACATACATGCATGGTTACCCTTAGAGTGCTGAAGCAGCAGTTGTACGAGCATGGATCATAAACATAATAAGGGTTGGGGGATCACTACAGCATATTGTGATGATATTTTGTGTAACATTATTGTATCAATACATGGTGTGGACACCAGGTGCGGATGTATATTGATATTAACCTACTATTAGTTTTAATATTTTAAATTATAGGAATTAGAAATATGAAATAAACAATTTCAGTACTAGAATTATGAAATCAATTTCAATCCCATTTTGCTGCAATACAAATGACTGATGTGAGATGAACAGACTGTAAACCTTAATTTGATTAGATATAGGAGACGATGACAAAGTGTTCCTTTGGGCACATAATTAGCAGCTGAAAAAAGATAATAAATAAAAATATATTGCAAAATTAGTTTAAAATTGCAATTATATTGTACTGTGACTGAAGTGTAATATCGTATTGTGGTGATTGCCAGCCTAGTGCATAATCCTAACTGTAACTAATAATGCTATACTTTCAAAAGAGACTTGCTGATCCAGAATTTTTTCTGAACTCAGGGGTATTCATAGAGAGTTTGTGCCCCCTTTGCTGCAGTAACAGCTTCTACTCGTCTTGGAAGGCTTTACGCTAGATGTGGGAACATTGCTGTGAGGATTTGACTGCAATAAGCCGTAAGTGATGTCAGGTACAGATGCTGGATGATGAACTGCGAATCCGCTCCAAGTTGTCCAAGAAGTTCCGTTACTCCAGAGAACACAGCCAGTCAGTTATATAAAGCTGTTCTGTTTACATTGCTTTTCTATGGAGCCTATACATGATATTTGTGTACCATTAAATGTCTATGTCAGTAAATCAGGGAGCAGTTTATAGGAACAGTGAGCAAAACAGGCTGTAAAGGCCATTTATTGCTTATAATTTTGATCATTCCTTTAAAATATTAACAAAAACCTAAGTACCATGACAGAAAGTTGTTGACACCCCTTCATTACTTCATGTGCGGCCTTCCTTTGTAAAGGCGGCAGCTCGGAGTCTTCTCCTATAATGCTCGATGAGAGTGGAGAACACATGGCAAGTGATCTGAGACAATTTCTTCAATTCTTCCAGATCCTTCAGATTCTGAGGTCCGCCCTTGTGACTGTCCTCTTTGTAAGCTCATCCCAGTTTTTTTCTATGGGGTCAAGCGACTGGTAGAACCTTATTTCTGTGGTCAGTGAACCATTTATGTGCTGATTTCGGGGTGTTCTTTGGATCACTGTCCTGCTGGAAGATCCAAACACATCTCGGTTTAAGCTTCCTGGCTGAGGGAATCCGTTTCCGATTAAATATCTGCTGGTACATGATAGAGTCCATGATACCATGTCCCCGAACAAGTTGTCCTAAGGCCTTTGGAAGAAGAACAGCATCACAGCACATCACAGATCCACCGCCATACTTCACAGTGGAGATGAGGCACATTAATGCATGGCTATCCTTGTGTGTATACCAGATCCACCTTGTTTGGTGTTTGTTGCCAGAAACTCTATTATAGAACATGGTCCTAATGGACGTTCTAGTAAAACTGCCTGGCAAACTGTTGGAGCTTCAGTTTGTTGGTCCTTGACCGCAGAGGCTTTCTTCTGCCAGCCCTTGGCTGACTCTTCAAGTGTTCCTAATCGCTCAGGTGAACCTTATAACCTTCAATGTGGAAATGTGCTTCTGTTAGATTTGACTCAAGAAGTTCTAGGGGTGCCAAAAATTGTAGGCACACATATATTTAATCATTGTACTTCAAATGAAGGTTTAGATTTTTAATGTTTAATATTTTTAATTAAAGATTAAAAGGCTCAGGTGTAAAGAATGTTATTTACAGCCTGTGTTGCTCATGTTTACCAGGGGTGCCATTATTTGTGGAGGGCTCCGATGTTCTGATCGTTCTATCTCTCTGTCCCTCTTTTTTGGCTCTTTCTTTACTTTACTCTCTCTACTGATCTCTCTTTGTTTATCCCTCTTTCTTGCTCTCTCTCCCCCCAGTGTCAGTGAGAGTGTGTGGGTAGTTATGGGTCTGTAGTGGGCAGTGCAGTGTGACGCCCCCAAGAGTCATCCATTACTGCAGCCTCTCACGGCCTAATTACAGAGGGACATGACCCGGCACACACACACGCACACATACACACAGAATGACACTTGCACCCTCTCACCCGGACCCTCACAAGATCTATCACAATTAGAGCCCAGCCCCTTTCACTGCGCAACCTCACACACTCTTCCTGAATGACACTTACATCCTCTCATACCCTCACACACCCCACTGCCCTCACACACACACACACACACACACCCCTTTATACTCTCACACACCCCACTGCCCTCGCACGCACAGGCATACACACACACGCACACACACACTCTGTCTCAGCACGTCTCTGCTCTCTCATTGTCTCCTGTAATTGGAATAGCACTGATGCTTAATCCCCTACGGCCAAAACAACTCTTCTCTTTCTTTGTCTATTTTTCTTTCATTCTGTTTCTCTTTCTCTTCTCCAGCTCTTTCTCTGCTTACTCTGTCTCATTCTCTCTCTCTTTTTACTGGTATCCATTTTACTTTCTTTATCTGTCTCATTCCTTATTGGTACCTCTTTCTCTCTCTTAGGTTCTCTTTTATCTCTCTCATTCTTTCTCTCAAACTCCTTTGTTATTATTATTATTATTCCTGTGTGTCACTCGTTCATTCTTTCTTTGCTCTCACTTTCTCATTTTCTCTCTTCCAATCTTACTCTTGCCCTGTGATGATCTGGCAGCCCGTCCAGGGTGTTTCCTGCCTTCAGCTGGGATAGGCTCCAGCACCCCCCGTGACCCAAAAGGATTAGTAGCTTAGAATATGAATGAATGATTAACTCTCACTCTTTCACACTGTCTCTCATTCTCTTTCTTTCTGTCTCTCATTCTTTCTCTGCCCTCACTCGCTCTTTCTTTCTCTTTCCCTCTCTTTATTTCTTTTCCCATCTTTTCAGTTTCTCGTTCTCTCTTTTCTCCTTTTGTCTTATTTGGTCTACCTTTCTCTGTTTCTCTTTTTCGGTTCCCCTTGCCTCTCTGTTTCCTTTTCTCTCTCTTTCTCTCTCTCTTATCCTCTCGGTATTCTCAGCTGTCTCATTGTTTATCTCCCTTTTTCTTATTCTCTGTCTCTCATTTTCTCACTTCTTTCTTTCTATCTATCTTATTCTTTCTCTTTTTCATTCTTGCCCTTTCTCTTCCTTTCTCTCTTATACCTATCCTTTTCTCTTTCTCTCACTATCTCTCTTCCCCTTTGTCATTCTTTTCCTCTTTTTATTGGTTTCTGATTGAATGTTGATTGTTAAGATAGGAAAGGAGACAAAGAGACGGAGTAAGAGAGAAAGAATGAGAGACAGAAATAATATGAATGACATGATTTCACTCCAGTCTGCTTACAGTGTAACATGTTCAAACCTGCACAATACCATCACTGCCATTTCACACACACACACACACACACACACACACACACACACACACACACGCTGTTCACGTTTACATCAGTGTGCAATGTAATATCTGTGGTAATGTCCTTCTCTTCAATCTGTCATCTCATTCAGAAGGACCTGCAAGGGGGGGCGAGAGAGTCAAGGAGAGAGAGTAGAAAGAGCGCTAGCGAGATAGTGAGAGGGAGAGAGACAGAAAGGAAAGAGCAGAGAGAGAGAGAAAGAACAACAGCAAGATCAAGAAAGAGAAGGAGAGAGAGCAAGAGAAAATTAATGGATAGAGAGCAAGAGAGACAGAAAAGAATGACACAAGAGAAGGAGAGAGAACAAAAGAGAGTGACAGTGAGAAATAAAGAGAGAGAAAGACATTAAAAGGGAATAAAATGAGAGCAAAATGAGAAAGTAACAGGAAAGAGAGGAAAAACAGAGAAAGAAAAAAGAGGGAGAGGCAAACAGAGAAAAAGGAAGAGAGAGAGAGAGAAAGAGAGAGAGAGAGAGAGGAAAAAGGCTCTATGTAATCATCCTCATAGCTGACCTGGCCTAATCTGCTCTCACAAATGAGAGAGCCCCATCAAGCCCACACACACAATAGGGGTCTCATCTCTGATAGCAGATTGGGGCAGATGATTATACTATATATACATTCATTATCCAAAGAATAGTTTCAACTACAAGAAAGGAGGGAAGATAAAGGTTAGCAGGAACAATAAATGATGATAAATTTAGACTGATATGATCAATATTTATTGAGCTACACACACAGAAGTAGTGTCTCTCAGTATGACATCGGGCCGCCATGTTTGCTAATGCAGCATGCCATGTAGAAGTTCCTAATGGTGTCCTGCGATATTCCATCCCCCGCAGCTTGAGTATTCTTGAATATTCAGTTCCTGCAGATTTTGTGTTGATGCGTGGCAATAAACCGTTCATCTTGGCGCTGACCACGGTGACTCCACACACTGAGTCATTGGAGTCATTGGTCGTCTCCACCAAAACAAAAGCGGGACTCATCACTGAAGATGACCCGCTGCCATTCTGAGTCACTCTATGACAGTCTGGCACGGCTCAACTATTTGTGCTACGATTTTCCTGACGATATACAGTATATATATATATTTATAGTATATATACATAAGATTTACATAAGGAATGGGAAAGAGCTCAACATCAATAAATGTCATTGGGAATGCTTGGATTGTGCAAAACAGAAAACTTGCAACCAACTTCTAAGACCAAACTTTGGAAGTGTGGAAGAAAATTAGCAAATTTAATGAAAAATAAATGAACAGTCTCTGACTCTGTTCAGTACTGGATGTATATGTATCATACAGACTGTGTGTGCGTGCATGAAAGAGTGCACGTGTGTATGTATGTGTGTGTGTGTGTGTGTGTCAGGGTGGATGAGTTTAATGAGTGTTAAAGAAATGATAAAATAACAGAGTGAGTGTGTCTGAAGATAAAAGGCTGTTTCTGCATTAAAAATTAAAAGATTACTTTCAGTACGACATGTCAAAGACACCATACGCACACACACACACACACACACACACACACACACACACACACACACTTAATAACCAGCTGCTACACACCCTGCACTTTCATTCCGTTAAATCCCTGTGTGTGTGTGTGTGTGTGCGCCGCTGGGTACTGCATGTGACTCTTCTCTTCGCCATCCTCCTTTCATCTCCTAGGTTGAAAGAGGGAGAGAAAGGAGAGCAGGAGGAAAAGCATCTGTGTGGCATTTTAGATGTCAGGAGAGTGTGTGTGTGCATCTGTGTGTGTGTGCATGCATGTACATTAGTGTTTATGTATGATCGGTACATCTGTGTGTATGTGTTTAAAGGGGAACTCTAACAGTTTTACAAACTTTCTGCTTCATTAAATGGTTAACGTGTAAACAGGGTCATTCAGAGTGGTCCGACGCGAAATGCTGTGTTCTAGAGGAACTTGAGAAATTTGGGCCAAAATTATCCAGAGTGATTCTGATAGGAACCAGACATCTGAATGGCCTCTAAAAGCTCCTTCCCATTAAGTTATTACACAAAATCACCATGAATACACTTCAGGATGCCTGAGACATTGCTTTCTGATTGTTCATGGAGAGGTACTGTACATGCAGGGTGTTGTGAGGCTAAATAGCACCTAAGGAAAATATATATATTTCAGATTTATCAGTGTCATCAGCACTGCGTATATAAACTCATAGGTTCACATACTGAAGTGGCCAAGTTAATCTGCTACCTGCATCAGACCACTCTAAATGAATCTCTACCATTATGAAAAATAATTAATCCATATGCACAAATAAAACATCGACCTTGCACTTCTCACTGGCCACTTTAATAGAAACCCCAACCTTTTACATCTACTCACTGGCAGCTTTGTTAGAAACCCTTAGATTATAGGACCACTGTATACACTGTATGGCCAAAAGTCAATGGACACCTGCTCCAGAATGACTTTACACTAGATGTTGAAACATTACCATTAGGATTTGATTGCATTCACCTACAAAGGCATTAGTGAGGCGAGGTACTGATGTTGAATGATTAGTTCTGGATCAACACGCCACCCCAGTTCATCTTGAAGGTACTGGATGGAGCTCCATCACTCCAGAGAATGCAGCTCCCCTGCTCCACAACCCAATTTTTGGGACTTTATACCCCTCTAGCCCAAGCTAGGCATTGGGCATGGTGACCTAAGGCTCATCGGTGGCTGCTCCAGTCTGTAGTATCCTGTGTCAGCGGTAGGTAAACAGCTGAACTCACTAATAAGAAAGGGTGTCCACAAGCTTTTAGACATACCATGTAAGTGTGCAATAACAGATGTTACTCTACAATTTATCAGTCTTTCTGACAGAGTTTCTGACCCCTGAACCGCTGCTGAAACAACCAAACACTGAAATCTTATCTGTTTCGTCTCAATGGCAACTTCAGTTAGGACTGGGCTTGGGACAATTCCATATTCCTAATTCCATGTCTTATCCTAACTCTAGGTAAGAAAACAGCATTACAAAAGCATCTTAACCAAACAAAACCCTGCCATACCTTTAGGAGAGCTCCCATTCTACTATTAGCCATTTTATTAAAAAGAATGTTAGTGTTTTTAGGCAGCTGTGACAGGCAGTGTAACAGGTTTATGATAACTAGCATTATGACATTATGACATACAGACACAATCTTCCCTCTTTATATCTGTTAATGTCAGTCAAAACTTCCCAGAAAAATATACTTGAGCAATAGCTTTGAATAATGAGAAGTTAGCATGTCTCGCATGCTGGTGAAAGCCTTTGGAAATGGAAACTAAAATTGGCATGCCCTCTGGAACAATAATTGGTCAGCATTAAACATGTAGCGTTTCCACTGTCCCTACCAAGACATGGCAAGAATTAATCCCACCATGATTGCCTAATGCTCTGCGATGGACTGGCGGCCTGTCCAGTGTGTTTCCTACCTTCCACCCAGTGAGTGCTGGGATAGGCTCCAGCACTCCCTGTGACACAGAATCATAAGCCATTTAGAAGATGAATGAATGAATGAATGAATGAATGAATGATTGCCTAATCTGGCAAACATGCATTAAGTCTGATTCCGGCATAGCTTTAGATGAGATAGTGTGATAAGATATAACACCTAAATTAGGGATGGATTTGCTAAAGATAGGAAGGTTCTGCAAAAAGGGCCCAGATATTATTTAGGGCATGGAGCATTCTCGAGCATTCTCGACACAGCAGGGACACAGGCATGGTAGTGGCCATGGTAGTGTGTGTGGTACTGGCAGTTGTGAATATTGTGTGTGTGTGTGTGTGTGTGTTTAAATGCATTCTTGCTGTAAAAGTGTTCTTGCTAAAGAAGCCTCATTAATTCCTTTGATGCCGTCTGATTGGCCGGGCATTACTAAGTCGCATTAAGAAATGTATTTCTATGCTTTTATTTAATGACGCGGCCAAAGCAATTAAACACAAATCTTTAAGCCTGTGTGCTGTACATGTATTTGTGTGAGTGTGTACACATATTTGTGTGTGAGTGTGGGACCGAATGCTTTTAAGTGTAACCAAAAACCTGCAAAGTGTTTAAGTGTCTAGAGGAAATTACGCCGTGTTAAGTGTGTCACTCTAATTGGGTCTAAAACTAATGGATGCCTTTCGGATGACACTGGAGGAAAAATGTAAGCTTTTTTAACCCCTGTTCTCCAGCCCTGCTGTGATTAGCATGTTAGTTTTGCTAATTCCTGCAGTGACCTAACCTGACGCTAACATTTCTGTGATGTTTGTGCAATTCAGGTTGACCCCGAGACCTTTCAGCTATGACTGCAGCAGAAATTAAGTGAAATTCCAGCCTTTGAATGCGCAGCACTGAAAAAAATGTGTTGCTACCTTTTTGGCATTTCCTCCATTTAAGCCACACCGCCTGTCAAAGGTTTGCAGGCACCTGCCTTCCAGTGCAATTTTGCATCAAAATAATGTTTTTCACTTTTACCTTTCAGTTAAGTAAGACAAAAACATATGAAGATGTTTTGTTTGTATGAAACAGCCATGTGCTAATGCTTCTTATGATATTGAGTTTCAACATTCAGTATCCTCCTTGGTATGAAGAGCAGGTTTTCTATCCCAAACTGTTGTTAAAAGCAGACACTGAAACTCTTTTGGCCTGAAGGTGCTTTAAAGACCTGAAAGGTTTGAGTGCTGATGATAAAATATGTGCACTTTGCCGTTATTTCCCAGATTGTACTCGTACTAATATTGGGACAAATATTCATGTGTGATATTGTTTTCCTCCAAATAAACCTGCTGGTATTTTGCGTTATTGCAAAGCAACAAAGGAAACATGCTCATTTACATACAAATAATAACCACTGGTGTTCCCAGAGCTTTGTAAAACAGTGTATATATTAGAGCTGTCCCTGACTGAAAGTCCAAAGGTTGACTAATAACCCTCCCATGTAACATAAATACATAAAAACACAGAAAATAAATTTAGTTTGGTGGTATATTACATTTAGAGGGCAGCAGTGAGTAATGTTTGTTAATAACACCTTTAGAGGGCAGCGGTGAGTAATGTTTGTTTATTAGATGTGTGTTAATAACACCTTTAGAGGGCAGCAGTGAGTAATGTTTGTTTATTAGATGTGTGTTAATAACACCTTTAGAGGGCAGCAGTGAGTGATGTTTGTTTATTAGATGTGTGTTAATAACACCTTTAGAGGCCGGCAGTGAGTAAAGTTTGTTTATTAGATGTGTGTTAATAACACCTTTAGAGGGCAGCAGTGAGTAATGTTTGTTTATTAGATGTGTGTTAATAACACCTTTAGAGGGCGGCAGTGAGTAATGTTTGTTTATTAGATGTGTGTTAATAACACCTTTAGAGGGCAGCAGTGAGTAATGTTTGTTTATTTGATGTGTGTTAATAACAGCTTTAGAGGGCGGCAGTGAGTAATGTGTGTTTATTAGATGTTTGTTATTGACAGCTTTAAAGGTGATTATCTGAGGTCAAGCTGTGTCCGTAGTCAGTTGGGAGCTACTGAATACTGCTAACTGAGAAGCATGATAGCTAATCAAGAAATTTGGCCTGTTTAAGCTTGTATTATAATACTTGTGTGTAATGATCCAAAAAGATAATAACATGTTTCTGCGGTCATTAATATGGTAATTAATTGATAGCTAAAGCCTATAGTCAAAGTGACCAACACCTTACCTAAACTGCCTAAATCACCCACACATTTGGGGTAATCTAGGGTATCCAGAGATTAAGTTATTATTGCTAGCACTTGTACACAGTGTAAGTGCTACGTATTAAAAGTGGTACTGTACATGCAAACAGTTTACAATTCACATGCACTATGGATTTGTCCTTGTGCTTCAGTACAAAATTTAATCCAACTAGCTACTTGGTCAGATTCTTTGACTGTAAATAACTTGTATACATGAACAGCGAAGTAAAAACCTGCAGCAGTTAATCAAATGGTAGAATCCAAGTTTACCAAGAGAGGTTGGTTGATTTGAAGGGGACAGCCTTATAATTCTTCCATTAGGTTTTCTCAACCATGGCAGTCATTTGCTCTAAAAATGATTTCTTTTATTCTAGCTGTGGGTCAGATTAGGGACTGTGACGTGATACATTTGACCACGAGCACCAAACTGACAGCAGTGCCACAAACGATTATTGTCTTGTCACTGCGAATGTTGTTCTACCTTTGGTGAGATGTTTTTACTGGTGATAGGACATGTACAGTGGCAGCGTTTAGCTGTGAGGGACATGCGTGCGCTTGTGTGTGTGCGTGTGCTTGTACATTAATAGCACAGCACACAGTGAACTGCTGCAGAGAAATGACAAGAGGTCAAATGTCCGGGGCAGTGTTATGTGATACACACGCTCACATACTCACACACAGATACACATATACCTCTGAATGTGTTCGTAAAACTCAATTCTAACCTTCACATCGACTACCTAAACATCAGCGTTGTCCTCTTTTATTTTACTAAAAAAGAGAAGAGCACTTTTCCTCACGGCAAGCAGACTGACGTCCCTACAACACATTAAATTAGGTGTCCCAAACTTTTTACCTTTGGGGTGAAAGTGTAAAATTTGTGGTGAAGAGACAAACAATGTACAAAAAATGAAGGTAGGAAGGTTTTAAATAAAGCTCTTCTTAAAGAATTTGAACTAAAATACCCAAAAATTAAACAGTAAAAGTTTGAATTTGTACACAGTTTAGTATAAACATTTTCTCTTATTGGGTGAGACTTATTGGAGGGATTTATGCAAGGCCAAATCAGATGTCCTCACAGTAAGGTGACAGATTTCTGAAATAAAATCCAGGGATGTTCTTAGTGTGGCGGTCAATATATCACTAAAATATCCAGTGTTTTAATCTATGAAATAAAAATGGGGGGTCAGTTCCAGTTTCATGTATTTTGATCATGTTAACTGTTATAATAAAGTTTTGTAAAAGCAGACAGGGATACTTTTCCACAAACGATTCAGTGGTTGTATGAACCTATAATTCATGTTTATATAAGCTCACCATAGAAAAACATTAGTCACTGTGACTGAAATGATGTGTGTAATACCTCCACAAGCACAAATAACAGGTGCGATTTGATTTGGCCTGGACTGGACAAGTTTCTGGATGTAGGCCACGTCAGTGTTCAGCCACTCTTGCATCAAAGTATTGGACAGTTGGGACAGGTTTCAAGGAGATTGTATGACAACACAACCACGCCTGCTTATAATCCCTGGTTTACCTTATATCTTTAAAAGACATTAGTGGTGATGTCGTGGACTCGTCTGACACTGATAGCTAGTTTCTCTAAAACAAAGCAGGCATGCAAGTGGTAGAAGTGATTAGTAGATACTCCTCTTTCACAACGTCACGATCAGAACGTGACACGTCTGCCCGGTTGCTCTGCTGCCAGGCCTCTTTTTAATCACTTTTCAGTGTGACTTTATTCACAGTTAAAGAGCAGGGACCTTTTTGGTGGCATATCCTCAGAAATGTCCTCACGGGGGAATCTGGTTATCCCTACTTCATAGGCCAACTTCAGCCTACTGGCCATACTTTGGACAACCCAGCAGCAAATATTCAAGATAAACACACTTAGTTCAAAATGTCTCCTGTGTGGGCATTTAATGAAAAGCCAATATCTGCTATACCAGAGTGTCGAGTATGTATGAGCCATATTTCGTCTAAACACTAGCAAGTAAAATGTTGGCATGTGGCTTTGAGGCTACTTTATACCAATTATGATATAGCACTAGGAGCACGCACAAAATACCCTCCCAGTCATAAGTCATGACTGGCTGAAACTGGAATGAAGAGATTTCATTGTGGAATAATAAAATAACTGGTTGCCAAAATCATCAGCAAACATTAAACATATTAATATAAAACATAAAATGACCATAATAATACTAATACTAATACTACTATTACTACTTCTATTACTACTACTAATAATAAAAATAATAATAATTCATTCATTCATTCATCTTCTGAGTCGCTTATCCTTCTGGGTTGCATGGTGTACTGGAGCCTTCCCAGTGCTCATTGGGTGGAAGGCAGGAAATACCCTGGACAGGCCACCAGTCCAGTGCATAATAATACTAATAACAATAATGATAATAATAATAATAATACATTATACTTACAAACCGCTTTTTATCAATTCAAAGACACAAATTTTTATAGCACAAATCAAGAGAGACAGACATGAAGACAAGAAACAAACATACAGAACATCATGAGCAGAAACATGACAAAATACATAAAAAAGAATGCCAAAAAGCATAACATATGAGTCAGGAATATTACATTATGCACATACAAAAAATGAAGCCATTTAATTATTATTTTTAATTGTAAAGTAATGTTTACTGTAGTTTTAATTGGAGTCTTACCAGGTTTTCTGTCTGAGGTTTCTGTCTCTTCTCCAGCTGCTGGTCCAGATTAAACATAACTGTCAAACTTCTTTGCTGACAAACAAGCCAGTCAGCCAGTCAGCATCTTACAGCTGTTAAACATTTGGCCACGCTTGCAGTTCGATGCTTATCACTGCTGTCATAAACCACAAGCTGAGTAGTTCAGGAAGTTGGTAAAATCCCACTTTATCCTGCAGGCCTGTAAACTCACTCTGGTTCCTCCTCATGCTCTTTGAGAGTTTCTCCTATTGAGTCCTGGTTCCTCTCAGTGGTACTTCCTCGTGTCATCAGGGAGTTCCTCCTGTCTCCCTCGATGATGCTCATTAGTGGGCTGCTCATACATTTCTGGACAGGCTGCTTTAGGACAGTGTCTGTTGGGAAAGAAATATTATGCAAATAAATGTGACTGAATGTAACTGAGTATTCACTGGGAGAATTTACAGTGGAGGTGCCTGTGTAGCTTTACTTACAGTCTGGTCCATAAATATTTGGACATGGTTATTGTTCATGTATCTGTATGCTGTCTGTTGGAGTTGAAATTAACTTATGAATAGGAGTTCATTGTGCATAATTGTGCACCAGTTTCAGTCTGATCATATTTACATCCAGATCAGGTCTGTATGAATTACATCATAGAATTATTTTCATACAGGTGCTATAGGTGCTTAAATATAATATAACAAACCAACATAATTATAAATTAAACTATCTTTTTTTTGGTTGTAAATCCTTTGCAGTAAATGACTGCCTGAAGTCCTTAATCCATAAACATCACCAGACAACTGGGTTTCCTCTCTGGTGATGCTCTGTCAGGCTCTTATTGCAGCTGTCGTCAGTTCCCGCTAGTTCTTGAGACGTTCAGTCCTGTTGGCAGCCATACATGCCCATGCCATAACACTACCTCCACCATGCTTTACAGAAGAGGCATTATGTATGTACAGCATGAAGAGCTGCTTCCTCCCTTCTCTGTACTCTTCTCTCTCCATCATTCTGGTACAAGTTGTTCATTCCATGCCTGTAGGACTTCTGTAGATGATTTTTGGCTAATCTGGTCTTCCTGTATTTGAGGCTTATCATTGATGCTACACTTAAAGTCAACTCTAGACCTTTTATCTGCTTTACTTGTAAGTGAAATAATGACACAACGAAAATGGTCTTGGAACATCCAATTGTCCAGTTGTTTTCCAGTCCATAAAAGGAAGGCTATATATATAAATAACTGTAATTCCAACATCCAACATTAACACCCACAAATTGAAGTTAGAAGGCTCCACTTTGAGCTCATATTCATTCCAATATGCTGTTAGTTTATGAACCTGACTGTGCGTTAACATATTAGAACCTATGAGCCAAGTTGCATAGTTTCTGCCCAGCATCATAAGGTTTAATAACTTTTTGCTCACAGCTTATCAAATTATACAGAAAAATGTGTGCATGTTGTAAGCTTTCAGTTTATGCCACTTTTTTTAAATGTGCTTCACCATTTTGCCATTTCAGCACAGGCTCTAACTTGTCCATTGAGACTGTCAAGGTAATTAATGTTGTGATTCACTAATTCAGTAACTGAAAAGATGTAAATACATTTATACAGTTAAGAGACAGTTACAACGGTAACCTTCTAAATTTTAAACCAAGATATGAATGCTCACTAATCGCCTTTTATACATGTAAGCCTGTGGTGTTGTCCTGTGTGGGTAGTTTAGTTTGCATATGCTTTTCATGTCATGATCAGCGCAACAGACAGTATAGCAATGTATCAACCACGCAATTCATATGCTATGCAGACACTTATTATTTATTTGCTCATGCAGTAGCTATAAAAGTTAAATATAAAAGGCAATATATACTTTTATGTATATGCTTTCCTGGTAAGAAAGGGGGCCGAATATGAATAACCTATGGATTTTCAGCTTTGCTAGGTCATGTTCTTCACATTACAGGATTGAGAAATAAAGAAGAGATTGAAAAAACAAAAATAGCACCTTGAATTAAAGGGTTGATAGTTCATAAATTCATTAATATAGCCAGCCTTTTCTGCTTCCCACTATCCTATCAATTAATGCATTAATTAATTCATTAATTCAGTCATTAATTCCAGCAGTCACACCAGTGTGTGTTCCCTTATTCATTTGTGCAGTCGTTATTACAGTTAGCATTCAGATCTATTCTGGAAGCGTCTTTATTCCCTCATCCTTTCAGCCTGTGTGTGCATGTTTTATGCGAGTGGGGGTGCTGAGGGATGGAGGTATGAGGAGGGATGGGATAGAAGAGTGGAGCGCTAAAATAGAGCTGGCTAATCACCATTTCCACTTCTCCAATAAAAGAGTAACACGGACTGGCGAGATGAAAAATATGTAGATGTATGTAAATAGCTATAGATGGGCTTAAAGCCCCCATGTGAGGATTATAACCCTTTAGAGTAGGCTGGTAGAGAATGCTTCACATTCTCTGTCTCTCTCACACACACACACACACACACACACAGAGTTGGTATTGCAAACTCGCTAACAATGTGATTTGATATACCATAGGATGCTTCTCAGTTAGATCTCAATCGACTTCTCCATGCTCCACACACGAAGGCATTCTATTATAGCAATGTGGCCAAAATGTGGCCATTAAGTACAATTTATTCATGTTTCAGGGTCAAAAAAGAAAAATATCCCTGCAGATTCCATTGAAAAACTAAAAAAGTCTACCAAAAAGAATGGAAGCGTCATCTCAGCATTTATGATGTTCACACCTTTAGTACAGTTTATTCCATTCTTTTCAGAAGACTTCATTTCATGAATCTGCAGGGATGACTGCATTTAATGCTTCCCACAATCTATTTCAAAGATGAGTGCTTTAAATGGGACCTATTATGCTCATTGTCTACTAAAATGCTTGACAAGCTTCTTTTTCCCTAAATACAATACTTTTCCAGTACTGTACATCTGCATACACCATCTGAATCACTCTGTTAGAGCTCCTGTGTCTTTAAGCACAGCCTCCTGATGAGTCCAGTGTGCTTTGATTGGTCTGATTGTTCTGTTCTTATTGGTCAACCAGACCAGTTATTGGCCAATTGGCCAGACCAATTGGCCACCAGAACAGCATACTGCTACAAGTTCTGTCCCCATGTTGCTCTGGGTATTCTTACAGTGGTGTCAGTTCTGCCGTTTCACTTTGAGTCTGATCCTGAAAGTCATGTAGATCTGACTCACCTTTGCAAGCTAGACTGGAGCAAGTTTACTCCTGTTGTACCACTCTGTGTGTTGTGGGAGGGCCAAGCTTGCCGGTAAGGATTGTGTTATAAGATGACATCACCATGTAACCAAGGGCTGGTATTCCAATGAGGCATTTCAGGAAGCTAAGAAAAGTGGTTGTTGTGGGAGAGAGTTTAAGTGCCCCTTCAAATACTCGTGAAGATGGTTTTGGTGAACTACCAGGTCTGCATGGCCGTTAAGAGCCACATTTTCTTGATATCTTGTAAGAATTTTTTGAGCTTCAATTTTTAAATTTCCTTAGTTTACTTTAGTTTCCTTTGATGTTCATATTCCTTATGCAGGTGGATTATCTTGTTTCATAGTCTCCTCAGAAGCATCTCCTGAGAAATGAATGACTTGTATTTAATAGCCATTTTACACACAAAGGATTTAATGATTAGCTGTAGTATCAGCACAGCTCTAACACACATGCCCATGCAGCATGACCATATTCTGCATCTGCATATGATGTGAGCACAGTAGCGAACGTCTGACTGCAAGCGTTTCCCTGTAGTGCTTCTCTCGACGTCCTTTAAAACCCATGCAGCTGTCTCAGCCGTGTGTGTGTTGGAGAGAGAAATGGTGCCACAGGGAATGCTGTGAGTGGTGTGCAGAAAGGCTTTATCGCAGCCTTAAGCGGTTGTTGCTACGCTAAATCACCATTCTGCTATTCTAACTTTGAGCTTTTACAACAGTTTGTGTCCAAAGAAAACTATCGTCAATCCGCTTTGATGGATGGACAGCACCAGAAGGTGCGTGTGTGTGTGTGAGTGCGCGTGTGAATATAAGTTGGGTTTAAACAAGGCCGGTGTAATTTATGAGTGTGTCATGCTGGAAGGGTTTTAGAACTCTATCAGAGAGGAAAGCAGACACCCGCAACACAGCTGGACTTCAGCAACACTGTAAATATCTCTTAAACCCTGACAGAGAGAGAGGGAGGTAGAGAGCAAGGGAGACAGAGAGAGAGGGAAAGAGAGAGAGATGGTGAAGGAAGGGTGGGTGGAATGTAGTTAGAGGGAGGAAAGGAGGGACAGAGAGGGGGAGGGAGAGAGAAGAAGTGAGATAGCAAAGTGAGAGAGACAAATGGTGAAATGGTGAAGTGGGGATTTTAAGTAGAGGGAAAAAGGAGAGAGGGAGGGAGGAGGAATAGAGAGTGAGAAAGAGAAAGGGAGGACATTTGAGGGAGGTAAGAGGGGAGAGAGAAAACAAGGGAAAATGAGAAAGAAAAAGAGGGCAAGTGAGAGAGAGGTGGATAGTAATAGGAGGGAGAAATTTAGATAAAGGGGGAAAGGAGCAAGAGAGAGATAATGATAATGCAGAAAGGGAGAAATTTAGAGGGAGGGAAGAAGGGAGTGAGGAGAAATGAAAAAGAGAGTAAGAAAAGACAGGGAATGGTGCAAAAGGGAGGGAGGGTTGTAATTAGGCAGAGGGAGGGAGGGACTGATAGGACAAGGGAGAACTAAGGGAGGAAAAATGGTGAAGGGAGAAAGGGAGTTAGAGGAAAGCAAAAACAGAGAAAAGGATGATAAAGGGAAGGAGGAAGAGTGAGGCAAGGAAAGAGAGAGGGTGTGTGAGGGAAAATAGAGAGAGAGGAGGGGGGCTAGATGGGCAGACATTGAAGGGAAAGGAGAAATTGAGTTGGAGGGAAGGAGAGAGATGGGGAGAGAGAAGTAGAGAGAGAGAGTTGTGCTCAAGGGGAGGAGCAAGGGGAGGAAAAGAGAGAGAGGCAGGAGTATAGGCAGAATGAGGCAAGGAAAGAGAAAGAGGGAAAAGGGGACAGTAAGGGGAATGAGGAATTCAGTCAGAGGAAAGGAGAGAGAAGGGAAGGAGAGGGATAAAAGGAGATATAGAGTAAAAGAGAGAGAGGAGTACAGAGGGAATGAGGCAAGAGGGGGACAGAAAGGGGTAAGAGGAATTTAGAGGAAGAGGAGAAAAAAATCGACAGAGTGAACGAAAGAGAGAGAAAAGGAGGGGAGAGGGGCTAGAAGTGACGGAAGGTAAAATGCGTGGACCTGTAATATACCATAGATGAGTTCAAGATGTGAGTCTATGTTCTGTACAAGAGCCTGCAAGCCTTGTTTCGTTGTCATGGTGAAAACAAAAACACGGCCCAGAGCAAGGCAGCATCGTCATTCTCAACTTAATGAATCCATTATTTCAGCGCCGCACACGTGTGTGTGTGTGTGTGTGTGTTAAACATGTTCAGTGGTAATCTGAGCCGTGTTATTGGAGCTGAACTCGGGGCCTCGCATAGTTTCTCCTGTAAAAGCAGTGCAGGGTGATTTCATCGAGACTGAAATTTCACTTCAGGAAGGAATTCCAGCAGAACTGAATGAACGCTGACGTTTTACAGTTAGCAAAAACACCCCACCCATACATGCATTAGTGTGATTACCACGTTTCAGGGTGAAAACATTGTTCTCATCATTCGGCCATCTATTGAAATGTTATGGTGTTATCAATTAGGCTAGTACATATACCTGAAAAGGCTTCACTGACATCAAGCACCCACTTACAAACACTTACTGACACTTTGGACACCATTGGTTATGATGACTTGTAGCAGAAAGAAGTCTTTTCCCATTGTCTCTCATTATGTAAAATTAGGTACACTTCCTTGTATCTATATTCACTGTCCATTCTATAAGCTCCACATACCCTATAGAAGTACTTTGTAGTTCATCTGTTTCTCTGCACACTTTGTTACCCCTTATCTCACCCTGTTCTTCAATGCTCAGAACCCCACAGGATAACCACAGAGCCCGTATAATACCAAATAGGGTGGTGGATCATTCTCAGCACTGCACTAACACTGACTTGGTGGTGGTGTGGTAGTGTACGGTTTTAAACACCTCAGTGTAACTGCTGGGCTGAGGATAGTCTACCAACCCTACATATTCAGCCAACAGTGGCCTGTAGGCAACATCGTGAAGGACTAGAGGATGACCAACACAAACTGTGCAGCAACAGATGAGCTATTGTCTACAAGGTGGGGCAGCAAGGTAGGAGTGTGTGATAGAGTGGACAGTGAGTGGACACTGCTGCTTCTGATCCATACATACCAGTGCAACATACACTTACACACCACCACCTCGGTGTTACTGCAGAGCTGAAAATTATCCATCAACCAAATACTCTCTGCTCTGTGGTGGTCCGGTGGGGGGGTCCTGACCACTGAGGAACAGGGTGAAAGGGGGTACCAAAGTGAGAAACCAATGGTTTCTGCCAACCAATAAAGTGAACTACTGTTACTGTTCCCGCAAACTTTTGATGGGCGGTGTGCAAGGGTTCGAAGCAACACACCTAAATACACAACATAAGGGAGAGAAGATAAACAGTCACATTCCTGATGTCAGAGCACATCACCAAACAAATGTTATCGTTTAGAGGGGTTGTGTGAATGAAAGCATCATTTTTCCAAAGTGTGTTTTCGGGGTCCTGAAGTGCTTAACTTTAGAGCTGTAGAGCGTGTGCGAGTGTGTAAAGCGCGTGTGAGTTTGTGTTGTCTCAGAGTGGCTTTCACACCAGTGTGTGTGTAATTACGGCTAAATCCTCCTCAGGCTCGTGTTCAGAGCAGTGGAAAAGCGCTACCAGCAGAAAGGGAAAGTGAACCACTGATGCACACACGCCATTTTGCTGTTAAAAACATAATATGAATAGACTGTGGCAAAAGAAAGTCACACATACAGTTTTGCTCCTCATCATCTGAACAGACAGTGGTGGAGGAAACACACACACATACACACACGCGCACACTGTACTGGTAGGAAGCACTGGGTAGAACAATTGTGCTCTTCATCCCGCAGACCGTTTCCATGGCAACAAACTGGTCCGTTGCTGGGGCATCTGAGCCGCCTCCGGCCGGCATCCGGAATGCTTCAGCATCGCAACTTTAGCACCTGCTGTTAAACGGCACTAATAACAGCCCGGGTGTGTGGAACGCACACTTAACGTTCAAAACAGAAGATATGTTTTGAAATGAGAGAAGTTATTAGCCTGTGGCAGCATCGGCGCGTTTTCTGCTTCTGTCATCATTCCACACATCAATGTACGGCAGTATGACAGGGAAAACCTATGCCCACTGTGCACAAATTTCTTTCCCACTCCTTTTCAGTGGGGAATAGTGCATAAATGCACAGGGCACCAAGCGGTAAGAACTTGACTCGGAGCATGGCAGGAAAAGTTGAGCTGGCTTCTACTTGGAAACACATGTTCCTAAATAGTTCCGTCTGGAAGAAAGCTCTTAAATTAAACTATGCAAGCCCCTATGTTTCTTGCAGGTGCTAAACCATCTTCTTTTTCAGCTGTGCCGTGTAAAAGTAGCCTGTCTTAGTGGGAACATGTGTCATTGGCTTCTATTATAAACGGACAAAAAAGAAATGAAGAAATGTATCAACTGTACAAGCCTATCATACTTCAGAAAGCAAAGAATTCTATTTTGAGAACCAAGTTTAGGAGCCTCGGCAATTTCAGCGAGAAGAAAATTAATTTGAAATGAGTTCCTGCTATGAGAGTAGCACAGCTCAGCAGCTAGTCACTAGTAAAACCAGCATATGCTGTGTTTTGGATGCTGGTATGGTTGTCAAAGAATATGACCATGTTGAATGACTAGTGCATTTTTGTGGTCTAGACTGATGTTTTGTGTTGCTAGTGTCGACCTATGCCCCTCAGGCCAGGTCTGTGTTCGTTTGATCCTTTAGGAAAATCAAGGGACGAAAGACAAGAGTTACCATAGCTGCTTTATTCACGAAGCTCCGGAGATCTCCACTACACCAGTGAGATCTGAAATCTACTTTACATTGAACTTGACATATATAGTACCAAACAGCATTGTCCTGACGGTGTGTACACCAATCACAAGGCCAGGACCTATCTCCTCATATGCCAGAGGCCAATCAGAAACTTGTGCCCGTTTGACCCTGAGGTCATGCCTTTCGACATACATATCTGGAGCATCCTGATAGTCTGCGACATTTACAAGGCGAGACCCTGTTCCGCTTTCTAGTTCCCCTTAACGCCCCTGCCTCCAAGTATAGCCATGATGTAAGTGCATACATCCAAAAACAGTCTCGTACATCTTGCCCTTTTCGTGACCTTTTGTACTTTGGTTATGTTCTAGCAAGCAAGCTGACAAAGAATACATAGTGATCATGATTATATGTGATATATATGATTATGGATGATATATGTGATTAATATAGTCCTTACATCTGACTCCATCCTAAACTTCTTATCTTACCCCTTTTCTGAGGCCAGGTAGAACCTCTCCTGACTCCTACGGCTTTTGACCTGTCTTGTCTAAGTTCAAATCCTTCGCTAGCTAGTTAAATCTCTCTCCAGTGCTGCCAATTAGTATCTTACCTAGCTTGAGGAAACATACCGTCTGGTTTTGGCTGTGTTGTCAGAATATGGTCATTATGACAGGGAAAATGTTGTCAGTACATGCCTAAGAGGAATTTCTTCTGTCATGCTACTTGTGGTACAGGCTAATATGTTAGTTTAGCTCACTAGCAACCCAAAAACCAATCTGAGGCCTCTGAACACTCTTCTTAACCTATCAGTCATAAGCCTAAAAGCTCAGTTACCCAAAAAAGAACATGCTATACCCATTTAAAAGGCTAATTCACCAAGCTAGGCTACACTGTTGTGGCTAATCGAAACTAGGCAAGTTGGAAACTAACCAGCCTTGAGAACAATACATATAGTGGTTTTGCTGGTGACCAGAAGCAAACTCAGTATTTGGCTGATTGCATCCCACTGTTGGGGCATGAATAGCTGTGTAATCATATTAGCGTTAGCGTTGGCGGGAAATGTGTTGTTGTTTCCAGCAGCTTGGTAGCTAAGCATTTTAAACTGGAAACCCACTGTTAAATCTAAACAAAGATTGCTTCAGTTTCTTATTAGATTAGATGAGCTTCTTGCCAGTGTTCTGTAAAGCTTCTGCACCCTAACAACAAATGCCTACTACAGAATGTATTTGGGGGTGGGGCATGGAGCGGACAATTACGATGGCACAATGGTAAGTAGCACCATCCGTGCAGCAATAGATGAGTATTGGAGCTGAGCTTGGCAGGTTGGATGGATCTGATTAGGCCGAACCGGAGCAGTGCAGGAATTCCTGGGTGTCGTGGTAAATCCATTACAGGCATCTCCTTTCTGCCTCCTTCATTACACTCTGTCAGGCTGTGCAGATTAACGCCCAAACGCCCGGCCGGAGCCCAGCTGCCCCGCCACATCTGTCTGAAATCTGATCTGAAAACTGATCTGCCTTATGAGATCTGCCACCCACAGCCACCGCGCAATCACATTACATCTGCAAAGAGGCCACATATATTCAATTTTTTCTCCTTAATGCTCATGCTCTCGTTTCTCTCTCATAGAGTCTATCGCTCTCTCTCTCTCTCTCTGTTCACTTCTTTCTCCTTTGTTTCCTTTCTTTCTTTCTCTCTCTGTCTCTCTTTGCATCTGTCTCTCTTTGCTTGTCTCTCTTTTTCCTATTACTTTTTCCTTATTTCTATCTTTCACTCTTTCTTTATCTTTCTCTCTCTCTCTCTCTCTCTCTCTTATTCTTAACTCTCACTCTGTTCCTTTTTTCACTCTTTTTCACTGTTTTATGCTTTCTTTTTTATGCTTTCTCCCTTTCATGCATTCTCTGTTACAAGTCTCTCCAATTCTTTGTCATATTCTCTCCCTCTCTGTCCCCCTGTCCATTTCTTTTATTGTGTCTCTTTGTCTTTCAGTTGCTCTTTTCTCTTATTCCTTTCTCTTCTCTCTCTCTCTCTCCCTCTCTCTCTCCCCTTTCTTTCACCTCTATCTCTCTCTCTGTACTTGTTCCTCTTTCTTTTTTTTCCTCTCAGAGAGGCGCATGTAGAAATGTGATGTGAAATATAAGGCTAATTATTCTCCTCCGCCTCCATGCGTTCTGTCACTTACCTGTCAGGCCTAATCTCCCTCCATCAGTTAGGAGACATCATGTTGTTTACTCTCTCACTTTCTTTCTCTCTCTCTCTCTCTGTCTCTGTCTCTGTCTCTGTCTCTCCCTCTCTTGCTCTACGTGTGATTCAAAATCACATGATTTTGCCCCCAAAAACATATTGTTGGCTACACTCCTGCACTGGGCAAAGCAGGATAATGGTCACTATGTGTGTGTGTCTGTGTGTGTATCTGTCAGTTTGGCTGGCCAATTATTGTCCAGAGCAGAAAAGGACAGCCATCACCTCTCTCTCTCTCTCTCTCTCTCTCTCTCTCTCTCTCTCTTTCTCTTTCTCTCTCTTTCTTTCTCTTTGTTTTTCTCTGTTCTCTCCTCTTTCCTTTATTTCTTTCTCCCTTCTCTCTTCCCCTCATTCTCTTTCCCCCTTCTCTCTACTCTTTATCTCTCCCTCTCCCCCTCTCTCTCTTTCTTTCTCTCTCTCTCTCTCTCTCCAGTGATGCTGTCACCTCAGCAACAGTGAAATTTGCTCCCACTGGGAGTCATTACTGTAGTACTACAGTGCACACACACACAGCCACAATGTCAGACAAGCATACTCTCATACACACTACAATACCACACACCTATACACACATGCAATACAAACACCCCACACGCAAGAAGTGCACATTCCTACACACAGTGTGTATAGCCAGTTTCACACTCATTCTTGCACAGTGCTCTATTTTCTAAATGTTACTCATAAACACATTTGATTGTTGTTGAATAACGAAGTTAGCTTTAACGTTTAGCTGAGTATTCAGCTATAATACTATAACATAATAATGTTTTTATCTATTTTAAACAAGCCTCTGAAATATGACTGAAAGTCGTGTACTGTGGGTTGTTTTTAATAGTGAGTGTGTACAGGTATATTAAAGTTGTAATTTGTAATGCAGCCAGTGTTTTCATTGCTCAGCGTCTTGAATTGCTCATTACAGCTGTAGTGCAGGTGAGGGGCTCTATTCACATCTGCAGCTGGTAAATGCACTACTCCAGTGACTTCATTCAACCATCTTTGAAGGAAGTATGAAAGTAAGCCTTGGTGATGACTTGGAAAACTCAGGTGTGGTTTAAAGTGTCTTAGTGTCAGTAAGTGTGCTTTAAAATGATGAATACAGTAAAAACATAACAAGAAGGTTTGGTTTGTTAGAATACCGCTAAAAGAACACAGGCTTGCTTCCTGATTTCCCAGTGCACTCCAGTCATTGCATGGATTTGGTACACAGTACACACAAAGTACTGTTTATTAGTATTGATATAAATTAGTACTTTTCAACCAGTAAATGCTTACTCATGTTGTAAAGCTCATATCTCCTAAAATAAGAATTAACTTTACAGGGAATAAACTAGTTTAAACTAGTTTTTGTAGTGTAAACTAGGTTAAATGATTGACTATGTCTATTGGCAAGAAACTTTCACTTAATGTAAAGGGCTGTCATTTTTAGTTTATTCAGTATATACATTTCTATGGTATATATATATATATATCTGTTGTAAGCCTTGCTCCAGGGGCTCCGTGTGTGTGCATACATGCTTATCTTTGGCTCCACCTGTGAGCTGTATCTTTAGTTTAGCTGTGTCTCTGTATCTTGTTTAGAGGAGTGTCTGTGGATGGGGATTTTATCAGTAGTAGTAGGAGTACTGAGTTATGCAATGTAGAAATAACAGTTTAAACCAGGGGGTGAGAGCTGATACACACACACACACACACACACACATACTCACACAAGCACATATGTTCTATGTCTGAAGGGTCATCCATTAGTTCAGAGAATCATTCAATCCTCTAACCTTCAGAAAGAGAGAGAGAGAGAGGGAAAGAGGGGGGAGGGGGTCTGGAAATGATTTCTTTTCAATGCATTTTGTAATAGCATAAAACATATGTGATGATGTCATACACAAATCCCCACCCTTCATAAGTTCATGGTAGTCTGAGGTCCAAAAAACACACTTCCAGTAAAAGAAATGTGTGTGTGTATGTGTGTGTGTGTGTGTGTGTGTGTGTGTGTGTGTGTGTGTGCGTGTGTGTGTGTGCGTGTGTGTGTGTGTGTGTTTGTGTATGTTTTCCTACATTTTCATGAAACGGTAGAAATACAGAGAAAAGCAGGACTAACCTACACGATCAATGCTGAATTAATAGAATGGTATCAACAGATACTTCTACATGTATATAGAACATAAGGATACTTATAAACAATGCGTGTACATATACATATGTATGATGCATATGAGGCAAATTACAATTACATGTGCATACACACATGTTTACATATTACATATATTACGTATTATGCTTATAAACATATGACAGATAAGGGACATGATTGTATGTGTGTCACACACAGCACCCTTGCAGCAGTATCATTTCTGTTCATTGTGGAGGTTTATCAGATTCCCGATTAATGATGCATTTACTGTGGCCTCCTGCAGGGTGTGTCTGTGGGGTGTGTGTGTGTGGATGTGTGTGTGCCCCATAAGTTTTTGTTTTTCACTCTCGTCCCACTTAAGACTGTTGTACTTGGAGTTCACTTATGAATATCTAGAGAAAGTTTTAGGGTGCTTGTTTTATTTGCCACTGTGTGCGTGTGTGTGTGTGTGTGTGAGTGAGATGTGCTCTCTGTGGTGTGTTTTCCTGCTCTCCAAAGGAGTGTGTGTGTGTGGATCCTCAGCAGACTTCATTAGTTAAAACAAAGCGACTTGTCCGTTTTGTCCGTTTTTTCGGCTCCTCCAGCTTAATTGATATTGATTTGCTGATTGGCTCTCATGGGATTTTGGAGTGTGTTTTGTGTCATCGCCAGCGCTTCTCTACACCGGGAAGCCGCTCAATGTCTTTCTTGTTGCCTTTTTTTTTTCTTCATTAAACACACACACACACACACACACACACTTCTATGTCCCACTATTCCACTCTTCATTAAAACCCTATTTAAATAGCTTAGGTAATTTAGAAATGTCTGTGATTTTTGCCAATGTTTGTAACACTCTCTCTTTTTTTCTCTCTCTCTCACACAAACACACACACACACACACACACACGCACACACACACTTAAGCCTGCTAAGTGCAGTTCCGCTAATTGGCAGTGTACAGAGAGGATTTGTTTGTTCCTTTAACTTTTATTCATTTCTTTTGTTCTCTTTTTTCCTCGGTTAAAAGAGACGTTTCTCTCTCTAGTGGTTTCAGCCATGCTGCGAACAAACAAGCAAAAACAGTGATATTATCAACACCGTCCTTTCCTCCATATGTGTGTGTGTGCATGCCCGTCAGAAGTTTGGACTCAACTTGACTTTTTAGCTCTTACTTTTCAATCCAGTTGGAAATGAATATGAGAATTGTTGCTACAACTTCATTCCGTCTGGCATGTTGCGTTAGCAAATGTGGCAGCCCAACCCCATACTGAGTGACATTATTTCTATAGGTGTATTGTCCATATCAGTCAAATTTTTCGTCATTTGTTGTTCCTGGTAAAATTTATCTTCGTTTGGAATATTAATGATGATCTGATGATGGAAAAAATATATATTGTAAAACTTTCTCTATATGGTAACTTGGCTAATGGTATATCGCCTTTATTATCTAATTCTAAAACTTCAGCCATGTGACACTATTCATTCAGTGGTGTGTTAACGTATCATGGCAAATTCAAAGTCATATTTGGATTCTATAATTAGTGTTCGTTTATTAACTGTAATTTAATTAAAAATAGTCTCCTACGTACAACCATGTGAATAGCTTCATAGTAGTCACATGATAATGTGTAGTAGTAGTATATAATACATAAGTTTATTATAGTTACTGGACAATAAGCCTTATAAGTAATAAACATAAATCAGCACAAAGGGGTTAAAAACTGACCTCTCATCAATGTCGTGGCAGAAGATTTCAGCAGATGTCTGTAAAGGATGTGGACTCATGAGGGGGATTGTGAAGGTCCCTGTAGACGGTGGGATTATGGCACTCATATGAGAGCCAAAATTAAACCTCATTCAGAGATTAAATCATCATATGAGGTTATTAAGAAGGATTAAGCTTTGACATTTCTCACCCAGCAAGAGCCACCCAATCTGCCCTCTAACATTCAGAATGATCGGTGATGTCCATTCACGGCCACAGTGATGGGGAGCGAGAGAGACAGAGAGAGAGGGGAAAAGAGAGGGAAGGAAATAGAGGGAGACACATACACAAACACAGAGAGAGCGAGAGAGTAATAAATATGTGTTAGTGAAAAGTTCCATATGGAGGATAGTAAGGGGTCATTACAGAGGTTTATACAGTGTGGCTTACCACAATTTAGCTTTGTGGTAAGCAAAGAGTGCAGTGTGTGTGGTGGGGGAGAGAGAGAGAGAGAGAGAGAGAGAGAGAGAGAGAGAGGGAGAAGGATATTGAGCATTTGTGTGAAGGACATTCTGCGGTAGGTGCTTGGTTTTGGCTAAAGGACTAAACAGGCATCAGATTGTCGTCAATTAGAAAAAAGTTTATTTCCTTCATTTATCTCATACATCACTCTGTGTGTGCATTTAGCTGTTCATGGAGACAAAATATGCTCAATATGATGGAAAGCATGAACATTTTTGCTGTTATGAGGACAGTCTGCTCTCCACAAAAAAGATGACGTAAAAGAAGCAAAGCTGATCATTTGGTTGCTGAGGTTTAGGCTGGGTTAGGTGTGGCGTTATGGGTTATAATGTATTTACTGGTACGTTATGGGACCGACGGGTTTGATGTGGAACATGTAGTGCTTCGAGAGACTTGAGTGGAGTTGAACCTTATGTAAAAGAATCTGGCAATCCAGATCTGGCAATGCAATCCATTTAATCATTGTGATTATTGTGTCTATACAGGTTCTTATGGAAGAGCAATGACAAAATACTGTGTATTAATGCACAAACATAGTACAAAGTACGATGGGGAAGTTGAATGGCTTAATGTAATTACGTAATTATGTAATGTAATTAAATTTGTCTGGTTTTAACTTCGTCAACATTTTTTTGTATTAGCTTCATGATACAGTTGTATGCAGAAGTGTGCATACAAGAATATAGGCATCTGCAAAAGGAAAAAAGAATAAGATATAAAATATGCCGTATTTAAGTTCTGCACAGGTCCACGTTTTTATCTACCAGTATGTTCAGTTCAGCAACTACACAGTTGTAAATAAGTGTTCATTACAGGGTGCAGACGTGTGAAAATCACCTTGTGTGGGGGAAAGCCGATTCTCTCATTTGAAATGCACTGTTGAAGTTCTGCATGAAAGTCGTATAACCACTGAGAGTCAAGGATTAAAATCGTTTTCTAGAAGTATCATGTGTTCTTTTGGATAAGTCTTCTAGTATGGGGAAACTGATGACTAGGGACCACTAAGGAGAAAAACAGTCAATGGAATCGGTCATTATCAGTTAGGATTTCCAGGCATCAGCTAACCTTAATTTTAACAGGATTTTGTAGGTATGTTGTAATGTGCTCATGACACCCATATATTAGCCGTGTTAGCCGTTAATGCATAAAACACATCCTGAAGCTTCTGGAAACATAAAGACCCACCATTGTCCAATCATGCACAGCCTGTACAGCAAATCACAGCACTCCATGGCAAAAGGGCACTTTTCTCCACACTGTCGATCTGTCTGTGAAGAGGGTTCGGCTCATTTGCGGGGGTTATAGCTAATAGCTAATTTGTCTGGGGTATTATAGTGAGAAATGTGTCCATGAGTGTCTCTTCATTCCTCCAGCAGTCATGGTGCTCTCTTATTACAGTGCACAGCTGTTGCAGTGTGCGTGTGTGTGCATGCTTCAAAACATGAACAGTGTGGGAACAACATGCAAAGAGAAAACGATATGGATGAATGAAGGTGCAGATATGACATAATGTGGTGATTTTATTTGATTTCTATTTGCACAATAGGTCTTTTTTCATTTAGGCCCATCTGAAATTGGTTCAAGCTTATTTTTTAGCCCAAAGACAAAAAAACAGGGGCCTTCTAGAAATACAAAATACTATCCAACCCACATGCATGGTCTATAGAATAAACCACATCACACTGTGGCAAAAGGACCCTGTTCTCCACACTTGTGATTGATCTGTGAAGAGGTTTGCTGATTTGCACGTTATAGACATACTAATATAGCTGAGCAAGGTCTGTCTGAGGCATTATAGTGAGAAATATGAGTGTGTGTTCATTTCTCTATCAGTGAATGCTCTCTTATTACAGTATACAGCTGCTGCTGCTGCTGTGGTGTGTGTGTGTGTGTGTGTGTGTGTGAGTGTTTCATTTCAAGAGGCCCTTATTGCTCAAGAGCATTAGTTCCAGTACTGTATGGATGAATGCGTCTCCCTTACTAGCCTCTCTGTCTCTCTCTATCTCTCTCTCTCTGACACACGTGTGTGTGTGTTATAGTGTGTTTAGTGTAAGCAGTAACAGAACTAGGCGTTTAATGTAGCCCAATGCTAGCAGCAACCCCCACTGGCAAAATGCTGTTGTGACCAGTGGTCTGTTACTCACACGTACACACACACACACACACACACACACACACACACACACACACAGAGCATATACACTGTATAGCCAACATGTACGCCTAAAGCTGATGCTGTGTATCAGTGGATTCTCCAGAGAAAAGAGAGGGAAGGAAAAAGTAATGAGTATGTGTGTGTGTGTGTGTGTGTGTCTGTGTGTGTGTGTGTGTGTGTACATGTGCGTGTGTTCTTGGTTAATTGTTATTGTGATATTAATCTGTGCAATACTAACCAAAAGAAGGTATACGCAAATGAGCCTCAAAGCACAATTTATGATTGGTACTTTGATGTATATATATTGCACCCAGAAGGACGTGGCAAATTACAATACTATTTGGAAGGAAGATAAAGGTTACCAGGAACAATACATTATGAAATATTTAGATTGATATGAACAGTATTTATTGTATACTTTATTATTTATTAATATCCTCGCACAGTTCCTGCAGATTTTGTGGTAGGGGTGGAGGTGGAGGGACACCAGGCTTTCTGGATGTGTGATGCTTGGCAACAAACAACGTTCATCTTGGTACTGGCCACGGTGCCTCCATACATGGATTCGTTGGTTGTCTCCACCAAGACAAAAGCAGCTGAGCGTGAATCATTTACATGTCTTACAATGTTAAACTTACCCACCAAGTTTCATTTGTGTTGGTTGATTCCTTTTGGGCAACTGTTCTTTTGATGATGAATACATACACACACACACGCACGCACACACGCACGCACGCACGCACGCACGCACGCACACACACACACATACATACATATATATATATATATATATATATGTGTGCAACTGCAATATGTTGTGTGTATATGTGTTTGTTGGAGATACATCCTGGTGTGAAGTTCATTGTCAGCGGGAGAATTGCTGTGTTATTCTGGCGGGTCATTATTTGGCAGTGGCGCCTTTTGGCAGAAGTTTTATTTGGCAGGATCTCTATTTGGCAGCCCCCATAGCCTCCTGCCATCAGGTAATGCACTGCTGTGAGTGCATGTGTGTGTGTGTGTGTTGAGGGAGTCACAGTAGAAGATGTACAACAGCTGCTGGGCCACATCTGTCCATCGGTTGACACACACACACACGCACACACACAAACAAACGCACCGCATTCCTTGTGTGAGTGTATTGAAACGTACACATACTGCATATGTATATTCTAAAGTTGTTAAACTGTACATCAGTATTAAAGCTGTCAACCGATTAACTCACTTTAACTTAACATGATCTTAATGTGGTCTTAACATTGTTCTGTACAGTAACCTAGATGTCCAGCTGACCTTAGAACCAGCACATGTTTGCCTTTTTTATATTAGTATTGAGCGGTGAGTGTGGTCTTCCATCTGGTTGAATCCACAACTTTTCCAGCTCCAGGAATAGAATAAAAACAGCATGTGTCTTAATTGCTTATGCCTCCACACTTCTGCATGTCTCTTAGCCCAATAATTCTGACTAATTTACTGCCACCCCCCACTCAGGGTCATTCTGAGGAGTTTTGTCAGAGCCCTGTCGCTTGGCGGACGAAGTGGTGCTTGGAGACAATTGTGATTGGCTAAAGGGCATCAATCATCATTTTGCAAATGGTCAATTGTTAGCATGCAAACACAAAACACACTCACTCACTCACACACACACAAACACTGTGTGATCTGTTATTCATGGAAGAAAGTTGTAATTCTTAGGATTATAATGCCTCATAAAGTTTTGTCTGCGGGGGTGAAGAGTAATGGAGCTTACTTGAAAGAGCAATAGAGAGAGAATCAGAGAGAGAGAGAAAGAGAGAGAGAGAGTGATGAATAGGCTTGTTCTCTTTTCTCTATTGCTTAAGGTTATGTAACACACTGTGTAAGTAATCTCTGTTGTGTGTGTGTGTGTGTGTGTGTGTGTATAAGAGAGTTTTTGGTTTAGATGAGTAAATTCATCCTTTAAGCAGTTCTCGTCAAATGAGGCCTAACGTTGTACTTCCTTTAGACTCTCTCTTTCTCTCTCTCTCTTTCTGTCTGTCAGTTTGAAAAATGGGAGGTGTGTAACGAGGCAGAGTGAAAGTGGATTGGGTTGACGGAGAGTGTTGCTCGAGGATGGCTGCGCTAATGTGTGTATCCCGCTTCGCCAGGCTTTGCATTGAGCTTTTTTTGTATTGTTTTTTTTTTTTATAAACCTCGTTAAAACACTCCGTGTATACTGACCCATTTACTTTATCACTGCCTAACCGGTTATACAGCTATGCGCAAGCTACTAATGCATTATAATTAGCATTGCGGTTTTCACCCTGAAGGTGCGATTTCCATGCTGAAGACACAGGCAAAAGCTGCGTCTCAGTCCTACATAGCACAACACTAATACTACATGGTGTATGCTATGGACTAATCCTGATAGTATGGGTTTGGTAGGCTAGTACACAAAGTCTTAGCATACTACATCATTTCTTACTAACAGGAAGTGATGCAGCTTATGTCATACCAAGCTGGACTCTGAAGGCTGCTTCAGTGTTTTTCTTTTTCTTTTTTTTTTTTTCTTTTTTTTACAAAACGCAAACAAATAAACACAATATTTACTAGAACACGTTTATTTTTACAGGCTGTTGTGACAGATTTGGGTTGAACACCATTTTTGGTCGCGTTACCGTCACATCGTCGTCCAACATTTTTTTACAGAAATTTCCAAATGTGAGAAGCTCCTTCCTTTCCGTTTCATGCTGCACTGTGGGACAATATTGTCCATTGTCACCATACTCAAAAATCAACTGGTTCTAACTGTGCATTTGGATTTTTGAGTACCCTTAACTTTGACATTCCTAACTGTACTATATACGACATACTCAAAAACTAGTTAGTATAAGTGTTAAATGTGCAAATGGGACGCATGCCAACGTTGTTTTAAGATGACAGTTTGATGAAAGAAAATCAAATGTACCCCGTTTTCCCCTTTACCCCCAATTATAGTTGATCAAGAAGAAGTATTTGGTGTCTGAAGTGTGCTTTTTGGAGCTACAAAGCTAAAGAAGCAAAAGAGTAATGGAAGCTTATAGCCCACCAAGTAACATAGTGCTAATTATGTGTTAAGTGTTCTCAAATAGACTTGCCTGTGTTGTTACTCACACTGTGTATGTTATAACTCTTATCTGGAAACATTAACAAAACCATAACACTTAGATACTGTACCTATTTTTTATTTTGTTCATATTTTATGGAGCAAAATGTAATCGCAGTGTTATGTAACCTTTAACAATGTAAAGAGCACCCCTTTTGTAGCCACGTTGTAAGATTGTAAGTTGTGTGTTTGCTGCCTAATTGTAGCCTATCTGCTATTTAGCCGCACAACGTGTTGTTATTGTTCAGAAGTGCGGCGCCTGTCACATAATGATGACTTAAATTGCCCTTACAATGCTGTTTCAATCCATGATATTTGAGGTAATTTGGGGTAATTACTCAGATCCTTTATCTCGGATGAATCAGCCAGTCAAATCACATGCACGTTACATTACCGGACCTCCTCTCGTAAAACCAATCTGGCTTAAATAGGGCATATCTCTGAACTTTGGAGGTGTTGAAAAACATCTCCACGGTTTGCTTTGAAAAACTACAAGTCTCTGCAAAACTCATACATATGTCGACATACACACAGTACACAGCTGGGATGACCTCAGCCTTGGCTGTTTGCACGCATACACACACACACACACACACACGTACAATCACATATGGCTACAAGGTCTTTACCCTGAGCTACAGATCATAGCTTACTCTGAATTGGATCCAAATGTTCCAAACTGTGTTCTGGAGTTCATGTGAGTTTTTATAGACATGTACGCCAGATTTTCGCCAGATTTTAGTAGACTTCTGTTGAGCATGAAAAATATACTTGATTAAATTTCTTGATTCAATAATCAAGTAATGGTATAAGTAAGTAAATGCACTTGCAAAAAAATATTGGGACATAAAATGAACTCCTATCTAGCTGATACATCTTCTGATTTTGAGATTGTTGTAAGCTTATAATACAGTGATTTAACGTATTTCTGCATGTTTTTACATGTTTAAAGTGAATTTAGTATGCCAAATGATCTTACTATACTGGCAGATAATTTGGCTTGTTTCTGACATACACTCATTATCAAAAGAATAGTGGCACAAATAGTTGTACCCAGAAGGAATCAACCCACAGGAATGAAACGTGGTGAGTAGGTTTGACATTGTGGGAAATGAGAATTATTCAAGTTTATGTATATGAAGTAAGCAAGGATGGACCTTGTCACCGTACCCAGCAGCCATGATTCCGGCTATTCAGTGAGCAGTGATCCCCTCTATGAGTCATACTATTAGGACCAGCACCATTGGCAGATGGCTGCACAACACAGGACTACATGCACGCAGACCATTACAATGACTGCGCTTAGCACCACATCAATGTTGCCAAAGCCTGAAATGGTGTCGTGCCAGACTGTCATGGAGTGACTCAGAATGGCAGCAGGTCATCTTCAGTGACGAGTCCAGCTGTTGTCCCAGTTTTAACGACCGTGTGGAGGCACTGTAGTCAGCGCCAAGATGAACAGTTTATTGTCACGCATCACATGTCCAGAAGGCCTGGTGTCACCCCACCTCCACCCCTACCACAAAATCTGCAGGAACTGTGTGAGAATATTCAAGCTGCATGGGATGGATTATCACAGGACACCATTAGGAACCTCTACAACTCCATGCTGAGACGTCTGGGATGTTGCGTTAGCAAACATGGCTACTTCTGTATGTGTATCTCAGTAGGTATTGCCCATATCAGTCTAAATGTATCATCATTTATTGTTCCTGGTAACCTTTATGTTCCTTCTGAATAGCACAGTGAGCTAATATGGCTTACTAAAATTGCTTTAAACAAGTAAAAGCTTGTAGAAATAAGTTAAATCGTCTTACGGTAAGCATACAACAATCTCACCATGAGAAAAATAAGATATGCCAACTAGATATAAGTTCATTTTACTTGCCAAGAGATATAAAATAAAAATAAATGAATTAAGCATGTCTAGTTAATTAGGGACAATGACACAAAAGGTTCCTCAACTTTGCATCCTGACTGAGTTCTTACAATTGATTTCTTTCACACTTAGTAAAGCATTAAGAAAATGTGTGTCTGCGGTGATAGAGAGCTAAAAGTCTAAAAGCAGTTAAGACACAGATGGTGGGCTGTTGCTGAGAAATAAGATAATGACAGATGATACGGAGAGTAGAAAAGCTCTGGAAGGAGAGTGAGAGAGACGGGGGGGTTGAAAAAGAGAGAGTTTCATGCTGTCAGTCACATGAAGAAGCAAGCAGAAAACGTGGGAGCTGCTGAGGATTCATCAGTCTGATTCTGCAATGATTTTCTAAATTTATCGATTATTACTGATCATGATAATTATAGTCTGTAGACGATGCCCTCATTTTTTATGCTCGTTTTTATGCTCTACAAAGACATGAGAACATAGGTCGACATATTGTTTCTTTTGACTGTGATCCACTGTGAACGGTTTCGTAAACAATCGCAGTCGAATTATATCGGATCCTCTAGTGGTTGTGGTCAGATTGTGTAAATCGATCTCTGTTACTCTCACTGTCAGTATGTTTGTCTGTGTTTGTAGATATCGGCGTGTCATGCAGTTTCAGAAACCACATAAGCAAGTCTATTTGAGTTTACTTAAAAACTCAACATGGTTTGAGGCAGTTTAAGTGCGTAATGGTGTAGGCATGCAGTTTGCACAATGCTAACTGGTGAGGTATAAACTTCTGGTACTTCGTTTTGGCTACACTTAGCTTTGTAGTGCCAGTGCAAAGCTAAAGAAGGAAACTTCAAACACCGAGCACGTCTTGGCTGATCAGCTGCATGAGAATATACCATATAAACAGGAAATTTCAGAATGGAAAGAGGCCAGCTGCCTTTATCCTCCAGCAGCGCTCTTCACACCAGCTGACTTCTAACTGACAGCCTAACAGCATATTTATCACACTGTTAGTGACTATGAGTGTGTGTGTGTGTGTGT
>CM067474.1:13574835-13611101 GCA_034552555.1 Semaprochilodus insignis | reverse complement strand
TCTTCTCTTCTCTTCTCTTCTCTTCTCTTCTCTTCTCTTCTCTTCTCTTTGCTTCTCACCTCTTCTTTCCGTTCCCACTCTCTCCCTTCTTTTTTTTCTTCCCATCTTCATCCTAATCCTAAATAAAGCTTTAATGACTCATAATGGCCTCCACACTCCCCCGGCTCAGACATGACTAATCGAGTGTGATTGCTGGAGATCACAAGAAATCACTGACTGGCAGAGAGCTTCAATATGCCTGTCAATAATCCCTAGATTCTCTGTCTCTCTGTCTGTCTCTCTCGCTCTCTCTCACACGCTCACTTGCTCCCTCTGACTCTCCAGTCACAAGTGCACCAAATTTACCAGTACAGAAAAATAAAACAAATGATGGCAGAATGGATTAGCTAGTAGCACCCCCCTACACACACACCCCGATCCCCAAGCATTTGTTAAGAGGGTCGCACAGCCGTAGAGTAGAAGCGTCACAAATTAAAATTGATCTGCAATAAACTTGGCATTTCCTTTCTGCACCGGCTCCCCTGCCCAGATGTGGCCATATGCCTGCCACTCAGAAACGCCTGTTTCTGGACAGCCATTACATTCCCTCAGACAAGCCTTCATTAGAGAGAGAGAGGGAGGGAGAGAGAGAGAGGGAGAGAGAGAGAGAGAGAGAGAGAGAGAGAGAGAGAGAGGTAGATTAGTCGGTACTGGTGAAGGAGATGTGGTGTGACAGTGAAGCCTGTCTCACACGTTTTGCACAGCATCATCTGTCTCTCTCACACACACACACAGACACACTTTCCCTTCTTTTTGTGTTGTACTATATGAAGCCTCATGTGGCTTGTACAGTTTTTGGACTGCATGAGCCAAATTCACCCACCAGAAGCACTGAAGGGACATTTCGAAACAGTGACTCGATCCTCCAGAGCTAAAGTTTTGTTTGCAAGGCATTGTGGGATGAGTGCTGCTTCTGACTCAGTTCACCATCAGAGCACAGATCAACATTCATGTAGATAATGTTATAAAGTATAATGTTACTGGGTTTAAATTTTAGATTATGTACAATGTTACAGTGTTAGAAGTTTAGGATCTACAGAGTTGCAGTGTTTTCATATCATATCATTATAATTATATAATTTTAGAATATAGAATATATTACAGTGTTAGAACATACAGTGTTGCAGTGTTAGAATTTAGAATGTGTAATGTGAAAGTTTTAGAATTTTAGAATGTACAATTTTATAGTATTAGAATTTACAGTTTACAATTTTAGTTTCAGGCTTCAAATTTTTAAATGTACTACGTTACGTTATACAGATATACAGTATTATAAATGTGTAATATATAATGTTACAGATTTGGAACATCAGAACTGTTATAGTTTCATCATTTTAGAATGGTAGAATGTTAGAATTGCAGAACATACAATGATAGAATTTCACAATTGTCCTACATGAGCACCACGTAGATTAAGATTAATCATAGATTAAGATGCATATTTATATTGCACACATATATTGTCCTATATTGTAAGAACTTGTCCTGTTTTGCACATTTTCACCTGTGGTGGTCATAGTCTGCCTGATTTGTACTTCTGTAAGGCCCTTTTTCATTTAGCTTACATGCTCTGGATTAGTATATTCTGTGAGCTCTTTGGCGACTCTGCATTGTATTTGTATTTATTTGCTATCTAGATGTACTCTGTGTTGTGTGTTGATGTAAAAGGTCGATTTACATCAAACATCAAATCGCTAGTGCATGCAAGCCAATAAATCGATGCCATGTGCAGATTAGAGACAGTTCTCCTGATATGTGGCATCTAATTGTATTGTGCAAGAAAGTAAGTGCTGAAAATATGCTACTGTTTCTTACTAATGCTGAGAAACTCTTCATACTGCACTTGGAGAATAATCTGCAGCTGTTAGCACAAAAAACAAACACTGAAAGACGAAAGCCTATAACAGTATAACGGAAGACCACTTGGTTTTTAAAAGGAAGTAGGTCACTGGGGATGAGCATCTCTATTTTAATTGGCAGTTCGGGGCGACGTTTTAATGGCAAGGGAAAAAGCAGGATAGCAGGTGTTTGCAAGAACTAAATGACTTTGGCCATATTGCGAGTGATATAAATGATCTTAGCCAAGTCGGTTTTGGGGTGCTGTGTTGGATTCCATCCCACAACGAATTGCTGCCCTTGATCCACTGCTGCGTTCTCTCCGGCAATGAAACATTCATACGGCATAATAAACATGACATATTTTTAAAAAGAAGACCCAGGAGACACAGGGGAGAGAGCAAGAAAGCCATGAACAAGGAAGACACTGGGAAAGATTGGAGACATTAGAGAGAGAGCGAAAGAGGAGAGAGAGGAGAAACAGATGGTGAAAAGAAAGTACAATGACAGTTGAGGTTATTTTCAGGTAATGCAGTGCTGCTGCTCCTTCCAATACGCCCCCATTCATTCCTTTTTATTGCCAGACGATCAAAACAGACAGATCTCCCCAGGAAGTTAAGCTTCTTCATGTAGTTTCTGATTTTGTCTGTCAAAACTGCCTACTGTTTGTGTGTCAGCAACAGCAGATCTCTGGGAAGCAGGCCCAGCTTCATCACCGAGGACTGACAGACTCAGGACAAAAAGCAGACCAGTCCGGTTCTGAGACCCTCTCACTTATCCTGGGTGGTCTAAATTGTGGATCTGCCTAGAATATCACATAACAGTAGCAAAATTTGTAGACAGTGAAAAAGGGCCGCATTGACTTTACTTGTGTACAGTCATTATCTATATCATTTCCAAACAATAGTGCAGTGGAGAAGCACAATTACTAGAGTTAGGCCTTCAGTTCAGGCCATAATTTGAAAAAAATGACTACAACAAGAATGCTGATTTCTGCTTGCACCCCTATGGGAGTTCTAACTGTATGTTAGCGCTACGCGAATGCTGGTGCACATTAATATTCCAAAGTGATGATTCTAAACCCATTAGTTCCACCCACTGTAAATTAAAACACGACTGGTTAAGTCTACTGTCACTTCCCAGTTATCGTGTGTTTGGACTCCACCTAGTCCTAACCACTAGTGGGCTTGCACGACTATAGCTATGCAGAAACTACAGGGGAAAAAAGACAGATCGGACAATTTCTGACTTGCCATTTCAAGATTTTACCCCATTTGTTTCTGACCAAAACAAGAGTAGTACTGGAAGAGTTTGCAGAGTAAAATAATAATAACAAACATGACCATTCCAAGAACTAAAAAAATGAACTAATATGTACAGACATGTATTTTCAGTTCCCAGAAACCATTAGGCCTCCACTGAAGGCCTGAAAAGTCCTGAGTGTTCTCCATGACATCAACAACAATAATTGCCAAAAGTAAGCCGAGAGACAAAACTTTGTTGATGTAATGCATTTTATTCATGTGGAAATTATGTGCACATCTGAATTCCAAAGTCCAGTAAATATAGACTCTAGATTAAGGTATAATTGAGGGTGGTTTAGATGAACTGCCTTTCACATAGTGGCTAAAACTGTAAGATTTAAATGTATTGTAGTTTCAATGGGCAATAGATGCACATACAAATGCATAAGCACATCAAATTACATATTGAGTGAAAGAAATATTGCAAAATATAATTGTAACATACTTTTTAGAGAGGAGAGGAAATATGCAAAATGTGGTTGATACACATACTTATGGATGTTAAAATATAAGTAAGAGTAGTATTCATTTCTTTCTCTGATTTGTGGTATTTTTAGTTCTTTATTTATGCCTACTTGACTTGTCTTCTCATGTTCTGGCCTTCTCAAGTCTTCTCAAGGCCTTGTCATAGTGAAGAGTGATTGTAGCATTAGTGGACAAACTCAGTATGTTACCTTCCTAACCACTTGTGTTGGGACGTAGGCCATGAATCCACTGGCATCAAGTGAACTGGCAGCAAATGAACTTCCCAGATTTGACTAAAAATGGAAGCACAGTCGGTTGAATACCTTTTGGTAATCTAGGGTGTTCAGATACTTCAAACATGGATTAGGGAAGCTCACACAGGGAACACAAAGATGTGGCTGTTTGTAATAACCAGAACTGACTCTATATTGTTTCCCAATATTATAAAGTTATTTTAGGAGACATAATTATCAACAAAATCTATATCAGTGTTACATATTTTGTGTAATTATGGGCAATTAAACGATTCAACCCTTAGCTTGGTAAAGAGCACTAGTCCTAAACTGAATTGCAGTTATAGGTGGAACTGGGGGAAAACTAGGTCTACAATATTGTTCTGCCTACTGTATAAAGCTTTCTATTGGAATGTACTACAAAATGCAAGGTAGACCAGGATGCAGTGATAATTAACTTCAATTATCATAAATTTAAACATTTAATAAAACTATTAGAATGTGAATTCTTTGATATATTCAGATATACTAAATGTAATGTATAGTTGAAATATTAAAATTTGTAAAGTGCTATGTTGCATTTTTGCAACCTGACCAGATGGAATTGTATAATTTTAGAATGGTTCAATATTAGAATGCACAATGTCAGAAAAGGAGTCAAATAAAATTTTAGAATGTGAAGTGTGACATGTGTAAGTATACTATGTTAGTTCAATTTTTAAAATATTACAGTGATAGATCATACAAAGTTAGAAAGCTAATTTACAGTGTTACAGTATTCAAATTACAATGTATAATGTTCTCATAATTTGAATTGAGAATATTAAAATTTTAGAATATTGGAATTTTTAAATTTCAGAATATACAGAGTTTAGAAGCTGTATGGTGTGATGTCACTAATTTACAATGCACATTGTTTGAATGTTTAGAACTGATTAAGATTATATAAAGATTTTGGAATGTTGGAATGTTCGTTCTTTCCGAGCAGAGGGAGAGTAGTCACTTTCCTCAGAAGTCCGGGTTGTCCGGGGCAACAGCAGGCGACATGGTTCTAGCGAGCACTACACTAGCTGTGCTAGCGCCGGCCCACAACAACATGAGCTGTCAGAAAGGGTTATTTCAGCCTAGTGAATCAGACCGAGGGAGGGAGGGCGAGCGAGCAAGCGAGAGAAAGAGAGAGAGAGAGAGAGAGAGAGAGGGAGGGGTAGACAGAGGGTTGAAGGGTGGGGGGAGTGTGTGGGAGCACTACAACAGAGTGCGAGCAAGGGAGAGAGAGCGACTGTAGGTGGGATTCGAGCGCGAGCAAGAGACAGAGAAAAAGACTGGACCGAGCGTGCGCACGGACACACTAGAAAAGCGCGAGGACCATCAGCGTGTGTGTGTGCGCGGTGCACGTGTGTATGTGTGTGTATGCGCGCGCGTGTGTGTTGAGTTGCAGCAATGTTGGAACACTCGTCCGAGCGAGGCTTTGTGCCCAGTGTGTGTGTGGACAGCATGCGCTACCCCACCACCACCACCAACCCCGTCACCATGAGGACCACTGAGGAACTGCTGCTGAGGTAACACACTGACACACACACACACACAGCGAGGATTCACACACAGCAGTAGACAGACATGGTTGGGTTACCAAGCTTCATCAGAAATCACAGGAAGCAATGTCCACTACTGTCCAAGCTACAGTTGTGTTACTGGACTGTAAGCTGTGGGCCGTATAGGTGTCTGTTTTTGTTGGACCCACGTTGCCAATGCCTGCTCTGCCATTTGAGCGACGTGTGGAGTTGGTGCATCTGTGTAATGTGGAGTGGTCTTTTTCTCCTGATGCGCAGTTTGTGCTCATGTAAAGAAAGCGGTGCACTCGTGAGCAGGACGGACAAGAAAACTGGATTCAGAAGCCCAGTGTGCTTTGGGATAAGCCACAAAAAAGGGCCCCCAGCTTTTGTTGTGTCCTGTTTGTTTCAGTTTAGCCGCATTTCTCTGCCCTAAAATACGCATTTATCACTAAATCTTACATTCATAAACTGAGGACATGAGCATATAAAGGGTGAGTTGCAAAAAGGATAGACACAGAGAAAGAAAGAGAGAGGGAGCGAAGGAGAGAGAGAGAGAGAAGAGGGTAAGGGAGGGGGCTACGCTTCACCCCACTGCCAGAAAGATGTTGTGCTTTTGTTTGCATGTCTCTCGGACAGTGGGATTTAGGAGAGACGGAGGGAGGGAGGGAGAGAGGGAGGGAGGGAGGTTTGGGGGGGATTTTAGAGCTGTCGACAATAGAACAGCCCAACAATGCGGCTGTCAACCACTTCACAGCTTGTTTTCTCTCTCTCTTTCTCTCTCTGTCTCTCTCACTCTCCAGCTCTTTATTAATTTTTATGATTACAGAAGTGAGCACTAATTGGTTTTGGTTGGATGGGTGTGGGCATGATGTGAAATAGGTTAGACTGAAATGGGATATGGGGCATTAGAGTGAGGGTGTAGGGGTGTGATGGGGGGGCAGTAAAATGTAATATGGAGGGACATAATGGGGTTAAAAGAATGTAGTATGTTGGCCTATAGTGGGGTGTAGGGTACAATATAATGATGTAGGATATTTAAGAAGTAGAATGTTTCTTTTCGGGGTGTGGTAGGCCATGGGACATTAGAATGCTTTAGAGTGTATTATGTTGTATTTTGTGGGCTTTAGTGTTCAGTGTGTTGGGTATAGAAGAGTAAGGCAATGTAGATAGAATACAGTTGGAGAGTCATAGAGTATCTAGGAGTACAAAGGTGTTAGAATGTAATAAGGTATAGAAGGATTGTGAAGTTATTGTGAAAGCATAAGAGCACTTGAATGATGTGTGTTGGAGCATAAAGTAACAGAGCATGAAGTATTAGTATGCAGTTTAAGGAAATAAATTGGGATTTAGAAAAGAGGAGAGTGTTGAAATACAGTGGCATTAGAATGGAGTATAGTGGCATTAGAATTAAGTATAGTGGAGAGTAATGAAGTATAATGACTTTACAATGAACTATATTAGAGAGTGATGGAGTATGAACCATCAGAATATGGCATACTGGAGATCAATGGAGTATAGAAGCATTTGAATGTAGTTTAAAGGAGAGCGCAGGAGTATAGTGACATTCGAATGTAGTTTAAGGGAGAGTAATGGAGTGTAGTGTCATTAGAATGCAATTTAAGAGAGAGTAATGGAGTATAGTGTCATTCGAATGTAGTTTAAGGGGGAGTAATGGGGTGTAGTGTCATTCAAATGTAATTTAAGAGAGAGTAATGGAGTATAGTAGCTTTGGAATATAATTTAAGGGAGAGTAATGAAGTATAGTGGCATTAGAATGTGATTTAAGGGAGAGTAATGGAGTATAGTGGCATTAGTATGTAATTTAAGGGACACTAATGGAGTATAGTGACAATACAATTCAGTTTAAGGCATAGTAATGGAGTATAGTGGCATTAGAATGTAATTTAAGAGAGAGTAATGGAGTATAGTGTCATTCGAATGTAGTTTAAGGGAGAGTAATGGAGTATAGTGGCATTAGAGTGTAATTTAAGAGAGAGTAATTGAGTATAGTGGCATTGGAATGTAATTTAAGGGAAACTAATGGAGTATAGTGGCATTAGTATGCAATTTAAGAGTGAGTAATGGAGTATTGTGGCATTAGTATATAATTTAAGAAAGAGTAATGGAGTAAAGTGGCATTAGAATGTAATTTAAGGAAGAGTAATGGAGTGTAGTGGTATTAGAATGTAATTTAAAGGAGAGTAATGGAGTATAGTGGTATTAGAATGTAATTTAAGCAGCATTAGATTGTAGTTTATTGGAGGGTAATGGAGCACAGGGACATTAAATATTGGAGATGAGTGTAGTATAATGGCATTATAATGTATTCCTTTGGCAGGTAATGATGTATAGAGAAGTTAGAACTTATTTTAATAGAGACTAATGGAGTATAGCAGTAATAGAATGGCATTTATTGCAGAGTAATGGAGTATGGGGCCTTAGAATGTGGTTCTGGGGTGTAGAGTGTGGGCTAGAAGGAGGAGCGTGTTGGTTTAAAGACTGGATTTATGGCTTTCAGCTCATTGAGTGCGCTTGTGCTAAATGGCTTTTAAAACTGGCCCATAGGACCATGAATCTCCCCAATGACCGTAGCCAACGCCTACTGACATCACGCACATACACACATAAAACACACACACACACACACACACACACACACACACACACAACACACACACATCTAGCTTACCCGTAAGTCAGTTGCTTGCAGGAAAGAAATGGCCAACAGAAACATCCGCGCCTACTATGTGTGTGTGTGTGTGTATGTGTAGGTGAGCAATTCATTAGAGAAATGCGTTAGCTATTGTCTCAATGCCATGATTGGGTATATTCAACAAATTGCCTCTTTTAAAACATTTCACATTTGACACACACGCATATAGAAAAAAAAACGATGTATGGCTCTGTGTAGAAAAATTATAAATGGTTCAAATGAACATGATTGCCACAGTGAATTACACTTTTATGTTCGCTCCAAGGCTTTTTGATACTATAAAATATTCCATTCCCATAAGACTATTGATTTTTGCTGGTAACCTCTGTCACCATTATGAATTGATTTAATGTGGATGCCTTTGGGTTTGATGACTGTAATTATAATTGATTGTAAGGTGTATTAGTAACAATGGAGAGGACGCACATGTCTTATTTTGGCCTTCTTAGGACTTATACTGTATATAGATACTTACATATATTTGGGACATATTATTACATAGACATTCTTACATAATACATATGGGGCACATTATATTAATAGTAGGTGCTGCGTTCAGAACCTTGTATCTCCATAATGATAACTTTGGAGGAGAAGGAAAAAACATGCTTTGCTTTTAATGTACTGTAATGTACCCAGATGTCTTTACTAGGTAATTTTGGTCTATTCACCATGACATTTTCACACAATGTAATGGGCAACTGGCATTTTGAAATTATGCTAGATATTGCTTATGCTAAATTATAACTAGAAAAACGACAAAAATGAAGATGAAATGAAAATAAAGATTTGTTTAGAAACCAGCGATATATAGTATAAATTGCCATGTTAGTACATATAGGTACTTACATACTGTGCTTGGGACATATTGTTACATCAGTGTACTTGCATATGTGTAGTATACTTACACATAGGTCACATAATACATATAGGACATGTGGGACATGTTATTATTGCATGTAGCTGCTTTTATATATATATACGGTATATACATTTGTAGGTATGGATGTATGTATCGGACAGATTGTAACATGATGTGCTTATGTACTACATATGGGGCATATGATTGTTACACAGAGGTGCTTACATATGTATGCATAACATAGAAGAGACATAAGTAATATGACCCCAAATCCTGACAAAGTCCAAAAACAAGTGTGTGTGTGTTTGTGTGTGTTAGAAACAGACAGAGATATCACCTTCCCTGTACAGGTCAGAAGTAATGATAGCTCTTATCTCTTATCCTGTTGGTGCTCTGGGTTAGCTTTGTTCCTCACAGACACAGACACACATGAAAGACTGTACTTGCTGCCTTAAGCCACACTTACAACTCCTGTAAAACCTCTACCACAAAAGTTTGGATTTGTAGTCTGCAATTAGCGGTGCTGAAACCCTTTCATTGTGGTGAAGCAAGGCAATGGTGGTTATGTAGGAAAATATGTGTGTGTGGATGGAGAATGACGGTATGCTGTGTGTATATATGTGTGATTTGAGGTTGGGATGTCATCACGGTCATATGAAGAAAAAAAAAGATTTGTTATTTGGACTACATTCTCAATACAAGCACATGTTTTTTTCCTTTGCTATAAAGTTATGTATTGTATTAAAGCATACGTTTAAAGCATATGTTGAGCTGAGTTGGTCTCTTGTTTATCACTGAGCCCAAATTTCACTGCTAGCCAAAAGACAGATGTTAGAAGTCAAGTTAGATTCCTTATACGCAAAACAAGTAGGATTTGTTAGTCGCTGCTTAAACACACCATTCAAAATTGGAGAGAGATCGGTGGTGGAGTGAGCTAGAGAGTAAATGAAGTGAGGGAGTGGCATTAGGGAGAACAAGTGACTCAGCTAAATAAAATTTTGTTTTACTTTACTTAATTTTGTTCCTCTTGGGATATTAAACATTCTCCAACCATCTTCTTTAAGGTTGTATCGATCTTTAATTGATATTGATTGAGTATTGATTCTTAATTAATATTGATTGAGTGTTAATTCTTAATTGATAGTTTACGTGCAATGACTGGTGACAGTGGTTCCGTTTGCATTGTGTATAAACCCCTGACAGCTAGATAGCAGCTTCTGCCATTAGACTCTTCCACTCCAACATAACCAAGCAGCGCAAGGAGGCACCGCTAACGTTAGCATTAGCAATCCTATGCATATGGTGGTGTTTTTATGCTATGAGTTAGTTCCATTTACATCACCTTCCTTACAGTATCACAAAATACCACCAATATACTGAATCATAACCCCTATATCATGATATGTATCATATCGCCAGGTTGTTGCCAAAACACTACCACGCTATAATGCTATCATGTGTTCATTTGTACTGCTTTTCAACCCAACACTGGGGACAAAGTGCAATACAGTGATGGCAGTCTCCGAGATCAGTGTCTTCTTACATTTTGTGTTCATTAAGTGAAGAACCTTTGTTTTTGTCTCTTATATTATTCACTTATATATGTACTGTATATGAATGTGTGTACGTGGGTGTGTGGCTGTAGCAGAATGACCTGTCCCTGGTTGCCTGCAGTAGAGCTGTAGGTTCACTGAAGCTGCACGAGTTTCACAATGAAAATAAATGAGGAGCTGTGACCGCTGCTCCCTCGGTCCTTCACTAATGAGGAGAGGGGGAGAGAAAGAGAGAGAGAGAGGGAGAGGGAGAGGGAGAGAGAGAGGGAGATAAACAGATCGCAGCAATAGTCAGGTTTGTTTAGGCTGAAATGCAGGGGGACAGGGACGGTTTTATGGAGACAGTAGGAAAGAGAAAATGAGGAAAGAAGAAACAAGAAACAAGAAAAAGGGACTCTAACGAATGTAAAACATTCAGAGAAATGCCTCCCTCTTTCCCACCAAAGAACCATCCAATTAAACCACTAAGGTTGACTGCACTGGGCAGATATGGTCCAGCTGCCACAAAGAGGAGACTCTCTCTGGTCAAACCTCTGGATTTGCTACAATGTGAAAAAAAAGTCTCAGTTTGTAAGAGCGCTGTATTAGTCAGTATTTCAAACTGCCATTGCCATAAGGAAACCTTGCAGCTTTCTTCTTCTGCTGTTTTTAACGGCCAGATGCCCTTTACGTTATTTAAAGATTTTCTGATGAATGGACTAATAGAAACGTTGAAAAGCAAACCTTCACTTTTAACATTATCATTTAAGAACATCTTTTTATCATTTATGAAGTTTTCTCATAGGACAGCCACAAATTAACGTTGCAACTGGCTTTTAAAAACACGCAATAAATTAATCACACTTCCATAATAAATTTCACAGCAACCAAAATCACATGTCTATAATTATTGAACTCTTTTTGAATGACAACCCTAAACCTAAATCTACCAAAGATGACCACAAAGCAAGGAGCTCATTTCATAATATGTGGTTTTATAATAATAATAATAATAATAATCAATATTTGGTACATTTATAAACAGAACTGTATTGACTAGAACTGATGTGTCTATACGGGTACACATACAAATCCAAGGATATTCAGTAATTACATGGCATACAGTGCTGGCTGGAGTTAGTCTTAAGTCACGGAAGTGCGTTTGGACCTGCCATGAGACATTTAAGGGGTGTTAAGAATGTTTTGGTTGCTAGCATTTACTCTGACGACAACGTGGCAGTAAAACGTAATCTCAAAGTTGTGCTCTTGAAGTTCTGAGTTTTGTTTAAGGGCACAAATATGGGGCTTTGTATAATATGGGGTGGAATGTGATGTATTCTGCACGTGAGTGCGTGTGCATAAATACTCCCAGGGTTTAGTCCACATCCCTGCATTCTATCCAGACTACAACAGATTGGTTTCATAATCTGCATGTATAATATGTGTGTATGGAGATGAGCGTGTTTCTGATGGTAATCTCATTACAAAACATATGCATGCATGTGCAAGTGTATTTACGACACCTACAGGACACACAAATATACACTACTGTTCAAAAGTTTGGTATCACTGCTTTACTATTTACTATGTTTACATTACTATGCAACTGATTTTGTTGCAGCTACATGTATAAATGATTCTAATATGATGCTAATATTTTATAGGTTTGAAGTCATGATGAATGGAGCTGGTTATGATAGCAAAAATAATACAGAGAGCTGTATAGATGATCCAGAATAACCTTAGAATCCACATATTTGCAAAGTGTTGGTCCAACAGCTATTCATAGTAAATTCCACAAAACTTTGTTATGAATAGACAAATAAATTGCACTGTGTATTAACGTTTGTAGTTCCAAAAGTACTTTACAATATGGGGAACATTATTGGACTATGTTCAAGTGATTCAAAACTTTTGAACAGTACCTCATGTTTGTGTGTGTGTGTGTGTGTGTGTGGGTGTGTGTGTGTGTGTGTGTGTGTGTGTGTGATATTAAGCTGGTTACAGGCTGTAGTTTCTGGCTCTGTGGTGTTTATGCTGGAGCCCAAATGAGGCTGCTGGCTGTTTTGCATAATCCATGAGTTGATCAAATATTCATGAGCACAAACAGACTCATCTGACTGAACGCTGACAACACGTCTGTATGGAAACACACACACACACACACACACACACACACACAGTTTCACTCGCACTTTCACATGCACTTGACGCCCCTGAGCCTAAAGCACATTAGAGACCTGAGATTTGTCTGAACCCGACAGTCCGAACCAGACTGTATCGGTTGGTTCCAGTCACGTTCAAGCATCATTTTCTGAATATGTATCAGGCTTGGATCTGGCTAAAATTGGGTTTGGGTTCGCTCAGCTTGCCTCTCGGTTTTAGCAGATTAGTTTATTCACTTTATTCGTCCGCTCTATTTTCATTACCCTAAAATTACTTTCAATCTGCTAGAGTCAGCCACTCGGGTTGTTGACAATATTTAGCACTGCTTGAGAATAAAAACTTTTGCAGTGCTGTTTAAAAGCACAGCTTAATGAATATATTCATTAAAGGAGCAATATGTAACCTGTCACATTCGTACTCCAAACAAATAGGGGGCAACATATTATCAGAAAGTTGTGGGGTTGACCCCTAATGCAAGAAAAGCAGCGTCCCTCCTTGGCAATGTTAACAGCTGTTGATTTTCCAGTCTAGAAGAATCGTTGCAAGTTCAGTATTTATGTCACTTCTTTCGTTTGCTGCCGAATGTGGATTCTTGCCACAAGCTTCAGCCACTGTTGCGTTTACTCATCCTTTCACTGGTTACCTGTCTTTATATGATATAACCCAGAAAACATGGGCAGTGCTGCTGCTTCATCCTCTTTTGTTGGACTGATGGCTGACGACACTACACTCACCTTGTCTCTTCAGGTATATGAGGTGGTATGGGCTGGGGCTAGCTGGTTAGCATACTGACTCCAGTAGATATCTCTGCAGCACAGTACGATGATGTCTTTGCCATACCATTAAAACTGTTATTTCTTCACATTCTGTTGATCCATTTGGGTTACTTTTGAATATATTAATCTAAAAAATTAAACATAATGAATTTAAACATAATGAGGGACAGCTGTTTGTATTATGGTGTCATTATTTTAGTTTTATATTTTATACACTGCATTTTGATAGTGCATGCTAATTTAACCAGTGCTATCATTGTAAATGTGACATTTTGAGTACTTTGAGCAACTATGAGCTGGCTAAGGTCAAGCTTGGGTGGCTTCGAATTCAAAACTCAATAATGTGGGTTGTGTCAGATTGGTTTCAGAAATTAAATAATACACACGTACATACACACACACACACACACACACACACACATACAATAATACACATGCACACCTTCAGTGCTACACATCCTCCACACACACTGCAACAAACACACTTATATGAAGCCCCTCGATTCACATACCTTCTCTCTCACTGAGCCGTGCACCCCCACACATGCACACCCACCCTCACAGCTATTCCTCTTTTGCCTCTTTCTGTCCCTCGTTTAGATGCATCTCTCTCTCTCCCCCTCTCTCTCTGTCTTGCTGTTTCTCTGTCTGTGATTTGAACTTCAGGGCGTGCTATTTTTGTCTGCGTGTACTGCAGCCTGCCGGCTCTGCCTCACTCACTCTCTATACCTTTTTTCTCTGTGTCTTTCTTTCTCTCATATATATCCTCTCTCTCTCCATTCTTCTCTCTATCCCCCTTTCCTCTCTCTCTCTCTCTCTCTCTCTCTCTCTCTCTCTTTCTCTCGTATTCGCTTTCCCTTTCTTCTACCTCAGTCTCTCTCTTTTTCTCTTGTGCATGGTACTCCTACGTGGTCAATCAATATGTGTTACAGGCCAGCTGGGCCCAAACCCAGGGGAGGAAAAGACAGACAGAGTGAGAGAGGGAGAGAGAGAGGGAGAGAGAGAGAGAGAGAAAGAGAAGGATAGAAAGATGGATAAAGGGAGAGAAGCAGAGGGGGTTTTGGCTCATAGCGGCTTCACAAAATGAGAGAGAGCAGAATAAACAAGAGAAAAGGAGAAGGGGGGTTAACAATAACAACTCCAAGAGAACAAGGCCAGGATGACCTTTGACATGAGAGAGAGAGAAGAAAGGGAGAGAGAGACACACACACACAGAGAAAGAGAGAGAGAGAGAGAGAGAGAGAGAATGGTTAAGCAGGAGCTGTGGGGGCTGAAGTCTATTGTCTTGTGTGAAAAGGGAAAAAAATGAAATTCAGCAGCCTCAAACGAGCTTTCATCAAAAAGCCTTCTCATCCCTGAAAGGAAAACAGAGAAAGAGATGGAGGATGCAGGGAAGATGGAGGGAGGGATGTTTAGACTGTAATTTTGTATATTGTTATTTTAATATTGTACATTGTAGGCTGTGAAATTGTTTATTGCAATACTGTACCCCTTGCAAAATCTGCAGTCCACACAGTTCTGAACTTTAAGGACTTTTATTGGCCTCTTTTGATTTGCGATAATGATATAACAAAATGGGAACATTCATAATCTTCCATACTGTGTATTTGAAAATGAAGGTTTTGCTGCAAAACTGTGTTTCTTAACGGACACATTAACACTGTTGTATGGAAGTATGTAAACATGGACATGTGGTAGCCAATCAGGATGCCGCTGACAGAATACCGATAGCTGTGGTCAGCTTAGCGTTCAGTAGATGTGAAAGGCTTAGCACCACTGCACACTTACTGTCCACTTTATTAAGCACACCTCATTGTACCTACACTCACTGTCCATTTTATCAGGTCCACTTACCATATCGGTAAACTTCACAGTCCTACAATTACGGACTGTAGATCATCTGTTGCTCTTTGTTAGCCCCCTTTTACCATGTTCATCAGTGGGTGGTGGATCATTCTCAACACTGCAGTGACACTAACATGGTGGTAGTGTGTTAGTGTGTGTTGTCCTGGTGTGAGTGGATCCGACCCAGCAGTGCTGCTGGAGTGTTTAAACCTTACCTCGGTGTCACTGCTGGATTGAGAATAGCCCTTTAACCAAAACTATCGAGCCAGCAGCGTCCTGTGACTGCTGGTGAAGGACCTACACAAAGTGTGAACTGATGATCAACACAAAGTGTGCAGCAACGCATGAGCTACTGCTCTGACTTCACATCTATAAGGTGGACCAGTAAGGTAGGAGTGCCTAATATAGTGGGCTTCAAGTGGGCACAGAGTTTAAAAACTCCAGCACCACTGCTGTGCCTGATCCACTCCAGTGCAACAAACAGTACCTGCTCTGTGGTGGTCCGACTACTGAAGAACAGGGCGAAAGGGGCTTAACAAAGTATGCAGAGAAACAGATGGATGACTACAGACTACAGTCTGTAATTGTAGAATGAAAAAGTGCCCCTATATGGCTTGTGGACTTGATAAAATAGGCAAAGAGTGTAGATACAAGGTGGGTGTACTTATTGAAGTGGCCGTCTGTATATACAAGCAGAGTGCTTCAGAGTTGGATTCACAGCATTTTCCATACCGCAGTGTTTCTGCAGGTTTCAGTGACTAAGCTAGCCTATTATGAAAGCGAATAGGACTTTAGCAGCTGATTTGATTCTGGGATAGTTAATAGTGTGCAAAATGAACATGTATTGTTCATGCTGTGGGTTTATTATTTCAGTATTGGAAAATAAAAACATTAAATGTGTATTTGTTCACTCCCATAAAAGTGACGTTCACCACTGAGTGCGTTATGGTAATAGGGATTTAATGCTAATATGCAGGCATGTCTTGTGGACTTTTATTGGAATCTGATTTGGCATGTACTGCCCCCTCTAAACACACACACACACATAGAAATTCGCACACTTCGTGACGGTACTGCACTTATGCCTCTGTGTTAGCACTAATGGTAAATAATAAATGGCAGTGGAGGAAAGCGAGTGCTTTTTCCTCCGCGCTCCTGCATTCTGGGCCATTCTGCTCCATTCTTTTCCTGCTTTAGTCATCCTAGGCTCAGGTTGGATCTGGACCCGCCGCCCTTTTAGAGGCGCGAATCCATCAGACCTGTGCGGAAAAGCTCTGAATTCATGAATTGCCTTTTTTATTGCATTATCCCTCGTGAGAGCACACCATTTGTATGAAATATTTCCAATTTTCATTCGTCGAAAAGTGAAATTGAGCATTTGTGGCGCCTTCTGGCAACCGGGCACTGGATTAAGGTTACAATTTAGTGCATTCAAAGACCCACACGTTTATACACACCCTAGTAATAATGGTATTAGCCCACTGTTGTGGAGGGAGGGGTGTTTGAAAAAAGCAGGATTTTTCAATAACACTGGATAATTTAAGCCCGAAGTGAAGATGTCTGTTACCTCCTATTCTACTGGCTTGACTTTTTTCGCTAGCATTGCCAACTAAATGATATGCACAGCAATTAAAACACCCAGAGTCACTAAAGGGTTCCTATCTGGTGCCTTTGTTTTACAGTCTGTCAGCAAATCGTCTCTTAATGATGAGATAAAATGGATGTCAAGAGGAGAACTCACAAAGGGGGCATAATACAAAAAGGTCTGGTTAACTAAGAAAATCCTCTTTTGTGAATCCCCCGACCCCCCACACACTTTGGCCCTCTGTTTCTTTACTGTGTCTTTGTGTAGAGCTCACTGGGGCAGGACAGAAAGAGCAGCTTAATGTGGTTTGTATATTGACCTGTTAATGGTGCTAACTAGTGTAGCGGCTGTTCATGATAGAAGAAGGATTTAAACACAAGGCAAAAGCATGAACACAATTTGGACTTTCTGCTGACAAGTATGGAATTAGAAAGCAAATAACCACTTGTAATGTCGTGGCTGATGGTGGTAAACAAAATGGCTTGTTCTCCTGGAAATGCGTTCACTATGCACTTTATTGGAAACAGCTACCTTGTACTTCCACTCACTGGCCACTTTATTAGAAACACCTACAGTGCATTTCAACTCACTGGCCACTTTACAGTGCATTTACACTCACTGGCCATGTTATTAGAAACATCTACAGTGCATTTCTGCTCACTGGCCACTTTATTAGGAACACTTAAAGTGCATTTCCGCTCACTGGCCACTTCACTGGAAACACTTATCTTGTACTTCCTCTCACTGACCACTTTAATAGAAACCCCTACCTTGCCATGTTATTAGCACCCTCTAACCGGAACCCTTCTACTCACTGACCACCGTATAAGTCCACTGAATGAATGTACAATTACTCCAGGCCCAGTGAGGGAACTGAATTTGCTCAAGTTTCTCCAGTGTTTTGGGAAGGAGGACACTGACCTACTTTTCCTTCTGGTCTTGTGATTTCAGTGAATGATTTTATTAAAGGCTGTGCATGTGGACTTCACTGCTTTACTTGAAGTCTTAGTTAGCATACAGAATGGTGAGGGTTGTGGAGGGGTGTGTGTGTGTGTGTGTGTGTGTGTAAGTGTGTGTGTGTGTGTTTCCCATGACCCACTTCCTCCACACTGTCTTCAGTTCTCTGCAGGAGAAGCTTGAGTGCTGTTGCCCCAGGGGTAACAGAGAGAGAGCGAGAGAGAGAGAAAGAGAGAGAGAGAGAAATCTCACCATCCTCATCCATTCCACGATCATGTGACCGGAAAGAGTCATCTGCATGAATAAATGAGTGCACATATTTCTAAACGGCTGAGTGGAGAAACACACGGTTACAGCCATATATTCCTTATACGTACCACTACATATATTAACAGGGCATTACAACAGTATTATCCAGTAAATTCCCCCAATATTAGCTAATAAATTCCTGATGTCTCCCTCACATATTGCAACAAATATAAACAGTATCAACAAATATACAGTATTTCCAAAATAAAACTCACACATTAACAATACCAACCTAGTAGTATAACATTCTCAATCAGTCAGTGTATTCCCAGTATCCACCCATACCTTCCCACCATCAGCCTCACACTATAACAGTCAATTACAACAATACATTTCTAGGGACATGGCAGCGGGTCATCTTCAGTGATGGGTCCCGCTTATGTCTTGGTGGAGACGACCAACGAATCCATGTGTGGAGGCAACGTGGTCACGTCCAGAAGGCCTGGTGTCACTCCATCTCCACCACTACCGCAATATCTGCAGGAACTGTGTGAGAATATTCAAGCTGCATGGGATGGATTATCACAGGACACCATTAGGAACCTCTACAATCCCATGCCAAGACGTCTGGCATGTTGGGTTAGCAAACACGGGATAGCTCAACAAATATTGCCCATATCGGTCTAAATTGTTCATCATATATACACAGCACCAACCAATAGACGTATTTACGTATTTACAATATAAACCTCATACAATAACAAATCCAGCCTCAGACTAAAACCTTGTATTCCCAAATAACCAGCCATCACATTCACAATATTAGCCCCACACTGCAGTAGATGATACCATATACCTTTCCAATTATTACTGATAATGTTCATGACACGTCATGATACTCACTGCTGGTATATGTACCGAGAGAAACATATTCACACTGAGCGCGAGGCAAAATGGTTAAACCGTCCGCTGCAGCAGCGCGATCGACCACGCCCCCCGAGCTAGACGGAGCAAGAGAAAGCACGTGACGTCCCGTCCGCGCGGCAGAAAAGGGGGCTGGTCGTTTTTTTCCGGGGAGTGGGGGAGAGATTTGTGAGAAGGAGGAGGAGAAAAAAAACTCTCCAAAAAATACCACACCCCAGCCCCTCGGATGGGGGGTTGGAGGAGAATGTGACCCGCCGCGTGTGTGTGTGGTGTAGTGTGAGTGAGTGAGTGTGTGTGTGTGTGTGTGAAGGCACCTGTCCCTCTCCGTCTTTGCCTCACCCCCAAAAAACGCAGCTGTGCAAAACTGGGCAAAGCGCGTGCAGCAAAAAGGGACTGAAGGGGACAGTGACGGAAAAGCAGGCAGGCAGTGTAACGCCGGGGCGAAGAAAAGCAGGCGGTGCGCGCGGACGCACGGACACACGGACGGACGGATCATGACTTCGTCCTATAACCTGGAATTTCTTCCCGAGATGATGGTGGATGGTCGGCTGGAGAGAATGTGAGTGAGAATGATGAACACTGTGTTCTTCGCAGTGTTTCCACACCCTTAGCAATTCACGCTTTCGTTAGCCTGGACGTGCTCTGCTGACGGAAGCACGCGGGCTGTGTACCGGCACCCGCGCGTGGCGGTTCTGAGTCAGATGGAGGCGTTTTCACAGAGCGGTAGAGGTATAATCACTGGGTTATGCTCGGTTCTCTTTCACTGTGAAGCACGCTGTCCTGGATCTGGAAAGTGCCCGGATTGGGGGCTGGCGATGAGCTGCACGGCGCTAAGTGGCCGTATGTGTGTGTGTGCTGGAGCAGTGTGTGTGAGATTGCAGGAGTGTAACAGGAGTGTTTTATTATGCAGGGCTGTGTTGTCCTGTAGGAGTATCAGTGTGTTTGGAGGTTTAGGAGGGTCTCGGGTTGGTGGCTGAAGAATGTGTTTATGGTGCAGGAGAGGGTTTAGATGGGATGTGTTGTAGGGGAAGTTACAGGGGTGAGATGATTCACGTTACTTGACCATGATCATCAATGTTGTTGTACAGCTTATTAACGAGCCAGGACAGGAGGGGTGCTGGGGCCTGTCTCAGGATTTCCTGCTTAGCCAGCTAACTTGTAAAAGGCCCATGTTCCTCTTATAATGCTAATGTGGTTTCCTAAACAGTCATCATTCCTGTTTATATGACCATTTGCCAACATCTCTATATTTGTTTTCTGTTTTAACAAGCTGTTTTTGTTACTATATATATATATATATATATATATATATATATATATATATATATACACTGAATTGTTTGTAAAGCAACAATATGTAATATTTGGGCATTTGGAGACCTTTCTGGTGGAAATATGTAATTGCATGCAACATGTGAAAGAACTTCTGGGGACAGGACAAATAATTAGCAGGACACAGGACAAATAATTAGCCACATTGTGTGTTTAAGGTGGTAGTGACTTCAGGCTCCTGCAGATGGCGCTGCACGAGGATGATGGGGCTATAAATACTTACAGGGTGTGTGACGGGATTCATAGATCGAGAAAAGGTGGTACAGTGCAGTGAATGTCTCGTCTGATGTGTGGAAAATGGGTTGCAAAGCAGATGTTTGGCAAAAAGAAGTGATTACATTTGTGTGTGCCAAAGACCATAGTGTGAAGGAAGTAGCTGAATCTGCAGGTGTATGGAAACATACTGTCATAGGGCTCTACCAGCAGTGGCAAAAATCCCAGTCTACAGGAAATTCTCCTCAGAATTGTGCCAGAGAAGCCATACAGAATCTTGGCCAGTCCATGCCAAATGGAACAGTTTCAGTCACAGGTGACTAATTGTTTCGTCCAGTGATCTTATTTGCATCAGTATAATGTTGACCTTGTTTTTGAGTCTGTGGGTCTGATGTTGACACATATATGCATAAGGCAAGGGCTGTAAAATGCCAGCCAAATCCGTCTCAGTACCACTGGCGTTTAAATTGATTATTTCAGATCTTACAGGGTGACACCATATTTTAGCGTGTTCTATTATGCTTCATATTTAGTAATGCTACTACTTTCAGTTTTAACAAATATATTATATAGTGCTTCATAAAACAGGCTGTTTTGCAGGTTATTGTCCATATGGACTGTACAGACTGGGCACTAATTGTAATGAGGAGAAGACAATGCCAACACAGCCCAACAACTGATGTTGCTCAGCTAACCTGCTCCAACCCAGGTTAGGTTCAGGAATTCAGTTCTAGGACCAATCAGAAGCTGGCCTATGTTGGTCACTTTTATTGTGGAGTTTGTAGCATCATTCACGTGAAGTACATTGCTGTTCTTTCACAGCAGAAGCCATACTACCTTCCATGCCCTTAGACTACTTGTCTTTCACACTGTTTGCTGAGTTGAGTTCCACACAACTGGCTGACTGTTTTGCGTAGTTGAACTTGCTTCATGAGTCCCTAGAGGGAGGTTTTTGATTGGTTTTGATTGTGTGCAGACTTTGGTGTTCAAACAGTGCAGCTTCATTGGAGGGCATAATTAGCAGAACGTCCATCCTCCACGAGGCACTGTCACATCTCCAGATGCACACTGTCAACTTTTGCATTGCGATATGCCTGATGCAGTTACGGCGCAGATGGGTGCAGCAGTGGGTTCTTCAGGACTGCGTTGGTGGTGTAAACAGCGTGTTAATGCACGTGCATGCGTTGGTCATCCTCGTGTCAGTGGAAGTATGTTATATGCTGAACGCGTGTATCGGGGTCGTGCACGAGTTCAGCCGAAGCATGTGACCCAAATGGCTCGAGTGCAGCGGTGGGGTGTGTGACTGTGCAAGGCTTTTGTGGAAGGTTGCGAAACATGCGACGCTCCGACGCTCTGGTTAAACCGTAGGAATGTGCAGCGAGCGAGATAGAGAGAGAGAGAGGGAGAAAGAGTTGTTTCGAATTCGATTTGTTACGTGCTGGAATCGGATTACTGCGCGCGGAAGACGCGCGATTCAGTTAAAGGGCGCCGCTGTGTTCCGGACGCGAGGACAAAGGCGCTGATGCTGGATGCGCGAGCTGCTGAGAGCGCGAGCGCTGCTGCCCCACTTATGTCTGATCGCCTTAAAGAGACGCTGATGATGGAGCATGCAGTTCTCTCTCTCTCACCCACCCCACCCCCTTTCCCCCCTCCCTCTCTCTTTCTCTCTCTCTCTCTCTCTCTCTCTCTCTCTCTCTCTCTGTCTCAGTGTCTTGTATGGGGAGGGGTTGGTGTAACTGTATTAATGTATTAATCTAGTATCAGTGCTGTAACAGCCCAGTGAGATCAGACAGTGCACTACATCCACAGTGCTGCCTGCTCAATGAACATTACAGTAATGCAGCCAGTCGATCAATCGATCAGTCAATCAGTCAATCTATCTATCTATCTATCTATCTATCTATCTATCTATCTATCGGACTGTCTGTTTTTCTGTCTATCTCTCAGTCAGTCCGTCTGTTGGTCTGTCTGTCTACCTATCGGTCTGTCTGTATGTCTATCTATCTATCTATCTATCTATCTATCTATCTATCTGACTATCTGCTCACCTAATTCCAACTATCCATTTCCAGATCTCGACAGTCTCTCTGTGCTCCCATCCATCCGGATTCTGCCTTGTCTTGATTGTTTTTATGTGTCAGATATGCTGTGAGGGCCTGCACTAGAAGGCGTTGCTTGCCATCAGATTGCGTTGGCTTCATGAAAACACACACACACACACACACACACACACGCACACACTCTCACAGGAAGGTAGAGGGACAGCATCCAGCTGGCCTGTGTTGCAGAGAGCGAGTGAATGTGCGCTAATCTCTCTCTTCACTACGTGATAAGCTGTTCACCTCTCCGCCAGGGAAAACATTACACACACTCGCTCCCTCGCTCTTACACACACACACACACACACACACATACACACAGAATGAATGTAAAACAGCTGGCTCTCCAAAAGCACTCCTAATATCGCTCGCCCTGTTTGACAGCCACTTTCCAACATGTTTTTGCTGTTTACTGTTTATTCTCCGCTGACTTGCCCTGGCTTTGTTTGTGCATATGCATGTGTGTATGTTTGTGCGAGCGCGTGCGTATATGTTTGCATAAAGCCATTTGACGCAGTGACTTAGATCAGACGGCTCTCGTCTTGGTCCCCTCGAACACAAAGCAGCAGAGTTTAGCACGTGTGTATCGGCGGGAAGGTTGCAGTGTGACCTGTTTTCAGCTTCTGCAGTTTGGATTCTTAACTCTGCATTGGAATAACAGATGATGAAGGCCGGGAGTATGTAGGGTCTTTTTTGCAGGATGCATGTGGTCAAAGTCTTTGTAGGACAGTCTGTCCACTCATCTTGGCGACAGACCCAGGCGGTTATTTACACTCATTCTGGACCATGTGCCTCTCTGTTTGAATGGGTAGAGAAGACTTACAAGCTCCAAACTAAAAGCTAGTCAGTTTACATGTAAAGTCCTACCATGCAATACGATGAACCAAAAATAAATTAATGAATAATTGTGTATTATATTGTAATTCAGAAATACTTTCTGCCTGTAGAGCCACAGGCAATGTGATGACACAAACACCTGATATTGCAATTTATGATAGGTCAATCGGCCATGTTTATATTGAAATAGCTCAAACAAAACGATGGCAAGAAGAGTGTGACAGAGTTTTACAGAGTGATTGTTCTGTAGGTTAACTCGCAATGTGTTAAATCATGCGCACTCTCAAGATCAAAGGTGTCAAAAAGTCAGCAATACTGCAGAAGAACCTCTTTTGGTTCTTTAAGGAACCTTTCAATGGATGACCCTTGAACCAAAAGAACCATAGTAGTACAAGAGGTGAGGTGTGGAAACGGCCATATTTAAAGTTTAAAGAAACTCCACATAATATAAAACTTGCATACAAGTTAAATGTTTTTCCTAGAACATACATTCAAATCGAGAACCGTTTTTGTGAGGTCAGACCACGAGATGCATCTAATATACTGTAAAATATTTTGGTGACAGATTAGCAAAGCTACTAGAACAGTGAAACTGGTAAATACCCATCCCCAGCGTGGTGTAATTCAGGGTTAATTACCTGCTTCATGTTTTATATTTACAGCACAGTGGAAAGGGGAAATATCATGAACCTTAACCTTTGCATCAGTTTGAGCTGTCGGCTATATCTGTTCTGACCTAGAACCAGAACAGTAGCGAGAGAGAGTTTGAGATGAACCCTATGCCCAAAAGCAGCTGGTTCATTCCAGAAGTGGCAGAATGATGGTGGGAAAGATGTGCAGGAGGATGAGTGTGTGTATTTGGATGAAGATGATGGGTTGGACTCATTTGCTTGCTCAACTTACATTCATGCACATAAATACACACACACACACACACACACACACACACACACACACGCACACAAACACACACACACACACACAACCAGACCTCATTACACACATTACTGAACTGTCTGAACAGCTGAGCATGTGCCTGTGTGTAAGAGACAGAGTCTTGGAAGGCTATCTATCTATCTATCTATCTATCTATCTATCTATCTATCTATCTATCTATCTATCTGTCTATCTATCTGTCTGCCCATCTTTACACATATTTATACAACCTGGCCAAAAAAGCCACTAATATTTAATTGGACCTCCTTTCGCTGTGGCATTGTTTCAACACTCTTATGTAACATCACAACTTTTATCTCCATTCAGAGCTGAATTAATATTTGGCTGAGATCTTGTATCAAACCACTCTGTGAAGTCTTTTCCAGCACATCCTCAAGACTTCCAGGGGGTTTAAGACCAGGACTCTATGGTGGCCAATTAATGTGTGAGGATGATTTGATTTCTCATGCTCCCTGAGCTACTCTTTCACAACCAGACCCCAATGAATCTTGGTAGTGTCTGTGCCATCAGGGAAGAAACAATTAATAAGAGAACCAGGTCAAATAGTACGAACAGATAGTCAGCTGGCTTCATTTTATTGCTGCATAAATGAGTGAAAGCCCCCCCAGATCATAATACTGCCCCCAGAGGCGTGTACAGTGGGCACCATGCAGGATGGGTACATTGCTTTATGTGCTTCCTTTCTTACCCTGATGCACCCGTCACTCTGGAATAGGGTAGATCTCGACTCATTAGACTACATTACTTTTTTCCATTGCTCCTAATAGCTTAGTGAGGCAACACGGCTGTCTCCGTCCTGTGAGTTCTTGTCCATTGTGTGTGGAAATTAAGCATAGCCGTCTGTTCTGTCAGTGTTTTATGATAACGGTCATTCAAGATTGTTCTTTTATCCATGTTTCTGCCGTAAAGTTGACAGTACACCAGTATTTTTCCAGGTTTTGACAGTTCTTAACCCAATTCCAGTCATTTCAGCATCTCCCTAGTTTTCTTTGCTTGGTGTAGGATGATCATTTTCTGAAACACAGGAACATCTTTCCAGGACTACAGGATACGTCTTCCCACATGGTTGTTTGAGAAATGAGGAGCTCCTCGCTGTATCTGTCGGTTCTGAAAGAATTGTTGCCAGCTGAAACATATTAATCACTGCAGTAATTATCCAATCAAAGCCTCTTAACTATTTGCTTATTTAAATCCAAATGTGAGCTTTGTTTTGTTGTTTTGTTCAGTCGGTGTATATATCTGTAATTTAAGTGCTATAGATGATCTGTTAACTCGCATTACTGTAGTATATCAGCATTTGCAAAAGCTATCTTTTTTTGTGTGTAAGCTTGTGTATGTGTATGTGTGTGTGTGTGTGCGCGTGTGTGTGTGTGTGTGTGAGTAAGACATAATTCTCCCACTGATGTGTGTGTTAAGGGCAGTTTGTTCCACGCTGCTCTCAGTGTTTGAAAGTGATGAATGGGGATGCGGTTGCCGGGGCAAAAGGATGCTGTCGGCACAGAAACACAGCGATGAATCTTTGCCTTGGCACTGAGCGTGCGCCCACCTCATGTCTGTTTGTCAGCTGATCTCTGACATGCACGCGCACAGACACACGCACAGACACACGCACAGACACACACACACACACACACACACACACACACACACCAACACACACATTGATATGTTCTATAGGTCCTTATACTCACTGTTAGCCTTGAACATAAGTTAGAGCAGTATAAATGACATGATAAGGCTGCTGTTTATTTGATGGTATGTACCTTATTTACAATAATTAGTGATATTGATTATTACTGTTTTGTTGATGCATCATTTACTTTATAACAGAAATGCTGTATAATGGCCTCATGAGACCTGCAATCCTTCTGACAGTGGACTCCAGGAGGTGTAGGGGGCGACATGGCCTCTATTACATCTTTTAAGTAGCGTTACAAAATTCTCTAAAATGGTCATATGACACATGTGGGCATTTTGACTAGGACTGCATGGTATTGTGAAAAAAAACTAACATTGCAGTTTTTTCCCTGTGATATGCAGTATATTGCCATATGGCAAATATTCAAGAATTTCCACCAGATGACTTGAACAGCACTATTTAAAAATATTAGTCATTATTAAATGATTGGGATGTGAAAATACAAATAAAAAAAAGTAAAAATAATATTAATAATAATAATAATAATGAGTGTGAACCATGTTTTCTTGAACATTAATGCTTATGAACCAAACATAATAGCAGGTGTGCGCTGTAACTACTCTTCTCAGTGTATCCCAGAAGCCTTAAATCAGAGTCTGGGAACCGTGCAAGTTTATCTTTTGTATCAAGCAGCAAAACAGTTGTAGCATGACATGTTTCATTTTATTTGTCTTACTTAGCATTGCACGTCCGACGTTGTGAGTATTGCACATACACATATGGCTTCTGTTCTTCTGCTGTTTTGCTCCACCATGTTTAGTCGCTACACTAAAGTTAGGAATGTCTTGTGCTACTTAGATAAGTGGACAGAAACACTGTACCACTACTTCATTTTAATTCAACCCTCCTGCATCCTTTCCTTCTTCCCCCTCTTTTCTCTCCCTTGTTTCTGCCTTTCACACAGCATAACTGATGCACTCCCAAGTGCTTATGGGAATTTCATGCTCATGGCCTATGATTTTAATGCATGGATGCAACCATTTCATCTCTCTCTTCCTTTCTCTTTTCTCTTTCTCTCCCTCACGTTCTTTTTTTCTCCCTCTCCTTCCCCCTCTCTCCATCACTCCACTCTATTCTCTTTCGCTGTCTCTCTTCGGTCACGTACACACTCGTGACGGTGGAGTGTGCTGTTGAAAGGCTCACTACAGTGAGGGTGAGGGTATTTCGTTTGAGTTCTTTTTACTTGCTTGAAGAATATTTTCCCTCATGGCCTTGGGACCATAGAAAAAACCTGTGCATACACACACACACACACACACACACACACACACCCTTCTTGCACAATGTAACATGCTGCAATCTCAGGATAGAGGTGTTTGAGCTTTTCACCAAAGACCTGTACAAGCATAATTACGTGCTTCCTGCAGCTTAGCTTCTCTAGTGGCTTTTTTCGCTCAGCTCCAGCTTTTAGTCTATATGGCACTATAAGCATGATTCCCTTTAACCTGTGCAGTGTATTGTATTATACAGTATTGCAGTGTATTACACAGCTGGAGTGTTTCTGTTAGCTTGTTGCTATTGTGTTCCCTCAGGGCTAACATACTAGCTCATGGCTTGGGCCACTATAAGGCTTGGGCCACTATAACTTCTTCTCTGAATGTAGCAGGTAAAATTCAACTCTACGCAGTACCATTCTACATTTGGTAACACCATAAGCTTTAATAAACTTGAAATGGAAACATTAACTAACTAAGTCACATTTTCAGGCACTTTAACAGACCTCATATTTGTTGTATTGTGTTTTAGTTGGCCACAGCTGTGGAGAGTTTACCGTCTATGCTCTGACTAGTTATCAGCTCGACGCCAGAACACACTGGATTTTATCAGTCAGACAGAAAACTAAAGTGTCGCAAGCAGCGAGATACAGTTACAGGATTTAACCTCTTCAAATCCAGCCGTATTGCATACTAAGGCCTATTATTCGGTAGCTGCAAGAGCTGTGCAGACTGGTTGGCTTATTCTTAGATTATAGAAGTACGTTGTAACTCTTTGGGCCTGCCGATGGGCCCTGGCCAAGTAAGGGGTAAAAAAGTTACTCAAGTGTTTGTGTGAAGCTGTTAGTAGCCAGTAAACGAGATATCCCTGCATGTTGTACTCTGACTACCGCATTTCTTGTGGGTTTTTGCTGTAGCACCGTTTTCAGAATTGCCTGCCTTTACAAAGCACGATAAAACAACATGTCAGTTCAAACGGCCTCTTTCTGTCAAAATAGGCAGGTTTTTAGTGCTGAAATTCACAGACGCTCTGACGTGAGGCAGAAGTGTGGCTTGTGAGACTAACCCAAAGGTAGATGTATCAGCGTTACCCAACTTAATTTTCAATTGGTTATACTGGTTATACAGTTTTGACAACAAAAATAAGTTGCAGATACAAATCAGTCAATATACAGCATAAATCACATGCAAGTGAAGCCTTATTTATCATGTACCAGTGTTATTCATTGTTTTGTAATGATATTATAATCATATGGTAAAATGACAGTCATAGCCCCAGTCTTCTGAGGGTTAATGTATTCGTTTGAGTGCTATTTGGGCTCTGGAACTCTCACTTGTTAGTTTTGCAGCATATCACTGAAGTGTTTTGCCCTCATAGGCATCATTTGCATAAAAGTACAGTAAGTCAGCGTCTGGAAGAAAGACTCCCGCTGATGAGGGCTTCAGATTCTGTGCAGTCTGGACCTGGCGCTGTCTTTGGCCTTGGGTGGTTTTTCTTTCTCTCTCTCTCTCTCTCTCTCTCTCTCTCTCTCTCTCTCTTTCTTTCTCTATCTTGCTTTCTTCCTCTCAGTAAGTGACGTGAGATCCCTGTCCAATATTTATTCACTCCATCTGCGACGCTGCTGTTGCCAAAGTCAAGGCTTTACCTCAATGAGTCTCAAAGGGGTTATCTCTCCATCCTCTCCCTCTATTTTCTCCAGCGCTTTCTCTCTTTCTTTCTATTTTTCAGTTTTCAAACACTCTCTTCTCTTTTTTTTACCTTGCCGTCTTTCTCTCTCTCTTTTTTTTTGTAGTTTCTGGACATTTTTTTCTGCTCTCTCTTTCTCTTTACCCATCCTCTCTCTCCTTCTCTGTCACAGCCTTTCTATTACATTTCTGTCTCTCTTTCTCTCTTTCTCTCTCTCTGTCTCCCTCTCTCTCTCTGTCAGTCTCTGCCATTCCTCTTTCCTTCTATTCATTCCCACTGTCCATCCCATTCTCCATCCCTCTCATATTTATCTCTTTTACCTTCCTCCCTTCTTTCTCTGCTTTCTTCACCCTGTGCTGTCTATTTCTTTCTCTCTCCATCGTTTCCCTGCCACATTCCACCACTCTTTCTTTTCTTCGTCTCTTTCTTTCTGTTCATTAACACAGCCCATCCCGGGTTCCATCCCTCTCATGTTTATTCTGTTTTACCTTCTCCGCCCCGCTCTCCCTCTCCCTCTCCCTCTCCCTCTCCCTGTTAAACGTTTCACTCGTCTCACTCAGCTCTTCAGTAGGAGAGCTCATTATTTGCTGCTAGAGGGAGCGGAATGAGGGATTATGGGAAACGTTTGAGGACTTATTTCTGCTGCCTGTTTAAAAAGCAACCATGGCCAAGCTAAAGGACACACACACACACACACACACACACACACACACACACACACAAAGCGGCAGCCAACAGCAGAAGTGAATGTTTCCTAAATACAGTTCTAACACATAAATCCTCATATGACAGTCGGTGTGTAAATACTGTATATTCTGTTCCTCTCCCGATTCCTATTCCTTCTAATTAATCACAGGTATGTATATACAAATTAAACAAAAGACAAAAAAGAAGGACAAGAAAATGAAGGATGTTTTTCAATATGTACATGTACAAATGTGATGCTTTGAACCGACTGTAGATGTATACATCATACAAATAACGGCCTCCAATGGTGGTATTAATAAACATTAATACTTAAGGCACATTTCATGATACAGAATATTTAGTTTTGATCAATTGGTTTGATAAGTTATACAATGCAGTGAATTTCACAGTGCTGCGTTCACATGTTTGCATTGACAGAACATAATTCTTCATAGAGCTACGCGACTGACAGCAGCATGAAGCCACACAAATGTTAGGATTGTGTTGTAGGTGAGATGATGATGACCATCAGAGGGGAGCTTTAGTTGTGTAGATTGTTGTTTTAGAGAAATGAAGGAGGATGTCCCATACTGTGAGTTCATTTGGAATTTAACGAGACATTTGGCATCCAAAACTCCCCTAGAAAAAAATCAACATCCTGTAACGCGGGGAGCTCAGACACAGAGAGGGGATCCATTTAGGTATTCAACAAAAATGCCAAAAACGTGAAACACAGAAAATCAAAAAGTACAAAGCTCAGAAGTCGTCAAAAACCAAAACAGAAATCCCAAAAATCTCAAAAAATGACAAAAGCCCAGAAGATTATTCAATATGACACAAAAAAGAAACACAAAGATTAATAAAGGTATCAAAAGCTTACAGGAAATGAGACCAATAGGACAGTCCAGCGGATAATGCTCCACTAACACCTAGGGAAGGGAAGGCTTTTTAAAGGGAAGGATAATAAGCTGGGATAGGGAGCAGGTGAGAGGGGGCAGGTACGGGAGGGGCTAGGTGAAAGGGAGCAGGAGCAAAAGTCGACCTCTGGTGGCCGGCATGAGAAGTGTCCCGAGAGAGTATATCCCGAGATGACCTGACACATCCTGTTTATTCCACATCAGTGGTCTACAGAATGTTGCCACTTACAGTAACAGAATTTTCCACTGTGGCTCCTTTGGAACAATGGAATATCTGGTTTAGCATGTGAATGCAGCATAATGAAACGTGCCTTTGTTATGCCTTGATATGATCAGAAAAGCATATTGTTATGTAATGTGACATCATTTATAAGAATAATGATGAATATTGACGTGTTGACGCCCAGCTCTAGTTAGAGCTCCTGTCATTGTAGTATAACTCAGTTTATTGCATACATGTGATTCTGAAAGCTACAGTGGGAAATAACTGCCTTCAGCATGAATAACTGTGTTCAGCTGATTGTGTGATAATTGTGACAGGTGTGTTCAATGCAGCACTCAGTGTATAATGAAAGCTAAACCATCCTGTAATACTCCTGTGATCACTCGTCACACACACACACACACACACACACACACACACACACGAGCAGTTGGCTGCAGACCGGATGCTGTTTCTAATTGTTAATAGTGCAAGTGTTTCCCTGCCCCCTGTCCTCCTCCCCAGGGTGTTATTTTCCAGGCTCTAACACTGCTTCATTAAAGCTGCTTCACCCCTAGCAACCTGACCCCTGCATGGTCCAGGAGAGAGAGAGAGAGAGGCAGAGAGAGAGAGAGAAAGCAAGAGAGAGAGCTGATGGCTGGACCGGTTGCCTGGCCCTCTCTGGACTGCTCTGATACTGAAGCCCTTCAAAAACTCACCCAGCTGTAGCAGTGCATCCCACTAAACTACACACTCTCTCACCCTCTCTCGCTCTTTCTCTCTCTCCCTCTCTGGCTGTCTGTCTGTTTCTTCATTGCTCTTTCAGTAGCTCTCCTTTCTTTCTCCTTCTTTCTTATTTCTTTCTTTCTTTCTTTTTTCCTTTCTTTCTTTTCTCTCTTTCTTTGTTTACCCATTGTTTCTCTTTGTTTTCTCCATCTCCCTCTTTTCATTATGTTCTCTTCCTTGATCCTCCCTTTCTTTCTCTTTCTTTTTCTCTCTGTTTCTCTCTCTCTTTCTCTCTCTCTCTCTCTCTCTCTCTCCGTCTCTCTACGGCTGTTCTTGATCTCTCCAACTCCCCTCTCTCTCTCTCTCTGTTTGACACATACACTCTCTATCCCTTGTTTCTGTCTAAGGAATAGATACATAGAAGGATGGATAGATGAGGATTAACCTTTGCTGAGCATTCTGGTCTGTGTGTTAGGAGCAATATTGCACAAGTCCACACAGACACACATATATACACACAGCCTTGGGGGGGATATAAAGTGAATCCCTCACACACACACACACACACACACACAAGCATCTCTCCATTTTTTCCTTTAACCGTGTAGAGGAGCCTCCAAGCCTGCACTACATCACACACTGCAATAAAACAGTCAGAGCTTCTTGCGCAAACTTTCATTGAGTCTCCACACACATACATACTCTCTCTCCCTTTCTCCCTCTCTCTCTCTCTCCCCTTTTCTCACACACACAAGCGGTTATAACCTCCAAGAACACACACACATTTATCTTTCTCTGATTACCCCATCATCTGAGTCCCTGTAGCAAAGGCTGAGAGTTTGCTGCATTCTTATATAACTGCTCTCCTTTCACTCCGATTCCAAAGGTATTGAATGGAGCCCCATCACATCAGAGAACACAGTTTCACTGCTCTACAGCCCAGTGCTTTAGACTAGTGGTTCTCAAACTAGTCTAGAGAATACAGTTTCGCTGCTCTACAGGCCAGTGCTTTAGACTAGTGGTTCTCAAACTAGTCCAGAGAACGCAATTTCTCTGCTCTACAGGCCAGTGCTTTAGACTAGTGGTTCTCAAACTAGTCTAGAGAATGCAGTTTCGCTGCTCTACAGCCCAGTGCTTTAGACTAGTGGTTCTCAAACTAGTCCAGAGAACACAATTTCTCTGCTCTACAGGCCAGTGCTTTAGACTAGTGGTTCTCAAACTAGTCTAGAGAATGCAGTTTCGCTGCTCTACAGCCCAGTGCTTTAGACTAGTGGTTCTCAGACTAGTCCAGAGAACACAGTTTCGCTGCTCTACAGCTCAGTGCTTTAGACTAGTTCTCAAACAAATCCTCAGGGATCCCCAGATGGTTCACAGTTCACTCCAACCTAACTTGCAACGCATAGGGACCAGTTTAATAACCACTGTGTTAGAACCTCAAAGGGGTTTTTTACACCTCTGCCCGGACGCTAACCCTGACCTTAATCTTAACCTTAACCTTAGTCTGACCTTAGTCCTTACCCTAACCCTAAACCTGACCCTATTTCTTACCCTAACCCTAACCTAACCCTAACCCTGACCTTAAAATCTAATGATTTACATTGTGGGAACCAGATGAGAATACATTCAGCTGTGTGTGTGTGTGTGTGTGTGTGTGTGTGCGCGTGTGTGTGTGTGTGTGTGTGTGTGTGTGTGTGTGTGAGAGAGAGAGAGAGAGAGAGAGAGAGAGAGAGAGAGAGAGAGACAAGAAGAGGACAATTTTCAGAACACCATCTAACATACACTGTCTCCATAGCTGCTAATGCAGGAAACAGGAAGAAATATAGATAGGGAGAGAGAGAGAGAGAGTGAAAAAGGGGAAGAGACAGAAGAAGCAGAAAGAGAGAAGGAAAAAGGAGAGAGAAATAAAAAGAGAGAGAAAGCATGGCAGCAACACAAACATCTGGTGCTGGTTGTTACTGTAGTGGGTTGTGTAATGTGTCCTGAGGCTTTGGAGGTTTTGCTCTGAGGGCAGAAAACTTTCCCAGAGAAAAAGAGAGGAGTAAGTGAACCAGGCCATTTTTTTGTCCCAAAGGGCAGATACTATCGCCTCTCTGCTTTTGTTTTATTTTCATAACCCCTCTCATGAAGCACTCTCTGGTTAAGGAATATACAGAGGAGATGGCTCCCTATCAGCTAATGTGTGTGTGTCCTCTGCTTGACTCTGAAGACTTTGTTTGCTTTAACAGAGCATCAAGAGATGGGAAGTGGGCAAAAACCCACTTTAAAAAGCTGCACATGGTCCGCCCCCTGTCATTACATAGCCAATCAGTGGCCTTAAATGGCTGTGATGGCGATTGGGACACTGCTAATCAATGTTCAATAAACAGATGGTTCACATCCCTAACATCCACGCACACACAGATTCAGACCGTCTGATAACAGGCTGGAAGCTGCTCTCTTACATGGACCGTTCTACTGAGCAAGTTCCAACTGCAGTTGTGCAGTAAAAATTAAATAATAAACAATAAAGCATTCAAACATTACATATTCGCAAGGATTATGTTCTGATCTATTTAAACACAAGGCACTGATACTAAGAGATACTGAGATACTAAGCTGAATATGTACATATCCATCAATTAAGAGTTTCAGTCATACTTTCTATTGAGAGGTGGTTGTCCCAAACACCCGATTTCTACATTTACACTTGTATATAGTCACTTTTTATGTGTGCAACTGTTCAAAGTTGTGTTTTCTAGTCATGTACCATCTAGCATTTTTTAGTTAGCTAAAAATGAGTTAATATTGTCACTACTGAAACAGTCTTTCCCAAAACGTTTGGTAAAGATTTGATACTCTTGTGATTGTTTTGTTAGTAACAAAATTAAATGTTGAATTGTTTGTTTAAAAAATAAACATAATTAAGATATATGGGAACACGAAGCAACATGATTTTAGCCTAAAGTTTAAGTCAGTTAAAAGTCTGAAATGTGTTTTTAACCCTGACCTGTGTAAGGCGCATAATTAATGTACATATTTCTGCTGCTTGCATCTCTAATTTTGTTGTTTTTTAGTTTTTGACATAATTTGAGAATGCTTATTCCACTTAACATTGTGTGGAAATTCCATAATAAACAGACTAAAAGAAATGGCCTAACATTAGGTGAAACAATGTTCGTTTACACTGACCAACATTAAAAGTAAAGTATGCTTTTCCTTCTATAGTAAAGGTATCTTATTATAGCAGCAACACATATATAAGTTTTAAATTCTGCAAATACATAGAAATTGTGCACTAAAGTTTGCCGGAAAACTGGATGTTGAAGTTTGTTACTAGTAAATTTGTGATTACAATATCAATAAAACCTTGAAAGGGGGCTCCTAAACTTTTGCATAAGCCTACATGCAAACACTGCGGTACAAAAGCTTCCTAATCTGTTTTTGTATTAAGGTACTTTTGCATGTCATATTCAGTATTTCAAGCACTTAGACAACAAGAAGTTATTCAAGGATGAATGATATACTTTAATAATCGGTTCCTAGGATTTCATGCAGTCATTTTAAAGTCATTTACAGCTCTGTTCATCATTCTGGACACCTCTGAACTATCTATCAAACTTTCAAAAGGACAGCAGTGCATGTGTGTACACACGTCTAGGTTGTTGAGTTGCACTATAATAGACTGTAAACAGGCCTGAGAAGCCATGTGAGTGTATTTGTCCCAGAGCTTAAGACTGATCTATCTTCACCATGCCTGCAGCAATAATATTCTTCAGATTCTTGTTTTAACTTCTACACGTGTTCGCTATTTCTCTGCACAGTAAGAGGAACAGAAAGCACTCTATTCATTTGCACTAATATATGTCTCCTCTGTTGGAAGCTTGCCAGCGTGGTACACACACACACACATACACACATTTTTTTCATTTTCACTCCAAACAGAACATTCCATAGAGGAGGGGCCCAGGGACCTATATGTAGAGCTGACAGCTGTGTGTGTGTGTGTGTGTGTGTGTGTGTGTGTGTTATAGGTCACAAGCTGTAAAGCTTGTAGTTTAAATGTGGTCAGTAAAGCAAACATCCTGTATCTCTCCTGAAAGAGAGAACTGTGTGTGTGTGTGTGTGTGTGTGTTTCTATCGACTCTCCTTTGCTTCATTAGTTGTATAGTTAATCAATGATGTCTATTGTTGTTCTCCATTAAGGCCTGGCTGGATTGACTCTGAACGATAAAGAGAAGAGAGAGAGAGAGAGAGTGGGTGAGAGATGGAGTGAGTGTGAGAGAACGAGGGGGATGGGTTTGACCTAAAAACCTTGCGCTATTTCTAACCTCCCGTGAATCAGCTCCAGTTCCTGTTAAGTTGTATAAACCAGGCTGAGTGTGGTGCATCAGAAGCAGCTCACTAGCGGTCTGGACGCCATGCTCCGGTCGGTTTTTCACCCAGGAACATCCAGTCTGCTGTTTAGAACACGTTTAAAACAAGTACTTAGCTCAATATACAACAACCAACTGTATCATTCTCCAACAAACACCATCATTCTCCAACAAACACCATCATTCTCCAACACACACCATCATTCTCCACAAACGCCATCACTGTCTGAACACAATCAGTTTCCATCAATCACCAACATTCTCCAAAGCCATCATTCTCCAACAGACACCATCATTCTCCAACA
>CM067474.1:13557045-13565047 GCA_034552555.1 Semaprochilodus insignis | reverse complement strand
AGATGGTAAGAGAGGTAGAGAGAGGCGGTGAGAGAGATGGTAAGAGAGGTAGAGAGAGACAGTGAGAAAGATGGTAAGAGAGGTAGAGAAAGGCGGTGAGAGAGATGGTAAGAGAGGTAGAGAGAGGCGGTGAGAGAGATGGTAAGATAGAGAGGGAGAGGTGGTAAGAGATGGAGAGATCTCTGTCAGTACTGTATTAATATAAAGAGTGTAGCTCAGCAGACTGAGGGATAAAAGCTTCATCTCAATCGGCGCTGCCGTACAGGTGGCTAACCTTGAGCCACATGCTAACAAGCCAATTTATGGACCTTTAATTAGCACACAGCATGCATAATTATTCCTGTATTGAGCAGAAGAACCTCACACACACACACACACACACAGTATAGTACCACTACTACAGGTAAATGTTGTTTAGGTAAATGTTGTGGAGAATTTGTGTGGTCCAATATCTAGGATTTTTTTTCTTATAACACACTCACACACACACTCACACACACACACACACACACACACACACACACACACACACACTACATAACACATACACAACACACAATACATAACCAACACCCCCCATAAACACAACCATACACACGCACTACATAACACACACTCACACACACACGCACACACACACACACACACACACACACACAACATACCCAACACCCTCACATACACACTCATACACACACCCACACCCACCCACGCCCACACACACACTGAATGAGGTTTATTAAATATTAAAAAGGATGGAACAGAGCAGGGAAGAACAGATGTGCTCCATTTTGTCGTTTTCTCCTTTCGGCTGCTGCAGTGGACAGAAACGTCCTCAACCTTAAACAAGGTGCTCATCCCTTTTATTCATCCCTGTTTCAACCTCTTCTCTTCTCTTCTCTTCTCTTCTCTTCTCTTCTCTTCTTCACTTCCATTCCTTTCCCTTCCTTTCCCTTTGTCCCCTTTCTCTCTTCTCCTCTTTCTTCCTCCTCTGTTCTCTTCTTATAATTTTCTCATGCTTCTATCCTCTACCTGCCCATCTTTTGTCCTCTAGGCCCATTTTCCACCTAGCTCATTTCTCTTGCTTTTCCCCTCTCAGTCTTTATTCTGACCCACCGTTGCTCCCTTCCATCATCTTTTCACTTGCATAATCACTCTCCCTCTCTCTTTAAATCCTGCCCTAGAGTTTTGAGATCACCTCACACTCACTCATCGTCTTTACTTTAAGCTTCACTACAAATTAAACACACGTTTCTCATCATTTCTGAGACTTCACTCTTTTTTTCCATTGCTTCTTTATCCATGTCTTCCTTCTAGCTCCTCTCATCCCTTTCGCTGTCATTTGCTCCTGTTTCACATGTCGTCCACATTCCATGTAAGCGGGTGTACTTAGCTAATGTGACTCCAGATGTCTGCGTGTGAGTGTGGGTCTGAGTGCCTGTGTTTATATCTGAGTAAACGGTCCTGAGTTTGTTACATGTGTTTTCTTTCGGTTCCTGGGGTTAAGATTATGTTTAGCTTCAGGGTAATGAAGCTTAGAAAAGCCTTATTATAAATGTATAAACATACACTGTATATATATACACACATATACACATATATATTTACATGTGGGACACATTATTATTACATGTAAGTACATACAAGTAGTTACACATATATTAAACATATTTCTGTTATTACATATTACTATATATACTTATATACGCTCAACGAACACTTCATTAGGAACACCTCCTTGTATGTACATTCATTGCCCATTTTATTAGCTCCACTTCCCATATAGGAGCATATTCTGTAACTACAGACTGTAGTCCATCTGGTTCTCTGCATACTTTGTACCCCGCCTACCCCCTTTAGCCCTGCTCTTAAATGGTCAGGACCCCCACAGGACCACCACAGAGCTGGTATTATGTGGGTGGTGGGTCACCGCAGTGACACTGATGTACTGGTGGTGTGTTAGTGTGTGTTGTGCTGGTACGAGTGGATCAGACGCAGCAGTGCTGCTGGAGTTCTCATCACGATTTCATGATTTCCTCCTGAAATGACTGACTTTAGTGGGCGAGTGGTGTGTTAGTGTTAGTTAGTGTGGTGTACTTGCTTTCTTTAGGGCACTCTCCAGAGCGGACGCTGGCTGACTGTTCAAGCTAGGTTTATACTTGAAGCTGTCCGAATTGTTGTAACATTATGCTTACTGCTCGCACTGCACTGCATTTAGAATGAATTAATTTGAAGGGAGATTTGTTGAGCAGGTTTTGCCTCCACAGGCCCGTATATTAGAGCTCTATGATATCATTCCACAGAGAGTACTGTCTTAAAGGCTCCACCGTTTCTTGGCACAGTAATGAAATTCATGCGTTGTTTATGTGAATGGTTGTTTCACCAATTTTTTCCCCTTATGTTAGTTGTGCACGTTAATTATTGTGTTGTTATCATCATTTTATGTTGACTATGTATTCATTTGCAGGATTTTCTACACGTTTACGCTGTCCCACCCTCGCATGCGCTGGATTGGTTAACGACCTGTTTCCATACATGACGCTGAAATGTAGTATTGTGCCGCGACCTTTACTAGAAAGTGTTCATATATGATAAAATAGACAGTGAGTGCAGATACAAGGCGGTGTTTCTAATAAAGTGCTTGGTGAGTGTATAAAATATGTGGAGCATCTTATTCCATATTAATATAGAAATGTATGTATATTATATATAATATATATGGCTCATATGTATCACCTCATGTCCTGACATGGCATAAAAACAAATGTGTGCGTGTGTGTGTGTGTGCATCTTGTGTGTATGTGGAATAAGTGCGGTGTTGCTGCATTCGTTTCTTTCCAGTGCAGTATTGTGGAGATATTTGGGCAAACAGTTGCACAATTGCACTCTTGGTTTTATAGTCGCCATCAATGTTATGGAGTTGCAATAAAAAACAACAAAATAATAACTCAGGAGATTGTTTCAGGAGAAGGGCTGTTTTTTTTTGCCTTGAGGCTGTGTGTGTTTGATGAAGTCATCAGCTATGAACTCTGAGTGCATAGCGGTTCAGGGTTTATTGTATTACCCCATTGTGGCACTCACATAAATATTAGATCTTAACCCTTTAAACTGCTGGCTTATTTTTCCATCATTAGTTTCAAGACACGTTATTCAGTGATTGCCATAAAACTGATTTGATTTTAAAGTTATGAGAGTGATGAATAAGGGTCCTTAGGGTTTAAGGAGTTAAAGCTTTTTTTTGGAGGGGGCGGGTCTCCCTGACCACTTTATTGGAAACCCCTCTCTTGAAGCCCCACCTTTCTGTTGTACAGTTACAGACTGAAGCACCTGACTTACAGGTTGCGTAAGTCCCCCCTTTAACCCTTCGTTTATGGTCTTTTTCTGACCACAGAGCTGCTCTTAGCTGGGCGTGTTTGTGGGTTTCGGCCTGGCAGTGACAAATTTGTAAAACCCCAACACCACCACTGAGTCTGTTACACTTACAGACTTTTACCAGCACCACTTATGCACGCTATCATGGCTGCTACCGTGCCATTCTCAATACTGTCCCGAGATTGATCCACCACCTAGGTAATATCTGGATGCCAGTGGTCCTGTGTTTAACTGACCAATGATGAAAGAGGTAGAGGGGGGCTGATGAACTGTAATGTAACAGAGGGACTACAGTCTGTAATTGTACACCTATAATGGATCTATAAGGTAGATGGAGCTCATAAAGTGGCCAGTGATTGGAAGTAGTGGGTAAAGGGATGCCGGCGTCGATGCGAGTATGAATCACAGCTTTGCTGTCGTTACGGTTCCTCTGGAGACTGGAGGCTCCATGCCTTCCTCCAGCCCACATGCTGCCTTTCTTAGTCTCAGAGAAGAAAGGCCTTCCAAGCTTAGGCCATCTGCTGCTGCAATTATGCCTCTTCAAAACCCATCAAATCCGTCCTGATGGAGATGCTTTTCGTCTGCTCTGAACATTGGCGTTTCGTTAACTGATCTAATTCTTTTAAAAGACTTATAAAATCGCTTTGTACTCTCGTTCGTCGTAGCATTTTAGCCTTAGCTGTATTTGAATCACTGTGTCTACATGATTAAGCATGGCCATTATTTAAATAGCATAGTAACCTTAAAGACAGCTGTTCATTAAAGACGAGCTTGCAATTTCAACGTTATTTCGAATGTAAGTATGTTGGAAAACCAACACCGCCATCTTTCAGCCTGATTTTCTGTCTGTACTTTTGCCGTTAACTTGTAATTTGAGGCAGTTTTAAACCAAATACGAATTGCATCTGTTTTGTTTTCACTACAGTTTTTTGAAAGCTGAAACAGTCAATCAGACTAAATCGCTTGGGTCACAACAAAGGCTTTTTTTATTTTTCACCATCTGTAGAAGAAAGCATAAGGGCACTTCAGCCAGATGAATGGATGCAAATGGGTAATTGCATGAAAAATGAAAGCTCTCATTGCTTTCTTATGTATCTGTCTTTCATATCACAGTACTCTTTCAGCAGTCTATCAGTCTTGAAGGGGAACTTATGCGTTTCCCATTAATCACCAGAACTTCTTACAATGAAATGCTGGTGGAAGCGCAAACAAAATCAAGTAGCATTATTGGGGGGAAGAAGCATGCTCGTCAGGGTTGGGTGGTGGGTGGGATTACACAAGGGCTTGTCATACTTTTACCATATTAACGACATGCTCTGGCTTGATGTTTAAGTCTCAAATGGAAAATCAACATTATACTGATTAAGATATGATATCAGTGGTAGAGAATTGGTCATTTTGGAAGACACAATCCTCTTTGAATACTCAACATGCTTGCAGACATCAGATTCATCCTCTCTGGGAAGGGGCCTGAAACAGCTAGAATGATCTTGTGCTGTATGCAGTACACATTTCCACCAGAGAGGTCTCCAAATCCCTGAATCTCACATAGTGCATCTTTAATCTAGTCTTGCCTTCTAAAGGCAAAGGCTAAAGGAGTTTAGTGTAATGAATTCAGACCTTTTATTCTTTTGAGACTTAAGAAAGACTTTTCTCCTTGTGGCTACTAAACTGATGGAAAAAATTAAATTTCCACGAATTTCCACTTTATGCCAAATATACTGGATCACTCAAGGTATGTTTGGTATCTGAAGTCAGAAAGACATTAATCTAATGTAGCCAACAAGTGAAGGAAGTCTGTGTCACCCAGTATACAATAAATCATAGTCCTTATACGTGACTATAGGCCTGCGTATAGGCACCACTACGCTAGTTCTGTAATCTACACAAATGGACAAAAGTACTAATATTTGTGCATCATACTTTTATACAAAGCTAATGGGTGGGGTACATGCTTCCATTCATCCTTCGCTGCATTAGCTTTGTAGCTCCTAGCAAACTTTAGACACCAAGCATGTCTTGGCTGATCCACTATGTCTATGATGAGGAAATTGTCGTATCATGGATGTACAACTGTGCTAGTTATGATTTAAGATGTTATCAGCGTGACTTCCTTGCCTGCATTACCGGTAGTTACCACAGCCCTGCCACACACACACGCGCAAACACACCCACACACCCCTGCAGTGAAGTGTTCTGCAGGTCCTGTGTTTAGCCCCTGTGTCTAATATTGCATTCTAATGCGTCTCTCTCTCTCACTCTCTGTCTGTCTGCGTTCTCCGTGAGGGAGAGATCAATGCGGCGGTTAGACGAATGTGCTCTCCCTCTTTTTCTCTCTCTCTCTCTCTCTCTCTCTCTCTCTCTCTCTCTCTCTCTCTCTCTCCTCTTCTCCTTTCAGAAGCGTCGGGCCGTGGATAAAGCGCTCCACACACACACAAAGCATCAAATGGAGCGACCGAGCACCTGTGCTCTGTGCCCACCCCCCCACACACAGTACACTTAATAACTGCTTATCACACACATGAGCACACATTATTAACATGGTCACAGACTTTGATGCATGCGCGCGCACACACACACACACACACAGACACACACATGCTCTTTTTATACTTGTGACTCCAATAGACTCCAGCAGACATCTGGTCACTAGTGCAGTACAGTGTGTGTGTGTGTGTGTGTGTGTGTGTGGGTGTGTGTGTGTGTGTGTGTGTGTGGAGGGGGGGGGGTGGTTATTACTTATTCCAAACCGCACCGTAGCTGATGTGACTTGCTTTCAGACTCAGCCCCATCCCCCTTGTTACAGTGTGTGTGCGTGCGTGCGTGTGTGTGTGTGTGTGTGTGTGTATAAAAGCCAGAGAAAATTGGGACAAACTTACAGAACCAACAAAATATATCAGACTTTATAAATTCCATGTGTCACTACAGGGAACCCTGACTGTTAAGACATATTGGCTTATATTATGTAAAATTATGTTGTGGTGGGAGGAATTACTAGTACCGTACTAGTAGAGGAGCATTCCCATTTGGTTTACATGACATATCAAAATGCAAGACATGCGAAGCGAGCTCACCAATCAGGGTACAGCGCACACTTTGTTTTGAGCTTGTTTTGAGCTGCTGGACAGAGCTTGGCTCTACCTAATGAAAACTGTTCTCCTTCAGTGTTTTGTGCTTATGATCATTTTAATAGACATCATTTCTCCTTGTGGCTATTAAACTGATGGAAATAAAATAATTTCCACAAATTTCCACTTTATGCCAAATGTAGTGGATCACTTAAAGTATGTTTGGTATGTGAAGATAGTAATCTAATGTAACCAACAACTGAAGGAATTCTGTGTCACCCAGTATACAATAAATAATATTCCTTAGACGTGAGTATATATACCTGCGTTTACGCACCACTATACTAGTTCTGTAATCTACACACTACACTAGTTCTGTAATCTACACATTACACTAGTTCTGTAATCTACACACTACACTAGTTCTATAATCTACACACTACACTAGTTCTATAATCTATACACTACACTAGTTCTATAATCTATACACTACACTAGTTCTGTAATCTACACACTACACTAGTTCTGTAATCTACACACTACACTAGTTCTATAATCTACACACTACACTAGTTCTGTAATCTATACACTACACTAGTTCTGTAATCTACACACTACACTAGTTCTGTAATCTATACACTACACTAGTTCTATAATCTATACACTACACTAGTTCTATAATCTATACACTACACTAATGCTAAAATCTACACACTACACTAGTTCTATAATCTATACACTACACTAGTTCTATAATCTATACACTACACTAGTTCTATAATCTATACACTACACTAGTTCTGTAATCTACACATTTTCTGCTTCTCATGATGCATACACATTCACTAATGATGTCTGGCCTCTCAAGTGGCCAGTCCATTTTGTTTTTTTGTATTATTTGCTATTTTTGTCTACCCATAGCAGTAAGTTGTTCTCTCACAGTGGAAGTGGAAGGATGTCTACTATATATATCTCCTGAAAAATAAGGACTTGAAATACATAGTAGCTGTTTGGACTGGAAATAAAGAAATGAAGGTGTGGCCTTGGCCTTTTGTACAGCATATATATAATGCATTCAGGACATATGCATCATCCCATGTCCCAACAACATACAAAAACAAACCCGTGTGTGCTTTGTGTGAGTGTGTGCTTTGTGTGAGTGTGTGTGCTTTGTGTGAGTGTGTGTGTGTGTGTGAGTGTGTGTGTGTGTGCGTAATGTCAAGGAAAAAAAAGAAAGCTTCCTTTTTAGCATATTGCCAACATATGGCTCGCTTCCGCCATGAGCTCCAAAGCAGCCTGTTCAGAGCCAATTTTTTTCATTGGGTCATGACTGTGTGTGCGTGCCCGGTGTGTGTGCCTCACAGGTGTAGTTTGGCTAGCTCGGTGTGGCTGGAGGCTGATCACACGGGTGGCATTGTTTATTTTATTGACTGTCATGTTTTTCTTTGGTTTCTTTTCCCCCTGTTCTCCCTCTCTCTGTCTCTCTCGCTCTCTCCCTCTTCTCTCTTGCCAGTATCCTTCTGTTCCTGCAAAAGCGTGTGTGAAAATGTTCTTGAGACTGA
>CM067474.1:13537045-13552045 GCA_034552555.1 Semaprochilodus insignis | reverse complement strand
ATATCAACAACTGCCATCATTCTAAAACAAACACTGCCATACCCCAGCAAACACCAACTTTGCACCAAAATACATTAACAAGCCTCAGCAGTCACTGTCCTGCAACAGTCACCAGCATTCTACAACAATCACCGACAGTCCACCAACAAACGTTATCATACTCCCAACAAGCATTCATTCTGCAGCAACTGCAAGCATTGTCTTGCAAACACAGTATTCCATCAGACGGCTCCAACAATCACTAACAGTCCAGCAAACAGTCACCAGCAATCCACCAACATTGTCCAAACATCAACCACCCACCAGCAACTACCAGCAGTCAACCAACAATCACCAGCAATCCACCAACATTCTCCAAACAAACATCAGCAGTCCATTCTCCAACATACACTCAAATCAATAACATGTACCTATCATGATCCACCAAACTCCATAATCCCCCAACAAACCCTATCATTCTCCCACAAACATGAGCATTCCCCAACATTCTACAACAACCATTCCACTACCAATCACCAACATTCCACTGACAAATGCCAACACCCCTCTCAAACGCCAACATTCCCTTAACAATCACCAACATTGCACCAGTAATCACCAACATTCTGCCAACATTGCACCAATGATCACCATGTCACCAACGTTCCACCAGCAAACATTAACAACCACCAACATTCCACAGTCAGTCACCAATATTCCACCAACAATCTACAGCAGTCACCATCACTCACCAACAAGCACTAACAAACATTCACAAACAGTCACAATAATTACCATTTACCGCACCCATTATTCTACAGTGGTATTCCCACAATCATCCGACTAGCCACCAACAAAATCACCTACATTCTTCAACAAACATCTTTGACCTCCTTTAAATAGTTTAACAATGATTAGATAAACAGGACTGTAGTCAGTTTATTCTGATTCAGGTGGACATTGAGTATTAATTACCAATCAAGTTTACTGATCAAAGTGAAAGACAAAAACGATTCATGTTCAGTGTATGATTGATGCTGTAATTAATTGAGAACTGACATACAGTCAGTATGTACAACACACACATACAGCATTAATTGAGAACTGACCTGGAGCCACAGGCCTGTACACTAATCTGCTCCTGGACCACATGGTTTTGTCAGGGAAAATGGGCCTTCAGTGTGACTCAGTTATAATAAACATCATTTACATACAGGCTTTATCACTGTAGCTGCATAAAGGCCAGTTTATGTCTCTCGGCTCCTTTCCTGGCTGACTGCTTTGAGTGCAATGATGTGACTGACCTCACATTCACATAATACTAGCTTCGCTAACAACCCATAAGTGTCGGGGACGAGAGAGAGAGAGTGGCTGCTGCAGAAACATTTGAGAGCAGACAAATTTTTACATTTAGTTGAATTTGCGATGAGTGATTTTACATTTTTTCATTGCTCAGTTTCAGGGCACCTTTTTTTTTGCCTTTTACTCGTATTTCCATCTCTGCTGGAGACAAGGCGCAGCTCGCCATTCCGTTAGAAATGACTGTGCTGAAAGTGGGCGGTGTTGAAGAGGCAGCGCAAACGGACAAATTACACCAATTGCACGCCACTCAGGGGCTGGTAGCATTGAGGGCCAGCGAAGAAGCTTCCTTCAGCAAATTCCACATTTCTCACTTTCTTTTAATTATAGCTGGTTCTGTATATTTGTTTTTTTTTGAGGAATTATTCTAGTGCTACAAATGATCTATACGTTCCTGCTTGTAAAGATGTAGTAGAAGCAGGGAAGAAGGACAATTTCTTAATGGCTCTTCATAATATTTTAATATTATAATATTTTAATATAAACAACCTTCATTCATATATGAATATCTCATCACCGTCCAAAGAAAAATAAGTACCTCCAAAATGGCAAGTATACAGGAGAGGGCAAAACCCTAATCTAGTTTTAATGTAAGTCAATAGAACAGGACTTTTTTTTTTCAAGCAGTTTTTCAAGCACCTTTTCTGTTGGTCGATTCATAATGGAATTTTCACACAATGTAAACAACAGCTCATGTGATCAAATGATGCCTAAAAGCAAAAATCATCAAAAATGGATACGCCATCACTGTCATCACATCACTGTAGAAGCCAATGTTAAAGCCAATGTTTAAGCTTCTTTCTTAGCTCATCTGGAAGCCCCGTTAAGAATATTAGGAGTGAGAATTTAAATAATTATGTGACAATAAAAAATATTTTTCTATTTATAATTTAGGGTAAAATTGTAAAATGGTCCAGAATTGAAATGTCCCTGAGTCTCAGAACATTACGCACCAGAGATGTTAGAGTGAAAGAAGGATAGAGCGAGAGAGAGAGAGAGAAAGAGAGAGAGTGTTTTTATTACAAAGCCTTAAGGTGGTAACAGTGCTGATTTAAGCTGAGGTGGTTCTTTATATCAGCACACACACACACTTTGGAGGGCCACAGGGTGATAGAAAGTCTAGTTAAGCCATTAAAGCAGACAATTGGCTCAAATTGAGAGGGAGATGGAGAGAATGAAGGAGAGAGAGAGACAGAGAGAGAGAGAGGGCGAGAGAGAGATGAAGAGAATGCGAGGCAGGAGAGAATCCACTTGACAACTTAATCTGAGCCCCAGGACCTACACACACACACACACACACACACACACACAAGCACACACAGACACTTTTTCCTGTAATTCCAAAACACTTGACTGCCGGAGAAAGGACATAAAGCGTATGTGTGATAGAGAACGGCATAAAACTAAAGAAATGTACTCATACATTAACAGCAGCAAGGGTGGTCCGGCCACCCACCTCCTCAGCTGGTGTATGTCAGAAAGGAATTCCTCTTGTACTCTTACTATATAGGATGAACACGATGACGCTGGGTTCTTGCATCCCCCTGCCTCCTTAGGTCGTCATCTCTTTTTCGCAGACAGTCTGATATACCATAGCAAATATGTGCTGTCATTGGTCATGTGCTGTCGCTTACACCTGATCCAATTGATGGTAGATTGATGGTGCTTGGTGTGGCTCAGAGGTTAACACCACTACCCACCAGAGAGCTACCACTCCATGTGGGAGACGGGGGTTCGAATCCCAGTCTGGGTAGCAAATACTGAGCTACACCAATAAGAGTCCTTGGGCAAGACTCCTAACACTGCACTGGCCTACCTGTAATACGAATAACCTTGTAAGTCGCTGTGGATAAGAGCATCAGCTAAAATGCCGTAAATGTAGAATCGGAATCAGGAACTGGACAATTTTAATGTCAGAAAAAAAAACATCCTTGCCTTTAAGATCTACAGAAAGGAAAGCATATGTCCCATAATCTATGTTCTCTTTTAATAGTTCATGTTCCATGTCAGTCCAGAGACATGCTCTGGCTTTAGAACTTTCTCTTTCCCTTTTTCACTGTGGTCATGCTTCCAAAACAGCGATGCTTTTAGCGCTTATGAAACCTGAAGGTGGGCTTAAATTATTGACATCGTGCTTCCATTAAAGTTGTTAGAAACTAAAAGGATTTTTTTTTTTGGAAAGGCGCCTTTTGCTCGCCTCCCTCCATGATACTTGTTAATTGGCAAGGGCATGCAGTCTTACCGTCGCCAGACTACACACGCTGTTTTACACCAATTCAAAAATGTCCCTGAACAACAGGCCTCGTTCACCACGTACACAGTCTTCAGACAGATTCTGCCATTTATCAAGCCCAGCTCTTATTTGGGATTTGTTCTTAGGTAGGAACAGAATCTACGCACACATGAGAGCACAAAGGCGAGAAGATTAAGAACACGTGATAAACCTGACATAGACTTTTTCTTAGGACCTTATTAAGAACAGTTGAAGGAAAAAACGTAGGAAATCGTTGGTGAATGAGGCCCAGTGTTCTTTTTTTTACAATGGCAGCTTGTAACAATGCAGCATCACTGTACCCAACTATTTCTGAACTTAGCTGAACCGCTGTAGCTCCCAGCTAATAGCTAGTGAGCTAAGTAAGCAGTGAAGTTGACTGTGGTAAAGAAAACACGGGATCAATACTTCTGACGAGACACTAGCAGTCTTCAGTTGTTGGCGCTAGATTCCTATGGCTGTTGGTTTAAAAGTTAGGCTTGTGCTTAATTAGCCTGTTATGCTGTTAGCTAGTTGCTGGAGGTCGTCTTCACTGTCCCAACTTGTCCCAGTCCCCCCAATACCATTTTCTGACTACACTACTGTTGTGTGTGTGTGTGTGTGTGTGTGTGTGTGTGTGTGTGTTTGGTTTTAATGTCTTCATGGGGACCAAATGCCCCCAGTCTGATGAAACATGAGCATCTAGTGGTTGTGGGTACATTAGTCTGCTTGCAACTAGAACACAAACATGTTTTTTCCTCTAAAACTGCAGTTTTTATTAGAAAAGAGGGTCTGTTGGTTGCTGATTTTAAGGTTAGGGTTGGGTTGCACACACACACACACACACACACACACACACACACAGCAGTGTACACTAGTGTGTATGTGTGTAGTGTGTTGGTCCTGCCAGGCGTCCCTGTGACTTGTGCCTTTGTCTTCTTGGAGTCGGACCTCGTAAAACAGAACAATTAGCAATTGTGTATGTGACAAGCGCACAGCACCCTGACACTCTCTGTCCCTTCTCTCTCCCTCGCTCTCTCTCTCCCTCGCTCTCTCTGTCCCTTCTCTCTCCCTCGCTCTCTCTCTCCCTGGCTCGTGCTCGGTGGGCCCTGGGTTTGTGCGATGCTCGTTTCTTTTGCCTTTATTGCTCCTGATTGGCGTTGAGGGGGGTGCCCTTATCGCCGTGGTAACTGCTGGGGGATTTATTGGGAGGCGGTTGCCGTGGGGACCCGCTAACCGGGCGATGTCGTTTAAGTCGTTTAAGGACTTTGGCGTTTCAGCCGAGCGAATTGGCTCCTTCTGCAAGAGATGGATGAACAGAGTTCAGAGGTGTGTGCTTTCTCTCGCACTCTCCCTTCTTCCTCCTTTCTCCTTATTCCTTTATTCATTTCCCCTCTTTATCTCCGTCCCTCTTTCTGTCCCTGCATCTGTAAGTGCGGAATAACACACGGTGCATTCAGAACAACGGCTTCCACCGTGGCCCTTCATACACTAATTAGCAAACCATTGTCTTCTGTTCTTTTTATTTCTTTCCTCCGTTTCTTTTCTCCCTTTTTCTTTCTTCGCCTTGCTTTCTTGCACACATCTCACATAAGCTGCGCGTTTCTTTCAGCAGTAATCTAGATATGCTAATCTAAAATTCTGCTTCTGTCCTTTTTGTTCTCTTTCCTCCGTTTTTTCCTTCCTACTTTCCATTTCTGTCATCATCTCGGTTCCATCTTTATTCTGCACATTCAGCTTATGATGTTATTATATTTGTCCTTTACTTTTTTGTTCTCTTTCTTTCTGCCTTTCTTTCTTTCTTGCTGGCTTTAATGTTGAATCTACAGCAGCACAAGCCCTAGCTGTCACGTGAGGGAGTTCTTTCTTTCATTCTTCATGCCAGCGTGGCATTGCGGCCTTGTCACCTTCTCTTTCAGCTCATCATTCTTTCCTTAAAGACAGTTCCCTTAAAAGACTTTTTACACCGTCTTTATGCTTTCCTTCTTACTGATGTTTTTGCTTTCTTTTTTTTCTTACCAATTTTCTTTTCCTTTCTTTCACAGTCTCAATTTTCACTGTAATTTACACTGGAGATGCTGCTATCCTTTCTTGAGAGCAATACAATCAAATTTACAGTTTTCCCCTCATTCATCTAAATGTCATCCATCTGTCAAGACATGTTTGGTGCATGGCGTTTGCTACTCTAGTTTAGTGCTGGAGCTACAAAGCTAATGTAGTTAACCAGAAGCGGCGGCTTCTACCCCACTGATTAGGGAGCTGTTAGAGAGTCATCTCACGGTAATCTCTGACACCGTATGATGCACCGTTATCAGTGTAGCTAAGCACAGTAGCTTCCTATCGGCTACAGAACTGTGTAAATGATTCACTAAATGATTTCTTTACATGTCGTTGTTGTTTATGGGATGACAGCGCTGAAATCCAGGCAGCTGCGCTGACAGAACCAGAAAAATGCTGCGTCATTCGGCGTTGTCGGGCTTTCACTTCTGAATATAGATTTGTATATTTTTGGATTCAGCACAGAGGAGCATAACGGGGTTCTCTCTGTCTCTCCCCATGTATTCAACTCTCTATCTCTCTCCTCCTTTCTATTTGTCTCGCCCTCTGTGATTCCTACTTTTGCACTGTCAGTCACTCTCTTCATCATGTCTTACTTCTCTCTCTCTCTCTCTCTCTCTTCCGTGATTCCTATTTGAACTCATTCCTTTCCACTTCTTTCTCACCCTCGTTCTGTCTTTCGCTGTCTGATTCTCTCTACTTCCTGTGGTTCTCTGTTTTTTCTCTTTCTTTTTTCTCTCTCTCTCTCTCTCTCTCTCTCTCTCTGCATTCATTTCTTCTCTTTCTCTCTCTCCCTCTCCTTCTCTTTGTGATCCATTTCTTTAAAACCTGCAAAGTGTATCAGTGTCAGGGCTGTACTACTAACTCTGAGGTCTTTCAACAGTTACACACACTTACACTCACACTTACACACACACACACAATCACTCACTCACTCACACTTATACACACACACTCACACTCTCACACTTACACACACACACACACACACACTCACTCACTCACACTTACACACACACACACACACACACACACATACACTCACTCACACACTCTCACACTTACACACACACACACACCAACACTCACTCACTCACTCACTCACACACACACACACATGCACACTCACTCACACTTACACACACACACACTTGTATCTCTGCTAGGTGCTTTGACTCAGCGCTCTGTAAACATAGGCCTCTTCTCAGGACAGGCTGTATTAGTGTCTGGTGAAACTCTTGATTATCATCAGTATTAGGATTAGGAAGTCTGATTTTGTTAGAGGTTGAGGATACAGTTAGAGTTTGGGACAGAATCCGTGCCCATTTGCATAAAACATTCAACTTAAGCTGAATTTTCCCTTAAATGTACCCTCAAGTGTTTCCTGAGGTTAAGTGTGTGCACAGTGTGTTACCCTGAGGGTATTACTCAAGGGATTCCTAAAGCTAGATCGTCATAAACCCTTACATATATACAGTGTTATACTTAAGGGGAAAACTTAAGGTGTTTTATAGAACTGGGCATAGGGTTTAAGGTCACTTAACGGATAATTAGTTTAATGTGTGTTAAATGGACAATAAGCATCTACAGTGGGCTGTAATAAAAGTAAAGCATTAGCCATTATTTTATACTACACACTATACTAGAGTGTAAACGTATACATTAAGCTTTTCTATTCCACATTATACAGGATTTTAAATCTATGCATTAAACTATATTACACTTCATTATACTATACTGCAGGTATTATACTAGTGTAATATATTCCAGGTTGGAACAGACAAAGTAGTTCCATATTTAAACTATGAAAACTATGAAACCAGTGATCTGTATTCAGTATATAACATACTGTGCTACATACATTCCAATTAAATATGACCAATCAAACTTTAGTGTTTAAGCACTGACGACATTGATATCGTCATATTGACCGGCTTTACTGCCTGTATGCACAAGTTGCATGAGAGAGTCAGCTAATGGTCATTTCTGTTGTCATTTCTTGCCTGTAATGACCCAAAATGTCACTGTTGGAAATCAGAACCATACTGTCTAGAACCAAAAGCTTTGTTTTTCTTAATTGACCAGAAAGAATAACAACTGCAGGCAAGCCAGATTTGCAAGATGTGTTTTAATGTGGCCTTTTGAAAGTGAGTACATGAACATTTTGAACCAAAAAAAATCACTTTTGGGCCAAAAGTCCAGTGGGGTCAGGATGACGTGCCATTGGTCGTGTTTTATTTGAACATCTGTTTTATCTGAGCATGTGTTATAAACATTCCGGTGAATGTAGTGTCCAGCCCAGTTGGTTCTGCTGGTTGAAAACAGCTGCTGGAGAGCAAAACCCAAAAGCTAACCCAAACCAGAGCGGTTTCCGTTTCCCCCGGGGCCTGCAGAGCCTCTGACAGTGATGTGTGATTTGTGGAGACGCAACAGGACAGTTCATGCTGACCTTTGAAGCTTTTTGAAACGCTGGAGAAGACATTTTTGATGAAAGCCTTTGTCGGGCGGTGAAGTGAATTTGCAGTGAAATGAATCTGTGTGTGTGTGTGTGTGTGTGTCTGCCTCTTTCTGTTTCTTTCTGATTTACATTCCGGTGCATTCAGTACTGACCATACAATATTTTAATATTTCAGTCTCACTATGATGATGACAGTATATGACAGTATGTCATCATTATTTTGAAAAACTATGTTACGGTACTCTCTGTTTCAGTTCCCTCTTTCCCCTCTTTCTCTCTCTAATTTCTCTAATTTAAAAAAAAACAAACTAACTCTCTCTCTCCCTCCCTCTCTTTCTTCTCTTTCTCTCTCTCTGTATAGCAACGGCACAGCTGGCAAGATGAACGGGGCTCTGGAGCATTCGGACCAGCCGGACCCGGATGCTATTAAGATGTTTGTGGGTCAGATTCCTCGCTCGTGGTCAGAGAAGGAGCTGAAGGAGCTGTTTGAGCCGTACGGAGCCGTCTACCAGATCAATATACTAAGGGACCGCAGCCAAAACCCACCACAGAGCAAAGGTAGGTACACACACATTGATAAACACACACACACGTCTGTACTTTAACACCTTCCACTTACCAATATCAGTGTTTAAACGATCAGTCTGTGACAGTGCTGTCCACTCATTGAATATTTTCTAGCTATTATATCTATATCTATCTGGCATAACATTAAAACCACCTCCTTGTTTTTACAGTCACTCTCCATTTTATCAGCTCCACTTACCATACAGATGCACTTTGTAGTTCTGCAGTTACAGGCTGTAGTCCATCAGTTTCTGCATGCTAAGTTAGCCCACATTTACACTGTTCTTTAATGATCAGGACCCCCACAGGACCAGTACAGAGCAGGTATTATGTGGGTGGTGGATCATTCTCAGCACTGCAGTGACACTGACGTGGTGGTGGTGTGTTAGTGTGTGTTGTGCTAGTATGAGTGGATCAGACACAGCAGTGCTGTTGCCAGAAGTGTAGTCTACACAGAACGTAGGCATACCAGAGTTACACTAGAATTTGCATAAAAATGCACAGCAATATGTTATCACTGTCTGTTACGGTCACTGTTTGTGGCATGTTGATAGAGCAATACCGAATTAACCCTTAAACTCAAGGGCTATGGCAGTGGAACACTCCTTCCATCCAGTTATCTGACAAACCGAAAACAAAGCCTTACTGTGTTCTACAAATGAGAACCCGCTGAACTCCTCCCTTAAATACAGACTGTCCAGTCCTAGCTTAGAAACTTTAAGCAGACACCTTTAACTAACTACAGTCTAACTTAACCCTGTACTGAACATGAATAGAAAAGGACAGGACTAGAGAGAAGGACTAATAGGTGCAGTGTGTAAGATTTAGTGCCATCTTGTAGGTTGATTCCTCTTTTTCACAACCACATAACGTACAGATTAATTCCATAGAAGTTACTGAATAACATGGTTTAAGATTTATAACCAAATAATTACTCTGCAGTTTAATGAGGTTAGTTTAATCATCATTGCCGTCCGCTTACCTTGTCACTATGACTATTCATGAGTCATTTTCTGCCTAAACCGGAAACATGTTGTGACTAGAGAAGGAAAAAGAGTGCAACACTGTCATACGCATCTCCATCATTCATCTGTGCACTGTCAATTAAGCCCAAAACAAATATTAGTTTGCTGGTCACACACTTTTGGAAGAAACAGCATGAATCAGTTCCTGTGCTAATTCCAGTTTTTAACTTAGTCCTGGTACCGTCTAATGCTCTGACAAATGAGCTGCCAATCAGACAGGGTCAGTAATATAAACTGTGAGAGATGGACAGTGTTTTGTTTGGTATACATGTCTTCTGGTACCAGTACACACAACATTCACTGGCCACTTTATTAGAAACTCTTACCTTGTACTTTCACTCACTGGCCACTTTATTAGAAACTCTTACCTTGTACTTTCACTCACTGGCCACTTTGTTAGAAACACATGCCTTGTACTTCCACTTACTGGCCACTGTAGTAGAAAAACCTTGTATTTTCATTATTTGCCCTCTTTATTAGAAATATCAACTATGTCCTGACCACTGTATGAGTTCATGGTCCATTATTTAAGGGGACTAATACAGATTGTAGCTCATCTGTTGATGTACATTTTATCAGCCATCCTATACCTTATTCATCGTTGGTCAGTGTCTGACCACAGGACCGCTTGTGTTCAGGTTTTATTTGAGTACAGCAGTAACACTTAACATGGTAGTGGTCATAGTGGGATGTGTGGTGCTGTTTTGAGTGTATCAGACACTGTGGTGTCGCCAATAACTGTGGTCAGAAACTGACCATTGATGAAGCAGTAGAGGAAGGTTAGCACAAACTGTGCATCAACAGATAAGCTACAGTCTCTAAATGTATACCGGTAAGTTGGACCTACAAGAAAGTGGTTTCCAATAAAGTGGACAGGCAGTCCATCTACTGTGTTAAATGACAATGCTTTCAGGTCACTTACATTTAACCATCTATTTAACCTCACTCATTTCTTCATTTGTGTACCGATGAGTGATTAAAGTTGCTAATATAAAGGTATTAAATAGCCTCATTAATATCATCCCTCATCCCTTTTGGACAGAAAAACTAATTGTTTTGTTGTTTCTCTTAAAAAGGTCAATTTCTTCAGAGATGCAAGTTTTCTGTAGCTTAGGAATGATACTGATACATATGTGAACATATGAAAACAAATATGAGTGTATTCCATTATAGTAATAATATAACAATTATGATACATAATAATATAATTTGACACAGTAATCAAATTAGAGTGACAATTACTAGCAGGATCACATTCAAACCACATAGAGTCTGTGACTAAGATTTGCAGCATTTTCCCAAAGATATCTGCTGATGCCTTGACCCTGATTTACATATCACTTGCATCTACAGCAGCAATCTGATCTGACAGTAAATTCCTTTATTCAGCACTTGTTGCTCCATAAAAATCTACAGTTGACTGCATATAAATAAAACATATACATACAGCTCTGGAAATAAATAAGAGAGCACTCCAGTTTCTTCTTAAATCAGCATCTCCACATGTACAGCAGGTTCTTAGTGAGGAACAGAAGGTTGGGTTCTAGCTTTACTAGCAGATAGAGTGAGCGTCTGGTTCATAAGAACAAGGTCAAACAGCAAACACACAGGACAACACAGCTACAGACTGGCAGAGGGCCAAAACCACTCTCTACTGACCGTGATGAGTGCTCATTACAATGTCACTTAACCACCGTAAGATGACCTCAAGTGACCTACAGAAAGACTGGCGAGCGGTGGCTGGGGTGAAATGCACAGCAAGCATGGTTCAAAAAACAGGCTTCTGGAGGGTCATTAGTGATTTTCTAAATAAACAGATCTAAATACAATATTTGATCTGGAATTTGGGAGACGTGTTTCCAGTAGCGTATAGGATAAAACAGAACTGCTCATTTTGGTCAAACACAAACCCAGAACCTGTACAACTAGAGAAACTGATCATTTTGAGGTGGTCTCTTCAATTTTTCCTGAGCTGTATAATATAAATAATACAAATGCAATATTTATAAAAATACTAAGAAATATAAACTTCTGTGAATGTGAACCTGCCAGGTTTAAATGCTGAGGCGAGGTAACATATCTCCAGTTCTGAAATGTGGAAAGTGAGCTGTAGAGTTTTGCTTAAACAATTTCTTTCTTCACAAACTAAGACAATCAGCTCCCACTTAGTTTGCGTGTGAAGTTCTGCCTTTTTAAATTGGACGTGTTTGTGTGGGCTGCTGAAACTGTGGAGAGTTAATGAAGCTCCTCGATTTATATCACAAATGCGATCAATGAAGTTCAAGCAGGACGCAGTGATATGAAGCCTTATGAGCCAGTACCCGCCTCTTAGCAGACACTAATGGTGCTAAGCTATTAGAATGGCTTCTCTTTATGATCACTGATAATAACCATGACCCCATTTTTACTTCTCATGATTAAACTCAAACTCACACAGTTCACACTCTACAAATCTACAAAGTATAGTTTATGTTGGAAATAGTTCCATTAATTGCTCCACATGGATTTCGCCATATTAATAATTTTGAGATCTGTGACTGTTGGTTTTAGGCACAGTATGCCCCACAGTGTTTATTCTTGAGTTGCCTGTAATCTGTAATCTGTCATTTTGTTTAATTAAACAGGGCAGGTTTCCTGTTTACCTTGTGTTAAGTTAAACTGTTGAAAACGTTTTACCTTTATTTAAATATACATCTGTTAAAAAGACAACGCAAAAGTAATGTAAAGTAATCAGAGTACGTTACTTTAGTGTCGTAATCTTTTGGATTAAGTTACAATGACCTTTTTAACAGGTAATCAGTGATCTGTAATGTAACCCTCCCAACCCTGCTGATGTACGTGCATCTGTGCATGTCTTTGCGTAGGCGTCTGGACGTCTGGATGAGCCAGAATCAAAACACAAAGAAAGCGATTTTGTCTTTTATGACCAGACTTGGTTTAGAGCTTTATCAGTCTAGGATAACTATGGCAACGTCTATGATTCTTTTCATCTGTAGGCTGGAGGTACAAGCTTCATTTTTGAATGTTTATGACAGATTTCCACTTCTAAGTGTCTCATGTACAGGAGTTTGATTGAGCTGAGGTTTCCTTTCATGCTCAGTGTTATTATTTCAGATGAATTCCTTCTGATTGAACATTCTGAAAAGACCTCAGTGTAAAAAAAAGATGTAAAAAAAAAAGAAAATATCTTAAATATAGCTTATAAATCTTTAATATATCCTTTCATGAGACTACGTTAAATTGCACTTTGTATGTAGAAGTGTTCAGCCAGTTACCAGACAATGATACTCACCATGTGAAATGATTTTAGCCCTATTTTTCTCCTAACGTCGTTTCTTTTGAACATTTATTTCTTAAATATATAGCCTTTTTTGGCAGTACTGTGCATATATTTATTGTAAATTGAGAATCAGCTCATGTTCTTTGCTCATTCGAAGGCTTTAACCGAAGGAAAACAGTTTGTAGCTTGAAAAGGATCTCGCTGTGGAACAATATCAAATGCGTTTAAAGCAGTAATGTTTAATGTATGGTAAATGTCTTGTGTATTGCGCCTTTGTTCGCGTATGTTTGAAACACTTATTTGAGGGGGAAAAAAGACACGTCTGTGCTTTGAAGCGCTGAGATATTTGACTTGCTTGAAACTTCAGCACATAAAAGCCTCCTATAAGTATGAGAAAATAAATTATTTTTCCACAGTAGAAGTTTTATTCTCAGTCAGCTTTTGAACATGTGCATGGATTTGAGGACCGATGAAACCCAAATAGTCTACGTCGCTGTTGGTTGTTGCCGTCCGCCTTCCTCAAAATGTGATACACTGAATTTACCTGATTTAAATCTGTAACTCATTTCCATATGATTAAAATGTATAATAAATGTATAATAAATGTATAATAAATGTATAATAAATGTGTGTGTGTGTGTGTATATATATATATATATATATATATATATATATATATATATATATATGTATGTATATAGCATTCAATGTTTGGAATCATGTGTAACAAGAAGTGAATTTAATAGTAAATATAAAAAAAAAATTAAATTAAAAGAAATTTGGTGTTCTCTTTTGAAACATGATGAATTCTGAATATTAATGTTGTGATCCATTATTATGATAAAGCTTATTTCTTGGTTCTCTGCTGTTTTCTCAGCCTTTTTAGCATCATGTTTATTTACTGCTTGTGATTATCCAAAGCCCGAGAAGTTCAGGGGTATTAGATTTACTGTACCCTTTTCTCAGAGTTTTACATTATTGAATTCCAAACTTTTGAATGCTAGTGAGTACTTTTAATATATTATTTTGTGGGCTGAATTTCAATCACAGCATTCATCAGTAGTTAAAACAGCATTAGGATCAGCATCAGTTTGATTACTGATTGCTAATTGCACTGTTTATATGACGGTGTTAAACTGAATATTGTGCTCCATATATTTTGAATTGCTAATCGCTAGCAATAAGCATTTCAGTATTTACATGACTGCTCTCTCTCTCTCTCTCTCTTTCGCTCTCTCTCTCTCTCTCCCTCCCATCTATGTCTGTGTGAGGCTTTGGCTTCATCAGGCCAGTGTGCTCAGCTCATTTGGGGAAGGTTACTGAACACGACCTCAGCTGCTTTAGATAAATTACACACAGATAGAGAACAAATCCTTCAGCAAAAAGAGCAGTCTCTTTCTCTTTACGCTCTTTCTTTCTTCCTTCTCCTTTTTCTCCTGCCTCCTTCTTTCCTTCTCTCTCTCACACTCCCCTTCAGAGCGCTCCTTTCTTTCACTGTTTTCCTCTGCCTTTTCTTGTCTCTCTCTCTTCCTTTACTTTGCATCTCCTTCTGTCTTTCTTTCTGGCTTACATCTCTGACTCTTATATTCTTCTTCTCTCTTATCCTTCTTTCTCCCCACTATTCTGTCTCCTTCTCCCCCCTCCTCCCTGTTTCTTTTCTCTCCTGACCAGCTGTGTCATTAAACACACTGGATGGTGGAAGGTGTCGAAACATACGGTCTTGCAGATCACCCTGGGTTTGTGTGTGGGTGTGTGTGTGTGTGGAATGAAGACATAGAATATAAAAGTACCCAAAGGAGAGAAGCGAGAAATGTTTATCAGAGCTAGACTGCAATTTAAAATGAGCACCCTCACACACACACACAGGGAGAGAGAGAGAGGGAAACAGGTTGGCCCTTGTTGATGGAGTGATGTGAGAATGGTCCAGGCTGAATGGAGCTCAGCAGCTGTGTGTGCCTCTTTACTAAAGATGTATTCCTTTGAAGTCCTTAATACACACACACACACACACACACACACACAC
>CM067474.1:13525366-13536499 GCA_034552555.1 Semaprochilodus insignis | reverse complement strand
TGATGTACGTGCATCTGTGCATGTCTTTGCGTAGGCGTCTGGACGTCTGGATGAGCCAGAATCAAAACACAAAGAAAGCGATTTTGTCTTTTATGACCAGACTTGGTTTAGAGCTTTATCAGTCTAGGATAACTATGGCAACGTCTATGATTCTTTTCATCTGTAGGCTGGAGGTACAAGCTTCATTTTTGAATGTTTATGACAGATTTCCACTTCTAAGTGTCTCATGTACAGGAGTTTGATTGAGCTGAGGTTTCCTTTCATGCTCAGTGTTATTATTTCAGATGAATTCCTTCTGATTGAACATTCTGAAAAGACCTCAGTGTAAAAAAAAGATGTAAAAAAAAAAGAAAATATCTTAAATATAGCTTATAAATCTTTAATATATCCTTTCATGAGACTACGTTAAATTGCACTTTGTATGTAGAAGTGTTCAGCCAGTTACCAGACAATGATACTCACCATGTGAAATGATTTTAGCCCTATTTTTCTCCTAACGTCGTTTCTTTTGAACATTTATTTCTTAAATATATAGCCTTTTTTGGCAGTACTGTGCATATATTTATTGTAAATTGAGAATCAGCTCATGTTCTTTGCTCATTCGAAGGCTTTAACCGAAGGAAAACAGTTTGTAGCTTGAAAAGGATCTCGCTGTGGAACAATATCAAATGCGTTTAAAGCAGTAATGTTTAATGTATGGTAAATGTCTTGTGTATTGCGCCTTTGTTCGCGTATGTTTGAAACACTTATTTGAGGGGGAAAAAAGACACGTCTGTGCTTTGAAGCGCTGAGATATTTGACTTGCTTGAAACTTCAGCACATAAAAGCCTCCTATAAGTATGAGAAAATAAATTATTTTTCCACAGTAGAAGTTTTATTCTCAGTCAGCTTTTGAACATGTGCATGGATTTGAGGACCGATGAAACCCAAATAGTCTACGTCGCTGTTGGTTGTTGCCGTCCGCCTTCCTCAAAATGTGATACACTGAATTTACCTGATTTAAATCTGTAACTCATTTCCATATGATTAAAATGTATAATAAATGTATAATAAATGTATAATAAATGTATAATAAATGTGTGTGTGTGTGTGTATATATATATATATATATATATATATATATATATATATATATATATGTATGTATATAGCATTCAATGTTTGGAATCATGTGTAACAAGAAGTGAATTTAATAGTAAATATAAAAAAAAAATTAAATTAAAAGAAATTTGGTGTTCTCTTTTGAAACATGATGAATTCTGAATATTAATGTTGTGATCCATTATTATGATAAAGCTTATTTCTTGGTTCTCTGCTGTTTTCTCAGCCTTTTTAGCATCATGTTTATTTACTGCTTGTGATTATCCAAAGCCCGAGAAGTTCAGGGGTATTAGATTTACTGTACCCTTTTCTCAGAGTTTTACATTATTGAATTCCAAACTTTTGAATGCTAGTGAGTACTTTTAATATATTATTTTGTGGGCTGAATTTCAATCACAGCATTCATCAGTAGTTAAAACAGCATTAGGATCAGCATCAGTTTGATTACTGATTGCTAATTGCACTGTTTATATGACGGTGTTAAACTGAATATTGTGCTCCATATATTTTGAATTGCTAATCGCTAGCAATAAGCATTTCAGTATTTACATGACTGCTCTCTCTCTCTCTCTCTCTCTCTTTCGCTCTCTCTCTCTCTCTCCCTCCCATCTATGTCTGTGTGAGGCTTTGGCTTCATCAGGCCAGTGTGCTCAGCTCATTTGGGGAAGGTTACTGAACACGACCTCAGCTGCTTTAGATAAATTACACACAGATAGAGAACAAATCCTTCAGCAAAAAGAGCAGTCTCTTTCTCTTTACGCTCTTTCTTTCTTCCTTCTCCTTTTTCTCCTGCCTCCTTCTTTCCTTCTCTCTCTCACACTCCCCTTCAGAGCGCTCCTTTCTTTCACTGTTTTCCTCTGCCTTTTCTTGTCTCTCTCTCTTCCTTTACTTTGCATCTCCTTCTGTCTTTCTTTCTGGCTTACATCTCTGACTCTTATATTCTTCTTCTCTCTTATCCTTCTTTCTCCCCACTATTCTGTCTCCTTCTCCCCCCTCCTCCCTGTTTCTTTTCTCTCCTGACCAGCTGTGTCATTAAACACACTGGATGGTGGAAGGTGTCGAAACATACGGTCTTGCAGATCACCCTGGGTTTGTGTGTGGGTGTGTGTGTGTGTGGAATGAAGACATAGAATATAAAAGTACCCAAAGGAGAGAAGCGAGAAATGTTTATCAGAGCTAGACTGCAATTTAAAATGAGCACCCTCACACACACACACAGGGAGAGAGAGAGAGGGAAACAGGTTGGCCCTTGTTGATGGAGTGATGTGAGAATGGTCCAGGCTGAATGGAGCTCAGCAGCTGTGTGTGCCTCTTTACTAAAGATGTATTCCTTTGAAGTCCTTAATACACACACACACACACACACACACACACACACACACACACACACACACACACACACGTGCACACAGGGTGAATGAATGGGGTAGTGTGAACTTGTCCTTTCCAGCCGCACAGTACTGAGGCTGAATGATACAGGTGTGTGTGTGTGTGTGTGTGGGTGTGTGTGTGTGTGTGTTGTGTCTTCAGCGGTCTGGTACAGGCCCATTATGCTAATTTATTATAATGTATTCTAATATATGTGTATCACACACACACACACACACATACACATCTTTGTATAAAAACAATAGAATTTGGAACTTCTAACTTCTAAAATCTGGAATGCAGAAATGAGAAGTAGGATTCAGAATTTAGTTTATGAATTTTATAAATTAAAACCATTATGTATTTGAAATTTGGACTTTGGAATCTGAAATGTAAAGTTTAGAATATAGAATTTGGAATTTCGAATTTCGAATTTCGAATTTAGAAGCTTCTCAACCAACAACGCTGATCATTTACAGTCTTCAGTAAAGCTGGGAGATACAGCAAAAAAAAAAATAACGTTGCAATCCTTGGGGAAATTGTCATGACACACGATATGTCATGATATCTATTTCTTTCAGACATCTGATCAGTCAGAACAGAGAGAAAATACTAAATGCACTGATCTATTCAGCATTTTGCATAAAGTGTTTTACTAAAATCAGTTAAAAAGTAAAAACAGAACTAATTTTGCTGTATGATGGAAAATAAGTCATCTGGATATGTTTAGAAAAGCATATTGTATTGTGAAATATATATTGTTACATTACCCAGCCCTTCTCTTCAGATACTATACTAAAATAATCCACCATCATTCATCATAATAGACTATATATCACTCTGCCCTTTATGTTTTAATGATGTAGGTAAATCAGTGTAGCTAATCGTATTTGGTCTGTGTGTGTTTGAAAGCTCTTTTTGGGTGAATCAATGTAGATTGATATAGCTGTTTCACTACCACCACCCTCCCCCTGTGTATGTGTGTGTGTGTGGTTAGTACAGTTTGCTGTGTGAGATTGAATTATGATTTATTTGGTTTCTGCTGAAGCGTCACAGGCGATTAGAACAGCCATTAGCTTTGTTAGCTCTGTACCCAGAGCCAATTACTCACTAGTCGCAGGTTGAACCATATGTGTTCCGCATATTGTGTGTGCAGCATATGTGTGTGTGTGTGTGTGTGTGTGTGTGTGTTTTGAGTGTAGAAGTGTGGCTTTCTGAATCATGATTATTGTGGTTTAAGGAGTAGGTTCACCTGATTACTGGTGTGTGTGTGTGTGTGTGTGTGTGTGTGTGTGTGTGCGCGTGCGTGCGTGCGTGCATGCGTGCGTCCGTGTGTTATGTGTAAGTGCTGGGAAGTAGGCCGTTTTGGCGTCTGGAAGTGGTGCACTATTGCCAGGCACGAATGAGTCCATGTTTAGTTCTGCCAAAGTCTCCCTCTCCCCCCCGCCCCTTTCTCTTTCTCTCTCTCTCTCTGTGTCTCTCTCTCTCTGCCTGTGTGATCAACTGACTGTGTAGGGAAGTGTAAGTGGGATGGTGTGTATCTGTTTTCAGCTAGATATGACAGCAGTGATAACAGAATAGATAGATACATAGATAGATAGATAGATAGATAGATAGATAGATGCACCACAAATCAAAAGAGCCGGTTGTAATCACTGTTGTCGTTGTTACATTACATACACTACATATCAAACTACTTCCACTTCCATAATTGCATATTTAGTTACATGTTTGCATAATGAATGACATTAACAGGTTATTATCACATGTGAGCGACAACAACAAAACCAAAACGCTCTCATTACAATCAAAGACGTTGCCTATTCCAGCAGCAAGAGCCAAGGAGTGATTTGGTGTGGGCAGTTAAACTAGCCAGGATGGATGTGTAGAAACTAGTCCATGAAACGGAGAAAAGAGGGTCTGTATACTGTTTATACAGGTATGAGAGTTTTTTATAGGGACCCTTAGTGAATACTGGATGTTTCAGGTAGCACCAGTGTTGTTGTATGTTGTTATGTGCTGACATCACAATAAAATCTACAGTCTAGCCTTAAAAATGGAGTTTCACTGAAGATAAGACACAAGCCCAATCTGTAGACGAAGCCTGAAGATATTGAGCGATGGGTCCACAGTTTGTTACATTTTGACTTGCCATGCAGGTTCGATGTTCTGAAGGCTTGCTTTTAAGGCCCTGCTTTGGATCTGCAGTGCGTATAGACAGGTTGGAGTCTGCACTCCTGCCATTTGGATGTAAAAAAAACGAAAACAAAAATGCAGCAATACCTTTTCTTCATATTCTAATCGTCTTCCGTACCGATACAGCTTGGATCATGTGCACACACACACACACAGGCACACACGTGTCACATTCCCATTGCCACACATTTGCAGCATTCACATTTCCCTAGCTTTGATCTTGGCTTTGACAGCAATCCGCTTGAGACACACACACACACACTTACATACAACCTCCACCCCCCACACATACATAGAAGCACATACTAACAGACACACACCTGAGCTTATACACAACCACACATACACACACTGTTAGGTGGAGGTGTGAAAATCACATTTCCCTGGACGAGGCTATAAACGGAATTTTATGGTGCTTAACAGTGAGAAACACAAATACAGGTCACAAATACAGAACAGATTCACACTAACACATGCAGAAAACACTGTAAAGATCACATTTATATCCAGAATTAGTAATAATATTTGGCTGTCTGTTTAGTATTCAGAATATTTGCCCTTTTCCCTATGCCAGAGGAATTTGGTTCTGCCACTCCATCTCATCCAGATGTACTGGATGGAGCTCCACCACTCCAGAGAACACAATTCCACTACTCTAGAGCCCAGTGCTGGGGGGCTTTATAGCTGATGCTTGGCATTGGGTCTGGTCATTCTATTAGCAGTGCTTTTCTATGGAGATTGGACATCTGTATCAGTGATGGGTGAACCTTACAGTAGCTGTATTCACTGGGTAGAAGGTGAAGTAACTGTGCAGATGCTCTCAGACACATAGGGTAACTCTGTATTCTGGTCACTCTGTGTGTTGTGCAGTGTAGTGCTGCAGAAAGGCGTGTAAAGGGTTTTCACACACATAGAGACGGGCGCACACACACACACACACACACACACACACAAATGCACACAGCCTAGTTTCCACAAACCGTAAAGAAGAAAAACCAGGACACACATAAAGTTCTGTCCCGATCACCTTCTCTCTTTCTCTCCCCTCTCTCTCTCTCTCTCTCTTTCTCTGTACTCTTGCTCACTCTTTTTCTCTTCATTCCTTCTCTCTCCTTTCTCTCGCTGTCTTTATCCTCTACCATTTCTCCATTTCTCCCTCTGTGTTATTTGGCACTGAGACAATTCCCCCTCAGCAGGCAGTCAACAGAGAAGAAAAGATCAAATCCAGTTGTGTTTTCTGCTCATTTAATGCTCTCTCTCTCTCTCTCTCTCTTCCTTTCTCTCTCTCTATCTCTCTATCTTTCTCTCTCCTCCAGGGTGCTGTTTTGTCACGTTTTACACGCGGAAAGCTGCCCTAGAGGCCCAGAATGCACTGCACAACATAAAGACCTTAACTGGGGTGAGTGCTTGTTTACTCGCTATTATTTGTATGTTTGTTTGAACGTTGGTGACTAAATGTGAGTGACTGAATGACGATGGAAATGAAATGCATCAGTTTTCATCAAAAAACTCAGTGCCTAATTGTTGTGTGCTTTTGGAAATGCGTTCCAGGGAAAAAAAAAAGGAATAGTTGAAGGCAGTGCACACAATGGGTTCTAAGTCCTCTATTAATGCTGCCACCGCATCTTGGTGTCCCACTATTCCCTACATTAGATCCTGTATAGAACCCTGTTATAGGGAACAGAAATGGTCCCCTAATCACAATTCCCTACATCAGTTGCATATAGAACTCTATTATAGGGAACAGAAATGGTCTCCTAATCACTATTCCCTACATTAGATCCTGTATAGAACCTTATTATAGGGACCTGAAATAATCCCCTAATCACAATTACCTACATCAGATCCATATAGAACCCTATTCTAGGGCACAGGAATGGTCTCCTAATTACTATTCCCTACATCAGATCCATATAGAACCCTATTCTAGGGCACAGGAATGGTCTCCTAATTACTATTCCCTACGTTAGATCATTGTATAGAACCCTGTTATAGGGAACAGAAATGGTCCCCTAATCACTATTCCCTACATTAGATCCTGTATAGAACCCTATTATAGGGAACAGAAATGGTCCCCTAATCACTAATTTCCTACATTGGATCCTGTATAGAACCTATTATAGGGAACAGAAATGGTCCCCTAATCACTATTCCCTACATTGGATCCTGTATAGAACCTTATTACAGGGACCTGAAATAATCCCCTAATCACAATTCCCTACCTCAGATCCATATAGAACCCTATTCTAGGGCACAGGAATGGTCTCCTAATTACTATTCCCTAATTATACTATTCCCTACAGATTATTCATCTGTTTACTTAATATTACAAGTTCAATTAACTCAACATACTAAGTAAGTAGATTACTTACTTTAAGTTTAACATCTGCATCTTTTTTATAGTTTGACGGAGAGCTAACAGACAATATGTTAAATGGTAACAATATCATCCTAGCGTGATAGGAATATAGAAATAAATAAAATAAGTAAATAATCTTTATTGTGGGAATGTTTGAACACTTTTCTGCCAAGGCCTGTAATTGTTCTGTTAACAGAAACCCGAATGGGTGAAAGAAACCCTTCAGTGCGAGGAATCTCGTATATATGTATAGCCCACACAGATGACATAAAAGTGAATAAAATCACTTCACTTTATTCCATTTTAATTTAGTTTCAGGTACAGGCATAACACTGTACAGCAAAGACTTTACATAGCGATGTCTAATGGGCACAGATTTCAGCAAATACAGTAACTGTACTTTATCAAGCAGCGATTATGAAGCCACATTTATACCTCCTTTGAACCGCTGAGCTTTACTGACAGGTGTACACTCCTTACATTGCCGTCCCTGCCGTACTTTCAGTATTGCTCAGCTGTAGTGACTGCTACTAACTGCTCGTTGTCCCTAAATGTCACAGAGACGTTTAATGAGTCATACGGCAATAACTTGATGATTACACACACGTTCCCAGACTTGGCTAAAACAGCAATGAACGACACGTCCCCCCCCGACCAAATATTTAGGCCAGCTCATTTGCAATAGGTTGCAAAATAATCAAAGTTCTAGTAGCTAATCCATTATTGCGCAGTCCTAACAGGCGCGCACACACACACACCCACCCCAGTATGCCACGAACCCAAAAACACTCAGTAAAACTCAGTGTAATCAGCTAATCCTGCAGCGCAGGTTGTCTAACTGTGCGAATGAAGAGGTTTTCATCAGCATCGGAAACATGAAGAAAAGATAAAAAAGATCAGCATCAATTCCCTCAATCTCTCTCCGCTAATCAGTGTACGCTCTGAGGGCCGTGTGCGCGCGTGTCCTCTCTTGTTCTTGACTCTTAGCTAAGGACGAACGAGAGCTAATCTAGGACGCGTCCTTAAGAGTGCCCTCCAGCTGCTAGGCTTTTTTTCCTTTCGCTCCTTTTCTGTCTTTTCATTAGCGCTCACTCTCTACCTCCTTTCCCCTCTCTGCACAAGGAGAAAGAAAACACTTGATTTTGTGATAAAGCATTTGTGGTGGAGAATGTACGCCGTTTGTGTGTGCATGCGTGTGCTGTCTGTAAACATGCTTTAAGGCTAGAAGCATTGATGCCTTTTGTGGAAACGTCAGGTAATTCCATTTTTCCCCCATTCATACGGATGAATGTTCTTGAGTGTATTGCTGTGGATGGATATTTTGCAAATACAATACAGACTTTAGTGAGCAGTGTTCTAAGTGGGGCTAAGTTTCTGCCATGAACAGCTTGGCTGAAGCTCAAAGGGTGATGCGCTTTTGAATAGAAGCACCACCTGTATGTGATCATTGTTCTTGGTTAACAAAACGTAAGTTATCCCCCAGTTTTCCGCTTGCTCCAAAAATTCTCAAACACGGGCCACTTCTGGCAAAGATATGGCACTGCTGGCCCATGGTCGGCTCTGGCAAACTGCACGCTAGTCATGTGGTGAGGCCCACACAGTAAAACTGCTTGTATTGGCCCACATGTCTCAAAACAGATCTGGACTGCTTCTGGCAAAGATTGCCAGTACTGACAAAAACTATGTGACAATCATTTGTGTTTTAAGCAGGGAGTAACAGGATTTTGGGGGCGCAGAGTTTAAATTCAAATCTTCTTTTTCACAGTGTGGTAAACATTTTGGACAGGCAGGCTTATTTCAGAAATGAAGGTTTGTAAACAGACTAAGCACTCACTCCATCATCAGGAGATCATGAGTTCAAATCCCATCAGATCCCACAGCCATCTCCAGCTGGTAGTGAAAGAGAGGGAAGCACATGCTAGCCTCCACTCCCTGAGCTGGGTGGCACTGTGCATCTGTGGAAGTCCCACCCAACAGGGAGGTTTTTGTATCTGCCTGGGTTTGTACATGTTGTTTGGAGTGGTGGGTCAGTTCTGGCAGTACTGCAAGTAAATGGCAGATGTGGCCACGTGTATCAAGTAACTGAACAAGTATGTAACACGTAATGGAAGTTTATACCTGTCCAGTATATAATAGTACATAATGAAAAACATGTGGGGGGGAGGGGTGCGCACCTCCCTGTTGCTAATCAGTGATAGCATTGTACTGTCAATCAGCGACACCAGCTGGCCATTATTTTGACACATACAGGCAGAAAGCTCTGGCTCTTGCCCTTTTAGAAGTGGTCTAACAATGTTATGTTGGCCCATTCGTCATGAACTTGAAAAATCACATGAAAAATCGATTAGACAATGTTCAAGTTATATATAGTAAAAACTGACTATATTCAATTCCTGTAAATGTTTATAGACCGTAATGTGCCATACAGTGTCGTACACTAAGCTATTTGAGATTACATAACACCTGAACATGGGTTGAGGCCAGTGTATGATGATTTAGGCCTGCGATTTGCATGACGCTAACGTTGCTAGCTACATTAGCCTCATAGCTCCAGTGCGAATGTAAAGAAGCAAACCTGTCCTGGCTGATTGCCTGCTTTGGGGAAATGGCAACATTTGATTTGTAGCTTAATTTTATTTGTTGATTCATCACTTTAACTGCAAAACATCCATTTAAATAGTACAATTAGTGTATTAAAGCTGGTGGTCCAAATAAGCGTAAATCAGTTAGATCGGTTAGTCAAAATACCAGTCAATGTGCTGTTACTGGGCTTCTGATTTCTTGTTCAACACAAAGGGAAGAGGTTTAAGTCAGTGATTTAGATGTAAGTTAGACATTAAGACTATTTCCAAAAAGCAGATACTTTTTTTTCCTCTGTGCAGAAGCAAACAAGGTAAAGAGAATGACACTTCAATTCAGAGACGGGAAAGAAAATGTGTCCCTAATGCTATCATCTGCTTCAGGGTAATGCTGTAATTATTGGCACTATGCCAGTAATAAAGGCACTTTGTAATTCAGTTCTTCTAAGAAAACAACATATGCTTCCAAAGGACAGTAGATACGCTTGCAGCGCATTTTACCAGGAAACACCTCCTTGTTTCTACACTCATTGTCCACTTGATCAGCTCCACTTACCATATAGGAGCATTTTGTAGTTCTTCAAAGGTCAAGACCCCCACATGACCACCAAAGAGTAGGTATTAGGTAGAAGTGGCAGCGGCATGTTGCACTGGAGGATCAGACACAGCACTGGTGAATTCAGCACTGTGTCCACCCCCGTCCACGCTATTAGACACTCCTACCTTGTTGGTCCACCTTGTAGATGTAATGTCGGAGATGAGGACTCACAGGACAGTGCTTCCTGGTTTTTGGTTGGTGGACTAATTTCTGTCCAGCAGTGACACTGAAGTGTTTAAACTCTCCAGCAGCACTGCTGTGTCTGACCCACTCACACCGGCACAACACATCACCTACCAGTGACACTGCAGTGCTGAGTGCTGAGAATGATCCGCCACCCACATAATACCTGCTCAGCTGTGGTCCTGTGGGGGCCCTTTAGTATTAGATGTAGTATTTAGTATTATGCATCAACTGTTTGAAATTGTCAAAAACATGGCACACAATTATGTGTATGGTATGTCCAGTGGTAACTTCTCATAAAATTCAAAGCATGATAAATATTTTACTTACAAACACAAATGTGGGATGGAATGAGAGTTTAGAATCTCCACTTGCCACAGAATTGATCTACTCGTTTGGAGGTTTTACGGGCCAGAAATAACTCAACTAAATAGATAGTAGATAGAGACGTTTCAAGGTGTATAGGCCTCATAGGGTTAAATGAAGTAAAGCAGATACAGCTGAAATGATTGCAGCCTTAATGAGCTCTGTTCTTGTTGCTAGTGAGCACCCACACACACACACACACACACACATACACACACACACACACACACACACACAGTTGCTTTGGATAATGCAGCTGGGTTTAGCATCTCCGCTGAGCAATGATGATGAGGACGATGATTTGTTATGGTTCATTCAGATTCAGCCTCATGTGGTGTGTGTGTGTGTGTGTGTGTGTGTGTGTGTGTGTGTGTGTGTGTGTG
>CM067474.1:13452579-13522568 GCA_034552555.1 Semaprochilodus insignis | reverse complement strand
GAGAGGGAGAGAGAGGAGAAAGACAAAAAGAGAGAACAAGAGGGAAGGAGAGAGTGAAATGAGAAAAAGGGGAAAGAAAGAGAGAGAAAGGGGAGAGAAACAGAGTGAATAAGAGATGAGAAAGAGAAGTAAGACGGAGAAAGAGATTGAGGAATGAGGAAAGAGAAGGAGAGAAAAGGGAGAGAAGGAGAATGAGACTAAGAGGGAAAGAGTAATAATCAGGGACACAGAGGGAGAGATACTGAAAAGGAAGAGAGAAAGGAGAGAGAGAGTGTGTGCGTGTGTGTGTGTGGGGGGGGGGGGGGTTGCAGGATGTTCTGTAAAGTTTCTTAGTAAGGAGCTTAGAACACATCAAAGACTCTTCAAACCAAAATCCCTCACACTGCAGTCTCACTGTGTGTGTGTGTGTGTGTGTGTGTGTGTAGAGGGGTAGAGCTGAGCTACATGTGATGGTGGAGCTTCGCTTATTGCTGACACACTTTTTAACCTGATCCATCTGACTTAAAATACGGCCACCTAGCCAGTACACTGCCTGTGTGTTTGTGTGCGCTCGGATGGTGTAAATGTGAAACGTGATCAGGTGATAAATCTAATGCATCTACAGTAGCTTAGCAAGTCCGCTTAACAAGCAGCCGCAGCCAAACACACACACACACACACACACACACACACACACACACATACACACACAAGAGTTTTATTCAGGACTGAAATATTGATCTGAACCCAAATGCAACCTTAGAACATTCTATCTAAGCTCTACCTGACAGAACACAATCTGAGCCCTACAAAAGATTTTCTAAACTGACCCAAGGCAGCCCATTATCATCCACTGTGGCAAATGAAACCGGATAGGATAGTGTCAGTTAAATTACCACATAGCATCAATGACAGCTGTCGTCATCGCAGATAATTAGCATGAATATAATGAAATAAAATAACATGATCAAATAATCAGGTGCTAATGTTTAGAACACCTTTAGAAAATATTTTGGAGGAACCTGCATTTTTTAAACTTCAGATATTTGATACTTTGTGGTATCATCATGTCTATGTTAAAACGTACTCTTCAGAAAGAAAGTTTTAGACACATATGAGCCTGGGAAGAGGTTTAAGAAGATAAGCAAAATTTTGAAAATCTTTCGTTCCATTGTCTGGAAGATCATCTACAAGTGGAGAAGATTTACAATCACTGCCAACTTGTATAGGCCAGGCAAACCCAGCAAATGTACCCCAAGAGTAGGCTGTAAGATGCTAGAAGCAGTCTTAAGAGGCCTAGGGCAAGACTTAAGTTTGCTAATGAATACCCAGGCAAGGACCAGGAACAATGTACCATGCATAGAGTTGTATGGCCACAGTAGTAGAAGCCATGCTTGGCAAAAAACAAAGACAGCATTTTATCATACGGATCTCTTACCAGCACGACGGCTGCTTTGCTGCTTCAGGGCCTGGCCAACTTCCAACAGGATAATGATCCCAAACATACATGTAAATCCACCAAGTGATGGCTTAAAAGAAAGAAACGAAGGGTTACAGAAGGACCTAGTCAAAGCTCAGATTTGAAACAGGCTGTATGTGCAAAAACCACCTCAAACACTGCAAAGCATTCTGCTGGAAAGATTGGACAAAATGTTCTCCCAGTAGATGCCAGAAACTGGTAGATACACCTACATTAAAGTTGTTTCTGCCAAAGGGGGCAGGACTAGTTGCTGAAGCCAGTCGTGTACCTGGTCATTCAGAAGAAGGAAAAAATAAAGTTGAAACTTTAAAACATTTGTACAAAGACAGCAATATGAATGACATAGAAAGAAAGAAAGAAAGAAAGAAAGAAAGAAAGAACGAATGAACGTTCTCTGAATCTCTGAAGTGCTTACCAGCCAATTTCATCATGCAAAAGACAGAAGCTTCTGTCTGCCAGACACACACACACACACACCTTACTGATTTCTCCGCATCAAAGCTGCTGGGACGCATTGGGGATTGTTGATGTGAAAAGGAATGACAAAAGTCTTGTGTGAGTCTGTATGTTTAGAGGATGAAGTGTTGTTTGTGTCTTTTCTGAGAGTTAAATCCGAGTTTATGCTGAGATTTAAAGGGGTCTTCCACTCTAACCACTAGTTTGAAGTGCAGCAGTGCGTTCCTCAGCCTCGTCAGTTTGACAGATAGGACTAGATAGTTACTGTTCTTTATCAGTGTTCTCTCACTACAATACCCAGCATGCATTACACTAGTATGTCACAGCCATTGGGAATCCCACTGGTGCCTACCAATCCTAACTGTTAGCCCTGACCGATGCGTAATGAATACAGGATGCTACTGCTTTCAACCACTCTGGCAGTTGGAACAGAACAGAGTGACCAATCAGAGCACACTGGGAGGAGGGGCTTAAAGAAACAGGAAATATAATATCAAAAATAATATCTTTATTTCAGCTTCCATTCATTTCAGGAGATGATTTGCCTGCAGAGTTTCAAAGCAATCTGCAGATATATTAATGGTCAGTCTTAGAAGTTGGTTGCATTTCCTGCTTCTCACGATCCAAGTAATTCCAAACACATATAATGATGCTGAGGTCGGAATAACTTGTACTTAATGGCTGTTTTAAATGGAAAAATAAATTACAGGTGGTCTTTGACTTTAGCACAGTACTGTAGATTGTGTGTGTGTGTTTGTGTGTCTTTCTGTACTGTGTATTGTAATGTGATGTGGCTGTGTGTAGTTTGTGTAACCGGTATGTGTGTGTCCTGTCTTACAGATGCACCATCCCATTCAGATGAAACCTGCAGACAGTGAGAAATCAAATGGTGAGTGAGGGGTCTGTACATTGATGTTTGTTCCTGATTGTGTCCACCTGTCTGCATTTAGGTATAGTTGAGGTCATACAGGAGAAACTGCATTTAACAAACAACAAAAGGTGTAACTCTCTCTCTTGTTGTCTTTTGTTACTTTCTCTCCATGCCTTTCTCTTTATCACCTTCTTTTCCTATCACTCTCTCTTTACTGTCACCTGTCATCTCTCTCCCCTTATCTCGTATTCCATTCTTTCTTCCCATGTCTCTCTTCGATCTCTTTCTCACATTTCACATCTCTCCATCTGATCTCTATTTCTCCCTGTCCCCTGAGAGTGATTGAGTTTGTGTGCGTGTGTGCTGATGTGTAATAAAGTGTGGGACAGAATGTGTTGTTATTCTCCTGCAGTAACATCAGCCATAATCGTTAGCTTTGAACTTTAACACAGGATCACTTCATCCTATCACCCACTGGCCTCTGAGCGTATGGGCTGTTTACCTTAAATCTGATGTATCTCATATTTTCTGTGTGTAAATTAATTATACTGCCGAGAGCAGCTAATCTTCTTCTCGGCTGATGGTGTGTGTGTGTGTGTGTGTGTGTGTGTGTGTGTGTGTGTGTGCTATGTGAACAGGAAAAGCTTTGAAACGGCTCTTATCTTGAGCTCATCCCATTGCTGTTAAATGCACAAACAATTCAAACAGCAAAATAAACAAGTGAGCTATTGATTTCCCAGAGTGCAGCAGTGTGTTTATCTGCAGAGCCACTGAGAGACACACTTTCCTCATTAAACACCAATCACACACAGCCTTCCTCTCTCGCTCTCTCTCCTTAATGCGCTCTATCTGTCTGCTTGTCTATCTAGCTATATGTCTGTCCAGCTTTCTTTATGCTTGTCCATTTATTGGTCTATCTGTCCAGCTTTATTTCTCTATCTATCTATCTATCTATCTATCTATCTATCTATCTATATATCTAGCTATCTATATATCTAGCTAGCTATTAATAAGTTTGTAACAGATAACGTACTGAACCTCTCTGTGCGACTACCTAAACATCAATGTGTCTTTTACATTTACTATTCATCCATCTATCTATTCATCCATCGCTCTGTCCAGTTGTAACATACACAGCCCCTCAAAGGTTTGGGGACACTTTGCATTATTCAGAAGTTTTATTTTTAGATATGAAAATACACCTGTCTTGGTTTAGTAGAGGTGTAAAGCTGTGTTTTACTGCTACTATATGGAGTTTATTTATCTTCAACACAGCTTCATGGACATCAAAGTGTCTTCTGTGGTATGAAGAGCATGTTTTGCTTAAATAATGATGTCATTGTTTTCTTTTCCAAACCAATGTTAAAAGCGCACATTGAAACTCTTTTGGTCCAAAGGTGGTTTAAACCCCTGAAAGGTTTGAGTGCTGACATCACAGCAAAGGGATAAAACTAAGTGGCCTTTGGCTTTATTCCAAACTAATATTTACATGTCTCCTCCAAATAAAGCTACTTAGGCTTTCATATGACAAATTATTGAAGAAACGGCAAAGAAAGCATGAGTCTGAAAAGCGAGGTGTCCCCAGGTGGTCCGTGTTATGCTGCCTTTGTGTGTTTTTGTGCTACTTTTGTCTGTTCCAGTGTTAGTCTTCCCATCTTCTCCCTGACAACTCCTGTCTTCTGTACATCCACACACATGCTGAGACATGAACACAGACAGATTGAAGGCAAAAGGCTGAGAGTAAGAAAGTGACTACTGAGGTCTTCCAACAGGGACAGACAGCTGAATTAAAAACAGAAAGAAAGAGAGTGAGTGGAAGAGAGGGAGAGGTGTAGGAGAGGAGTGCATTGATGTGGTAATGCAACATCACAGATGCTGATGAGATTTTTTTTTCTTTTTCCACTTGTGCATCACTCTTTTCTTCTCTGTCTCTATCTCCTTCTCTTTCTCTGTCTCTCACTCTCTTTTTTTCTCTCACTCTTTTTCTCTCTTTCTCTCAGCGGTGGAGGACAGGAAGTTGTTTATTGGGATGGTGTCGAAGAAGTGTAATGAGAACGATATCCGGGTTATGTTTTCCGCTTTTGGCCAGATTGAGGAGTGTCGCATCCTGAGAGGACCGGATGGACTCAGCCGAGGTAACACACACACACATACACACACGTTGTCCTCTGTGAATTGTGGAGCCATTACATAGACCTCCATTAATTTCATGGAGGCTTAACCAAACCTTAACCAGAACTACTAGCCTAACCCTAAACTTAACCCAAACCCTAACCTTAACATTACCCTAAACTTGGTACCCAGACTACTGTTAACTGTGGACATGGCTGTAACCATAATACAGCAGTATCAGTGCCTATCTGAGCTATGGCAGTGATTTCTCCTGGTCTGTACTAGCACATATAATTGTCTTCAATTAAGCCATCACCATATGTATCAGGACACATTATTCTGGCTACAACATGGACAGATTAATAGCTCACTATTGGGTTAATGCCAGCCTGAAAGACAAAGTGGAAGCTCTTTGTTTTAAACCACAAGCATTTAACTATATGCCTTTAGGGTTACACTACCATCCAGAAGTTTGGAATACCATTTTTAAATCATATAAAACCAGTTTTGGTTTCTGATAAATATATACAATTTCTATCCAATGTTAGTCTTTCCTACAACCCCGTTCCCGAAAAAATAAGCAGAATTCAAAATGTGCATATATTTTTCAATAACCATTAATTTATTAGTTTTAGCATTTAATATGATGTCTTTGAACCAGATTCAATTAAATATAAGATTTAAATTATTTGCACATCATTACATTCTGTTATTATTTATATTTTGCATAGCATCCCACATTTGTTTGGAAACAGGGATGTAGGCTTCAGCTGATTAGTATGGAGGTGTTAGTATAGGATTCAGATTCCGAGTGCCTCATATTGGTAAAGGGGTTATGAAATCTTGATATAACTTGACCAAATGGATTATAAGTTCTGCATTACAACAAAATCCTCAAAATCCTTGAAATATTTGATAAGTCACCTGCACAACAATAATGTGCCAAGCGCAAAGTACAGTGGTTTTTACCTGGTGGTTTTGGCTGGTCAAAGGTCAGATTTAAACCCTGTAAAGAATATTTTGAGACACATTAAACACTAGCTTGGCAGTGTTTTTCAGCTGTTTAAAGCCATCAGTGGAACAATACTGACTTTTCTTTCTGTAAAAGACTGTCTGCAAGTTACTATATATATACAGTGAAATATAAATCTAATATAAAACGTAATTTATTATATCAAAAAAATAATACATAAGTAAATAATTGATGTGATTCCAAGCTTTTGAAGGGCAGTGCATGCAAAGCAGAGGTTTAACCAGGTGGGCCTAAACTTTTTAATGGTAATTATTGTAATTACTTTATTATGACTCTTATTTTTGCCAAATTCTTCTGATATTCTGATATTCTTTTGATTCTCCTCTTATTGCCAAATTTCTCATGTCCTGCTGATCTGGCACTTGCGCATGCATTCTTAATTTTGTGTCATTTGACTCCAATTCAGCTCTCCAAACACAGTATTGTACACTCTTGACCACAGCTCTAAAGCTCAGTTGATATAAACATTCTGTAACCAATACCAGTACCAATTTTATGTAGATAGAAAAAGTGTACAATACACGTCAACAACAAATTATAGTTTTTGTTAGTGTATTATGGACTGTAATGACCTCAATTTCTCAATGATCCCAGTTCGCAATTTCTTAGGCCAGAAACGAGCAAACATTTCAAGCAATGCAAATACTACTTTGTGCGTCATTGTATTCTAAACTGTTTCAGAGCACATTTCATAACACAGCGCAGGCTGCATTCTGAGGATTCAAGCAAGAGGGGCTACAGCCAAACCTTACTTTGTGAGGCAGTCTCTCACAATACTGGCTTGTTGATATAAACATATGATACATCACTGCCCTTCTGTCCTGTAGAACTAATGCAGGACAGTCGTGACTGCTGGAACAACAGATCACGTTTACAGCACTCTGATTTGTCCTATGTCGCCCCCTTCAGTCGCCCCACAATGTTTTAACTGCCATAGTAGTGCAAGGACTGTCTATGAGTTTATATAGCAGGACTGTGTCTTGGTCAGGTGTCGTCATTTGTGGTGACGTACTTGCGTTGAGGATGTTTCTAGCCTTGTGTGAATTACCAGCAGATAACCTATTCACTGTAGAATTATGCTCTTGACTAAGTAATAATGTTTTTCTTGAATTTGATAAAAAAAGACTATCTATACTTACATTAGTTTTGGTGGGCTTGAATAGTTACAGCATGAAGACCCACTTTTAGATGCTCATCTGATTAAAAATAGTACATTTTTAAAAGCACTACGGAAGACTTCTAAAATTGAAAGAAGTAGCATCAGGAGTAGAACTGAGAGGAAAAGCAAGGTCAAACTTGGTGTGTGCACTGCTGCAAGTCACCTCCTAAAGCTAGAAATAATAATTGAAAAGTTAAAATGTTTAGGTTTCAAATGCAAAATCAACATTATACTGATGAATATATGAAGGCAATAGTAGATTGTTCATTTACATCCTCAGAAAAAACATCCTTCACCAAGTTTTCACTGAGTTTTCTTTGAATGCTCTTTCAAGACGCTTACAACGTCTGCTCGTCAAGGACTGAAGTACAACTCACATTCTCTTCCACATGCCGTGTGTATTTCCACATTTCCACCAGAGAGGTCTCCAAGTCCCCAAACCTTACACAGTGCATCTGTAAAGCTTTGTATTTTTTTAATATCGGATCGACTGATGGACTGATTCTCTAGGTTTCAGTATCAGTGTCTGTACTGGAAAAGAAAAAGTGGTTGCGTGTCGTGGCTGTCCTTGCTTAACCCTTTCACAAGTAAGTTCTAAAATGATCCACCCAGGGTGAGTTCTGCAAGACAGCATCAGCTCCACAGCATCAGTAGAACGTCAGCAGGTTACATCCCACCATGTTCTGGCTGGGTTTGTCTGAAGACAGATGTAGACAGATGTAATGAATGGGTTGAAGAAATTCAATCCTAGAATCCCACCGGTAATCCAGTACTATCTAGGGACCAGCCAGAGGAGTTCCACTGTTCGGACTGTACTTGTAAAAGGGTTAATGGTCAGTAGCCAGAGGAGATCCACTGTTAAGACTGTACTGCTTAAGGGTTAATGGTCAGCAGCCAGACGAGTTGCAGTAATGGGACTGTACTTGTTAAATGGTTAATGGTCAGTAGCCAGACGAGTTCCACTGTTAAGACTGTACCTGTTAAAGGGTTAATGGTCAGCAGCCAGAGGAGTTCCACTGTTGAGACTGTACCTGTAAGAGGGTTAACTGTCAGGATTTCTACCTGCAGTGATTAATCTATGGAGCTGATTTCAGCCAAATTATATATTGATCAGGCCCCTATGTGTTGTACTGCGTATGTTGGTTCTGCAGTTCGTTACTTGAGACCTAAAAGGACACCCCCCCTCGATGGGCCACAGTGCTCAGCTCTTACTTGCTGTTATCAGTTTTTAAAACACTTGTTCAACTGCTACCCCTCTATCCCTCCATTCATTCTGTCTATCACAACCTATTATCACAGCTTATTACTGCAGTCTCATGTTCTGCAATCCTCCCCTCAATTTCCCCTCTCACTCACTCCTCCTCTCTCTCCGTTTCTCTGTTTCTCTCTGTTTCTTAGCCTGTCTTACTCTCCCTTTATTTAACCTTTTCTCCCCTTCTTTATCCTTCCTTTCTTACCTCCCTCTTTTCTCTCTCCCATTTTGTCTCCCTCTCCCCTTCATGTCTTCCCCCCCACCCCAGCCTCTCTCTCTCCTCTCTCTCCTCCCTCTCTCTCTCTCCGGTTCGGGTTCTCATGAATATTTTAATTCCACATGAGATTAACTTTATTCCCTGAGCTCATGCTGAGAGATATATTTGAAATCGCCCCGACGGAGTGGATGTTCACTTTGCCGAACCCCACCCTACCACAAAACGAAAGAAAACGGAAGGGCTGAATAAATAGATGAGTAAACATGTATGTAGAGGGGAGTAGGTCACCCACCGTGGTCCCTCCCCACCTGAAGAGCAGAGCTGTATAAACTCTCTCCTATTCTCTCCCATTTTCTCTCTCTCTCTTTCAATCTCAGTCTCTCCCTTTCTTACTCACTCTCTTTCTTTTCTCTATCCTGTTCCCTCTTTCTTCCACTCTCTTGCTGTGTTTTCTCGCTCTCTCTCTCCCTCTCTCTGTTTTTCTGTCTCTCTCTGTCTCAGCAGTGGTTGATTAGCATAAATGTTACATTATGGCATCATTACGTTGCTGAAGTAATTAGCAGTGAGCGTAAAGAGGAGAGAAGGAAAGATCAGAAATCAAACAGAACAGAAGAAAACGGAGTTATTTACGAGATCATCACTCAACTTTACAGAAGTTGATAAGCTGATGCTTCATCTCACTGGTGGTCCCTTAGATCGTAACTCTCTCTCCCCCCCACCATTCTCCCCTTTTTGCCTCACTTTCCTTATCTTTCTATCTATCTTACTCTCTGTGTTAATGAATATATATATATCTGTCTCTCTCTTCCTCTCTTCTGTTCCCTCCAATTCTTTCTTGATGTCTGGTTGTCTTTGTGTGTGTCTCTCTCTCTCTGTCTCTCTTTCTCTTTCCCCCTTTTCGGTCTCTTTCCTCTGTCTGTGTCCATCTTTCTGTCTCTTATCACTTTTTTCTTGTTATCTTTTTGTGTCTTTCTCTCATTCTTCTCTCATTATCTCTCAAAATGTTGTTATAAATGTTAATATATTAATGTAATACAGTACAATTATTCCTCCTTCTGTTCTGTTCTTTGTGCCTTGCTCTTCTTTTTTCTGTCCCTCTTATCTTGTCTGCCTGTAACTCTCTCTCTAATTCCGACTATTATAGAGGTCTATCAATCACCATAGAGTTTCACTATTAATAAAATATAGATCATGCCGCATGTGAGTTCTACGCCTAGGGATCTACCCCACTTTCCTCCAACTATCTCTCTCTCCCTCTCTTTCTATATCTCTCCTTTTTCCCTTACCCTATCTGTCTTTATTGCCTCCCTCCCTCCCGCTCCCTCGCTCTCTCTTTTCTGGTGACACCATGTGGCCCATCATATATTTATGCCTCCTGTCTGTGGCTCCACTACAAATAGAAAGGAAGATAATTCTACAGAAACTTTCCCCCTTTTGCTTTCCTCACTTCCTTACATATCCCTCCACCTCAACGTTCCGGTTTGTTTGGCGGGGAGCTTGGAGCAGGGCAGCAGGAAAACGAGGACTTGGAGTCTGAAAGTTTGGAGAAAAAAGAAAAGAAGGGTTTTTCAGTGTTTACTCCCTGGAGACTGTGTCTCTGGAGGGTTCTGAGATTTTGCCAAAACACACAGATCGCTCCTTTAGAGCCTAAACCCACTTTAATGACGGCACTAATTAAACAACCTTAAAATAAACACCCTTTCATTCGTCCACAACGGAGTGGCCGCACTCTCTCAGGAGCACACAGACAAAAACGGGTCGCAGAGGAGGAGAGAGGCCAGAGAGAGAGAGAGAGAGAGAGAGAGAGAGAGAGAGAGAGAGAGAGAAAGAGATAGTTAGGGAGCGGATGAAGTGGACAGATAGCGCCTCCTACTGAACACAGAGATGAATGACAGTATTATGAATGAAGGTATTATCCCTTCAGCAGGCTTTCCAGTTTCTTTCTTTCTTTCTGTCTTTCATTCCATTTTTTCATAATTACCTTATTTCCTTTTCATAACTATTTACTGATTGCTGTTTCTCTTTTTAACTTTCTTTCTTTCTTCTTTCGTCAATTGGTATTTTCTTATTTGCCTTCTTTCCTTTCTTTCTTTCTTTTCTTTTTCTCTTTCTTTCTCTGTCTCTCACGCTCTCTCTCTCTCTCTCTCTTTCTCATTCTGTATTTCTTTCTATCTCTGTTTTTTCTTCTTTTGTCCTTCTTTTCTGACTTACATCCATTTTTTGTTTCCGTTCTCTTTTTTCTTGGTTTCCTCTCTTTTGCTTTACCGTTTGTGCTTCTATCATTCTTTCTGAGACTGTTGACATATGTAACTGAAGTAGACTTGTTACCTGTGTGTGTGTGTGTGTGTGTGTGCGTGTGTGCATGTGTGTGTGTGTGTGTGTGAGAGAGAGAGAGAGAGAGAGAGAGAGAGAGAGAGAGTGAGTGAGTGAGTGAGTGAGTGAGTGAGTGAGTGAGTGAGTGAGTGTACAGTTGAGCAGACTCCTCAGACAGTTTCCCAGCATGCCTCCATATGGCCTGTTCCTTTTCCTGCCACCTGCGTTTCAGCTTAAAGACTAAAGACTCCATTTCCCAACAGCCCCTGCAGGCTGGGTTCCAGCGCCACTCCGCCTCATGGGATCGTTTGTCATGATTACAGCGGAAAGGCAGGAGATTGCTTTTCACTGTCGTCGTTTTTTTAGAGTGTTGGGTGCGGGGTGGGGGTGCTCTATCAGGCACATAAAAATGCAAATGTGTGTGTGATACGCAGAGTGGATTCTACAGAGCAAATGGGTGCAGCAAGGTGGAGGCTGTGTGTGTGTGTGAGAGAGAGAGAAAGAGAGAGAGAGTGCACATGTGTGCTTTTGTATTTATGCATGCATATTAATGTGTGTGTGTGTGTGTGTGTGTGTGTGTGTGTGTGAGAGAGAGAGAGAGAGAGAGAGAGAGTGCATGTATAAACACACTCACTATACTTCTCACTACATACACACATGAGTGAATGTGTGTACAGTATATGCACATATGCACATATAGACCATACTGTTCACAGGTTTAGACACATAAGAACATTACATTTGAACAGCTGCTTATCTGGGCAGCAGGTGTTTTGTTGCTCAGTAAAACACTAACATTATAAATAACAAATAAATTAATAATAATAAAATAATAATATTTTAATAATTATAGTAATACAATGTTATTAAAAAAACAAATCATGTGCAAAACTGAATTTGGATCTATGCACTGAAAGTACAGTAATATTAAATAACAAAAAACTAAAGTGTCTAAATACTTGTTTATACGGTATATACATATAGACAGATTATTATACTGTAATTATATTAATAATTACCGGTATTTTATCCAGTGGCTAAAATATTAAAAGACACAATGTATTTCAAAGTGTGTTATGCAGGGCTTAGTGATTAAATGAATAATAATGTATAACAGTGATCTATTTATAGTTATTTCTTACCAAGTGCTTCACAGCTTTTCTGTTGATTCATGATAATCTACTGCCGTGCTCCTCATTCTGAACACATCTAAACATTTCTTCATTTTTATTTACTTTAATTAGTTCAAATCAATGAAATTCTTGGGCGCTGGAATTATATTAGAATCAGTTTATACTTGTACACTGCAACACACTTAGATTTATACTATGGAAAAGAGTGATTTTAAACTTTCGAACAGCAGTGCTTTAAATAGGATAACTTGCAAAGTAGGTAGATCAGCTGACTTAACATTTCAAGTTCATTAACCTTTAGTATGTTCAGTATGTCAACAGAACAATGTGTGTTATGGTTTCTCATTAGTAGAATGGAGATTTGAAGGCAGCCAGGTGACTTAAGTATTTTACAGTGTGCATGTGAGCATACATATAGTGTGTGTGTGTGTGTGTACATATGCGTGAGGAAGCAATTATATATGTGTGTGTGTGTGTGTGTGTGTGTGTGTGTGTGTGTGTGTGCGTGTTTGCATATAAAACTCTACATATCCGCTATATACATATGTGTGTGAGGGCGAGCGATAAGCATCCTTTTCTTACCTCTTGGTCTTATTCCCACCACAATCCAGCAACACCAAACTGAACCCATAACCCATTCACAGAAAGGTGTTCATATATATCTGCTGACTGTTTGTTGACTGTGTTCAGTGTTCACTGTTGACTGTTTAAAGTGTTCAAAGGGGAAGTTGAATGTTTACTGTTGTTGAATGTTGAATGTTTTACTCTGAGCCACTTTTGCAGTAAAGTGCTGTCTGCCTTCTTCTCTGTACAATCTCTGTTTTTTTTGGCTTTATAACGACCTGTCCAACCCTTTTGTCTTGTTTTGTTTTTTCTCTTGTCTCTCCTCTTCCTCCTCCTCTCTCCTCCCTCGTTCCCTCCCCTCCCCTCCCCTCCCCCCACCCCCTCTTCGTCCTTTCCTGCAGGATGTGCGTTTGTCACGTTTTCTACCAGGGCAATGGCACAGAATGCAATCAAAGCCATGCATCAGTCTCAGACCATGGAGGTACTGTACTCTCGTCTCTCTCTCTCTCTCTCTTTCTTTTTCTCTCCCTCCCTCTCTCCCTTTTCTGTCTCTACATCTGTTGCTCTCTATTTCTTTCTTCTCCTGATTCCTCTTTCACGATCCCTCTTGCTCTTTCTTTCTCAATTTTCACTCTTACTATCCCTCTTGCTCCCTTTTTCTTCTATCTTCTTCTCTCACTCTCTATCTCTTTGCTCTATCTCTCATTTCCCTCTTTCTTTATCTCTTTCTTGGTCTGTCTACCTCTCGCCTTTCTTTACCTCTTGCTCTTTCCTTTTCCCCACACTCGGTCTCTACCTTTCTCTCTCTTTCTCTCTCATTTGCTTTCTCTCTCTCTTCCTCTCTGTCTCTCTATCTTTCTCTCTCACTCTCTATCTCTCTTTCACCATCATCTCCCTCTCCGTCTCTCACTGCCTCCTTTCTCCTTCGGCCAATATCACAGCCTGTATCTATCAGCCAAAAGTCTGTCACTTCAAACTAAGGCCAAAGTAGGGCAGAACTTTATTACTATATATATAGAGAGAGAGACAGAGAGAGAGAGAGAGAGAAAGAGAGAAAAAGTGAGAGAGGTAGAAAGAGAAAGAAACTTCTCCAACAGTCACTCCTCATATTTCTGAAGCTGGGAAAAAAAAAAAAAACTTTTGAAACTTTTAACTTTATATTAATAACCCTCCTCCTCCCCATTAGTGTCAGAACTGGAAGCAGGCACTGCCGTAGAAACCCCCTGGTCAGTCAAGAAGGGTCCTTCCTGACTGACCAGGGGGTGGCCAGGGCACTGCCCACCTCAAATTCTGACACTAATGGCGTGACGCTAAAAGCTGTCGTTAGCCTTTAATAACTTTACGACACTTTAATAACACACTTGTGTCCGGAAAGCTGTCATTGGGTCCTTAGTGTTTAGCTGTCCATCTCACTGCTTGTCAAAATGTCACATCACTGAGAGCTGACAGGCGTTTTTATATATGGCCTGTGTGTGGGGGTGGGGGTGTTTGAGAGAGAGGGAGAGAGAGAGAGAGAGAGAGAGAGAGAGAGAAAGCCTGAGCCTACTAAGGGTTTAGTGATTTCAATACAGTATTTAAAAATGATAAGTGTAACGCTAATATTCCCCTCGCTCTCTCTTCTGATTGATGGAGCTCAATTCAGTACCTTTGGAATACCGTTTGCCATCTGACCCTAAACTAAACATCCAACATCACTGACCTCTGACCTCGCTATTGCATTTGTTGCCAAATGCAATCAAATCCTCACAACAAGTTTCACACATCTAAAGGCTTCACAAAAAGTAGGGGCTGTTACTGCAGCAAAGCTGGGACAAAATCTCTATAAATGCCCTTGTGTCTTATATAATTGATGATCAGACGTCTTTAAACTTCTGGACATGCAGTGTATTTTAATATGGAGCTGCTATACACTCTTACTACACATTAATATATACATTTCCATTTATTATGTGCTCTCTGTGCACAGCCTTAGGGCTTTAGCCTGTATTTACTGCCGTCTGAGATATGTGTGTGTGTGTGTGTGTTCCATAACTGTGCTGCAGAATTCTTGATGTCCATTAACCTCAATAACCCATCATTATGACTTCAGACAATAAAAATGTTTAAAAACCCTCAATTAACCAATCGGATATCAGCGATTGTTACATATTCCGCAGAAGCGACAAGGACAGGGCTAGAAAAACATTACAGCAATTATGAGTAATTACAGAAAGCAGATAAAATTCACAAATATATTGAATTGCTGGTCCGTATTAATAACTTACAAGTATTTAGACAGTCGGATCAGGCAAGTTGTGTTTTTGACAATGTATTTATCTCTTTCCGGGGACCAAAGCACTAGTCTGATGAAAATATGAATGTTAAGTGATCATGGGCACACTGATCTGCTCAGGAGGAGTGGGGCTGTATCAAACTGAATCATGCTGAAATGATTTTATGGTGAACTGATTCATTTCTTAAAGAAATGTAAATGAATGAAATGAAATTAAACTTCATTGAAGCTGCTAATGTACTTGTATACAATTAATCTGATTCAATTAGATTAATATAGTAATAGTAATATTTAGTTACCTGAGCTATCTTTCCATAGCTGATTTAATTCATGTAGATTTTAGATTAAATTAATCCATATATCGTTCATACTTCAGGTAGGAACTGATCTGTAAAAGAGGACTCAGCTGATCTTTTGGGTGCTGGGGTTACATTTAGGGGCGTTAGCACAGCAGCATTAGCACACACACATGACACACACCAGCACAGCAGCAAAACAACTTCTACCTAGACCAATAGTGAGGAGCTCTGATGTTCTCAGCTTGTTAGTAATAGTGCAGTATGTGAGTCCAGCTAAATTGTTCCAGGTAGTTGTTTGGTTTCTGTAAGCTTATAGGTACAGAGGAATTTGTGGTCTTTTCAGTGTTAGAACTTTAAAGAAAGTGATAGGGACAAGCACACGCACACACACATGCACACAGACATACACACACACACAGGAGTGGACAGTATGGCCAAATTATTAACACTATGAATAGGGATATAACAAAACGTACTAACATTGTGATATCACAATGTGAAACGGTGACACTGAGGAGATGTCAGCTGAGCTGCAACATGATTACATGATTAATTTTTCTTTATTTAAATTTAGCTCAACATATCATCAGAGTACTGACTCAGTCATGAACTGAATCAAATCATAGGCTGAGTGTACTATGTTCCTAATCATAATGTAATCTGATAATCTGAAGACATTTTCTCACTAAATACACTATTTTTTTTTCTGAGATTTTTTTCTACCAACAACAACCGAAAAAAAAAAAACCATCCATTAAACAAGACTAAATATGGTCTCATGCAGTTAGTTAGTGTTCCTTAAGTGCTGAAGATATCCACAATATGTTCAGAAAAGCTTAGCAGCAATGTCATTTATTACAACAATAATGAATATCATACTGCCCTACCCTGCTCTCAGGCTAGGTTATGTGGTTTAGTTTACTCTCTCAGGCCTACTTTTGGCTTACTTGCCGTTCCCCCAGACACCTACTTTCTGTTCATTCTCTTCTGTTTCTCTCTCATTTTATTTCTGTTCTTTATGTATGCAGTCGTTATTGTATGTGTGTGTGCCTGTTATTGTGCATCCCTATTAAAGCAGTAATCCATCCTCTCCCACATTTTCTACTCTAATTCACTAGAAGCACACATGGTCCCTGTCCTGTCTAGCTGAAGCCGTGAGTGCATATGAATGGTTGAGCTCCACATTAGACTTACATAATAATAATGTAGCCCTAATTTTGAATTATAGTCCCTAAAACACCTCGTGTATTTGTCAGAATTTGAAACCAACATGAGAGAAAATAGAATGAGCGAGCGAAACAAGTTGTGTGTGTGTGTGTGTGTGTGTGTGTGTGTGCGTGTGTGTGTGTGTGTGTGTGCCAGAGAGAGAGAGTAATGAGATTTTTTAGGTCTCTTGAGATGCATGCCCTGAGATGGCATCACTTGACTGACACCTCCAGCACAATCTCATTTTTTTTATTTTTATCTATCCCCCATTTGAGAGTGGGGAAAAAAAAGAAAATCACTTTTCCAAATGGAACAAGAAGCGTGACGTCGACTCGGAGAATGTGTGGCTGTTCACACACACACACACACACACACACACACACAACCCGATAACCTCTTAAACACTCTCTTATATGCACACATACCTTTTCCTTTCACTCTGTTGTTTGGAATTAAATAGTGAGGGAGGAGGTGGATTTGATTCAGTCAGCGCTGTTTTAGTTACAGTTCATGTACAGATGCTTCTTCAGGAAGTGAATCAAGTGTGAATCAAGTGTGTCCTGAGGTGATTCGGTTATTTTGATATAATTCTGTTTTGATAGTGAGGGAGAGACAGGGACCCAGCACAAGAGTGAAAAATCCAGTAAGGAGGGACAGCAAAAGAGAGGAGAAAGAAGAACAGAGAAGGAAAAAGGGAGACGGATTGAGACAGCAGAGACAAAGAGAGAGTGAAAAGAACGAGAAAAGGAGAGGAGAGAGAAAGAGCAACAAAGAAAGTAGAGCAAAAGAGGAGGAAAAAAAACAGAAGGAAAAAAAGACAGGGAGGTGAGATTGATAAAGGGGGGGCAATAAAAAAGTAAAAGGAAATCAAGAGGGAGAGATTGAGAGAGAAGAGAGGAGGAAAAAGAAAGCGGGAGAACAAGAGAATGTGAGAGAGTACAGAAGGAGGAAATGAGAGGAAAGAGACAGTGAGCGAGAATGAGAGAGGAAAGAAAAAAGGAGAAAGAAAAATGGAGAGGTGAGAGTGACAGGAGAGAAAAAAAGGACAGAGAGAGAAAGAGAGTGGGAGAGAGGGAGATGTAAGAGAGGGATGAAAAAGTATGAGAAAGAGAGANCCATGGTGGTGAAGTTTGCTGACACTCAGAAGGATAAAGAGCAGCGAAGGCTGCAGCAGCAGTTGGCTCAGCAGATGCAGCAGCTCAACAGCGCCTCTGCCTGGGGCAGCCTGACTGGCCTGACCGGCTTGACCCCGCAGTATCTGGCAGTAAGAGGCCACACCCACCCAACCACGGCAACCAGCAGCGCAGCCAACGCCGCCGCCGCAGTCAGTCACTGTCTCCGCCCCCAAATTCCTAAACCCCTCCGCCCCTGCACCGCCTCTTCTGGCTTAGGCCACGCCCACTCCACATCTCTTAGTGAAACGGCTCAGCCCGCACGTTTCCCTTTTGCTCTTTCTGCCTTTCTGTTAGAGTAAACTGCCGGTTTCTACACTCGAAATGACGTGCTGTGTGTTGTTCACTGTGCCTTCACTGTCCACCGGAGTGTGCTTTTGACGATTTTTACCCTCAGAGTTGTGATTTTAATAACACAGTAGCATTTGGCTAGTTTTTAACTTTGTGAGCGAAAACGATTCGTTTTGCGATGCACGTACCATTGGACCAACCACTTGCGAATTATCATAGTGTCTATTTTATGACAACCCTCAAGGGTAACAACATAAAAATCTTTCAAAAACATACTTTGGGTGAACACGGCACATCTGGGCTCAGCCTTGATATATAGCGCATCTCGGGCACCTCCACAGTTCGTAGTTAGCGCTGTGTGTCCCTGTTGTTGACAGACTCCACAATTCTTACTTTAGAGCACATCGTAGTATCTCATCTTCATTTCTTAGCCTCTTTGAAAACCTTCTCCTTACCACCTCTGCCCCTCCTCCTGCACCGCCTCTCCCTCCTCAGGCCCCGCACATGTCACTCTTTCTTAGTGAAACAGCTTAGCCTGCACGTTTCCCTTTTGCTGTTTCTGTCAACCAGTTGTCATACAAGGGGACAGGGCTAAAGGCATTATCCAACAGCACTGGGACAGGACCACTGCATCCCTGTCCACCTCTTTTGCTCACTTCTCCTTTCTTCCCCTTAGCCCAGGGCTGAGCTAGCGCTAGTGAGCCTGTCATCTTAAACCTTTAGGGTAGCATCTTTAGTGACCACTCTGCTTTTTTAGCATCCCCTAGTGACCACTCTGCTGTGCTCTACCCAGCACTTTTTGCACTCTGTGATATGCAGCTACACACAGCCAAAGGAAGTGACGGCTAAGTTAGTGTGCCTTCAGTGTGGGATTGTCAATTCTTTGTACCCTCGGAATTGTGCTTATCAAGGAATGTCAGATTTGGATATTTTTAACACTTTAAGCTGAAATTGCTTCTTTAGCGTTTTCTGATTGGCGTCCTCTGGATTACGTGAGCCTTCAAGGCTGGTTATACAATAAGAAACATACTCCGGGTGGAGTTACACTATAACTTTGACGTGGCACATTTAGCCTTCTGCTTGTTTCAAACGCTGTGTGTCTCCGCTATTAACAGACTGTCCTACTGTTCCTATGGTAGATTTCATTTTAGAGCATATTATAGTGTCTCATCTGCATTTATTACTCCTTCAAACCTTGTCCTTACACACATATTCTACATTACTTTGAGCCAGGGCTCTCAAACTCAAATCCTGGAGGGTCACAGTACTGTAAAGTCTTATTTGTCTCATAGAATCAGGTATGTCGTAGAGTATCGATACCGATGCTTACTATGCTTACTAATGCTGCTGTCCAGTTTGGGAGACATAACTTAAAAACATGTGGCAAGACTCAAAATTATTAAAATAGACATGAAAAGGTGTTGGTCATCTCCATACAGTTAAAAATATCAAATCAAATCGTGAGGCCAATCATACTCTGAGTAGAGAGCTTTTGAGCCATTTGTGATTTTCACACAGAGGAATTTGTATTCCGCATTTAACCCATCCATGAAGTGAAACACCCACATACACACACACACTAGTGAATACACACACTAGGGGGCCGTGAGCACACTTGCCCGGAGCAAGTTTGCTCGCTTACCCGAGTTGTCAGGACAGCTTACAAACAGAGTACACAGTACAAACTTAGGTTAATCTAGCAGTTAGCTATCCACGGCGCCCGGGGAGCAGTTGGGGGTTAGGTGCCTTGTTCAAGGGCACCTCAGTCTGTTGGTTCAGGGAATTGAACCGGCAACCCTCAGGTCACAAGGCTGGTTCCCTAACCTCCAGCCCACGACTGCCCAGCCATAAGCAATACAAAATCAGTTACCCCAGTTGTCAGGACAGCTTACAAACAGAGTACACAGTACAAACTTAGGTTAATCTAGCAGTTAGCTATTTAGGGTATGCTAGCTCCTGGCTACTGAATTTTTCCTTCAGTGCATTACCCCACCACCCCCGCCCCCTACAAACATAGCCAAAAGATTTAGGCTATTAACATATCCTTATTTTTGTTTTAATGCTGGTAACATTTAAGCTATCAAACCATCCCACCTGTAGTTTTAACACGAAGCTGAAGTTTGCTTTCTGTCTGCCGGCTTCTTGTTCAGCTTTTCCCATTCCTCCTTAAAAGTTGTATCAGTTATTATTATCCAAATGACCACCAGTCTTGTGAAAACACCACCTATGTAGAATGAATTAATGTTAACTACCGGTAGCAGCACTGTTTGTCCAGGAGCTTACAGACAATGCAGTACAGACCGGGCAGGAACCGGTACCATCAGACTGTTCGTTTAACTGCACAAGGCTGTAGTTCCACATGATTTGAGTATGAGAACCCTGCTTTAAGCAAATATGTACATACTGCCCTAGCCTCACTTCTGTTTCTTCACACTCTCTCTATCTGTCGTTTTCTCTTTTCTCTCTCTTCCAGTTGCTACAGCAGGCGACCTCCTCCAGTAACCTGGGAGCATTCAGTGGTATCCAGCAGATGGCAGGTAAGTTGATCTCAGCTTAGTCCCTTTACCCAGCCGTCCCAATGTTAACCCAATAAAGCCCATTTTAACCCTTCTACTAAACTCCCATTACTAAACCATTCCAGTTCTGGATCATTTTAACCTCTAGTGTGAAATCTTAAAGCCAGAGTAGATTTCAGATCAGTAGTGGCAGCCTGAGAGCCTGCTGCCTCACCCACCTACAGAATTTCTGTTGTGTGTGTGTGTGCACGTTTTTGTGTGTGTGTGAACGGAAGAATTTAAAATGAGATTCAAGAACGAGGATACATTTTGTTGAAGGCATTTTGTCAAAATTCTCAGCGTTTCTTCTTGATACATGCTTCGTAAGCATGCATGGTCAAGGACGCCTCAAACAAATGTTTCCATGATGTTGCTGTGGCATTCAGCAGTTTTCAGCTTTTCCCAGATTGTACATGCGGTACAACTAACCGTCACGCATAAAGGACTCACAGAGCTATTTCCTCAGTGCTCAGGATTGTGTCCTTCTCCACAAAAGGCTTCTAGTCTCAGCAAGTCTCCATCGAGAGCTCTGTGAAGATGCCTGTTTCCAGTGATGTCATAAGTGTGGAAATTTACACTGTCCAAAAGTTTGTAGACACCTGCTTGTCTACTATTCTTCTTAAATTAATATAGTAACAGCTGGAGGTGATCACGAACCACTTCTTCTTTTCTGATACCAATATTGAAACCTTCAGTATTAGCAATTATTTCTTTAAAAACTCTTCAGCATTAAGAAAAGCTATGTGTTAATTGCAGCACTTCAATTGAGATCATCCTCAAACTCCTCAAACTCCTCAAACGCTGTACTACCCCACAGGATGAGACACACAGCTAACAACATCACATCACACAATGAGACCGTGTGCTATTTCGGGATAAATTTGTCACAGGACTCGATCAGATTCCTTCTTTTTTCCTCCGCTTTAATGTCCCTACAACATTTTCTGCAAGTGTCTCTACTTAGAAGGCCTTACACTGGCTGTTACAATATTGCTGTGAGATTGATCGCATTCATTTGCGGACTTCTTTTTTTGCTAACTGATACTGGATGGTTAGACCTAGACCACAAACTCCACTCCATCTCCACCACCCAAAGGTTTTGGATGGTGCTCCATCCCTCCAGAGAACGCAGTTCCACATAGTGACCTAAGGCTCATGTGCAGCTTTCTCGAGAGCACTGTGATCTTCTATGGAAATTATATTACATAAAGTTTCCTGTGTCAGCGATGGCTGCACCTTAAAGTGGATCAATTCACTCATTAGACGGGCGTTCTAGATACTTCTGGGCTTTTAATGAACATACAAAGTAATTGATCACTTTTGCATCTAGACCGTATGCGTAGAATAGATTTGCCTTACTTGTAAACCGAAGGACTTGTAAGTGTCTGCCAAATGAGTGTATGTAAATGATAACCACAGTCAAAGGACAAAACCTCTGCAATGATTAGTTTCACTAGAACCATTAAAGAGTTTCCTGAGTGAGGGGGTGTTTAACACTCTCTCGCTCTTCCTCCACATTCCACTGTGATGTGGTTGCCTGTCCAGGGGATATTTAATAGGACGCTCCACAGCTGCAGACACGCCTATGTAGAGACTGTGCTGTTAGTGCTGCTAGCATCGTTAGCACTGTTATCTTTCTCCAGAGCTCCTGGTGGTTTGTTTGTGTGTGAAGTCCTACCACTGAAGTATGGCGAATGGAGAAGGAATAGGAAGTGTTGCATGTGTCACCGACATTCAGACAGTGCTGATCTGTCTGTTATACAAGTGGTTTTGGTGTTGTACAACTCGGGTGTGTGTGTGTGTGTGTGTGTGTGTGTGTGTGTGTGTGTGTCTCTTACAGCACTTTATTTCTCTCTTTCGTGTTGGCACAGAAAGTTTGGTTGCTTTTTTCCTTTTCTCCTTGTTCTCGCTCTCTTTCACATTCTCTTTTTCTCATTTTTCTCTCTATGTCTCGCTCTCATTTTCTTTCCCACTCTCTCTTTCCCCTCCACACTGTTTCTTTCTATGTGTGTGTGTGTGTGTTTGTGATGTTTGGCAGGTTTTAATTGTGGTCTGTTTATCGAGCCGTCTGGGCTTTGCACAGTGGATATACGGAGCAGCCGCTCAATTATCATTGTCACCGCTACGAGGGATAATAACCAAAAAACGCGTTTATAGCAGAGGATGTTTTATAGCAGAGGTTTTTTTTTTCACCTCCGCAACGCTTTCCTCCCTTGAATGGAGGAGAAGAATCTGTCTCTCCTCTTTAATTAGTGACTGCGCTGGGTACGAAGAGTGTGCTGCTGGTTTTGTTTACCATTAAGGAGTTCTCAAAGCTCCTGACTAAGTTCAACAGTGCGTTTCTGAAACACACGCACACACAAACACACATGAGCAAGACAGAGGTTCACAGTAAGCCGACAGCAGCACCAGCTGCCACTGCGCGGGATGAAAGAGATTTGCTTCTAATTTGGTGAGATTACCATAACTGTCAAATCCAGTTTGTGCTTTTTGTCCTTATTTTTTCTGTTTTTAAAACAGCCTCTTGTGAAACCACTTTAAATGAAGTTTATCCCCAGAAAGGAGCCACAGACGATAATGAATGTTTGAAGCCCATAGAGAACACTTCTATACTCGTCTGACACTCACTCTGCCATTCAAAGTTCTCAAACTGCTTTAATTTCAACCATAAAAAAATTTGAAATAAACCCATTTGCTGTTGTAGCGTGCCACCCTGCTGTTCCGTTGTACATATGCTCAGTTTCATAAAAATGCAGTTTAGTATAAATTTCTAAACTGTAAAATTATAGGAGGTCCCTAAAAAAAGGATCAAATGCAAAATGAGGAAAATGTCATTGTGCAGCTGTTTCACCCACAAAATGGCAGACTTCTATCTCTGATACACTTTTTGCTGGAGGCAGCAAAACTGTGCTGCCTTAGGGTGGCACTGTAGCAAACTGGTTCACTGGTCCTTCATAGCCTAGCATCTTTCACTATGCCCAGGATAACTCTGGAAAAACTTGACACTATTCCGCAGCATATTTGTAAATCTAAAAACTTCCTGAAATTTTCAGAAAGTTTGGTGGAAGTTATTAGTAATTTCTGAAACATAATACAAAAGAGGAGATAAGTAAGATCAATAAATGTGCAAAAGAATGCGTTACCAAACTGAAAAAATAATAATAATAATAAATAAATAAATAAAAAAACATTTCCACAAAAAGAAAAGTTAAACCAAGCATTTTGCTCCCACTGAAGCTAGCATCAAAACCGCTATGCCAAGTGAGTTAGCAGCCAGCCTAAGCTGGAGTAGCTGGCTAACATGGACCTCTGGCTCCCAGGTGGTATTTCACTAACTGAGGGTCAGCATTTAAGAAATTTTCCCTAATCCATTTGATTCGAATTTGTAGATTCTCTGTTTTCTGAATTAAATTCTTAAAAGAAGGGAAGCTGAGGAGGTTTACATAGAAAGGTAAAAACAGGCTGAATAATCATGCGTGAAAAACGTTTATCTCATGAATAGACGTCTATAGATGCTTGTCTACTTTCAAGACATCTTGCTAATGCGGATTCGCAGATTCTTTGATTAGTTTAGTTTGTGATTTTATTTGATCATTTTCATATTAGACAAACACACATACACACCAGCGCTTGGGTATGAGTGCAACATTTGTGACTGGTGTGCCTTTGTGTGTGCGTGTGTATCTCCTTGTCTACATGAGGTGTAAACATGCAGGAGCCTCCGTGCTCACTTCAGATTTCAGCTCTTTCTCTGAGAAATGAATTCTGAAAATCTTTGGACTCTTCCATCTGTTGCCTGGCAACGGGCCGTGATTGGCAGGTGCTGTGTGCAGCTGACATCTGCTGTGGGCGGAGCTAAGAGCCATAAGGAGCTTCAGTCACCCACAACGAGTGTTATAAGCCATAAGGAGCTTCAGTAACACACACTAACACACAGTGAGCACCGAGTTAAGAGCCAGACACTCGCTCCATTGACCCCCTCTGACAAACACCCTCTTGCTCTCTCTCAGTCACTCTCTCTTACTCGCTTTCTTTCTCACATTCACTCGCTGTCTCTCACACTCACTTGCTCTTTCCTTCTTTTTCAGCTACCCTTTTCTTCCCTCTCTCTTGCACTCCCAGCCTGTTTCTTCCCTCTCTCTCTCTCTCATTCTCCCTTTGCACTTGCTCACTCTCTTGCACTCCCACACTGTTTCTTTTGCTTTGCCTCTCGTGCTTTTTTTTCCTTTCCCCTTTCTCTGTCTTCTTATTTCTCTCTCCCTCTTGCACCCCCACCCTGATTCATTGCTTTATTTAACATATACAGACTCACAAACAAATTCCAAACCAACACTTGCGTAAGTGCCCTCCTTGACCACCAACCTAGCTGTGTGCCAGCTAATCAGCAGGCATTTTTAAATGCTCACAAACACACGTACACACACACGCAGACACACACAGAGCAAACATGCTGTTCTGGCTTACATTTCTCCTCTATTCAGAAGCACAAAAGCGTTCAGACAGTGCTCCATAGCTGCCTGTTCTCCTGCTGGCTCTTTCCCTTTCAGTTTTCAGCATTCAACTCTCTTCTCCTTTCAGTTTTCTGACACAGCACCGCGACACACCATGCACTCGTCAATAACCTGAGTTAACTGAGTTTATCGCCTTTCTGTAGTTACTTCATAATAGCTCAGAAATGATATATATACACTCCCTATGGACTGTAGTCCATCTACAGTCACAGTAGAAGATAACAGAACCGCAGTTGACTAACCACTGTTTGGGTGGTGGATCATCCTCAGCACAGCAGTGACATCAAAATGGTGTTAGTCAGGGTACTGTTTATGGTGTTGGTATTAGGCAAGCGAGTATCACTGCTAGGTTCAGAATGGTTCACTCCCAAAAAACATCCAGCCAAGAGCAGCAGCTGATTACGAATGAAGGGTTAGAGCAGGTGTGCTTAATCCTGCAGACCCACCATCTCGGAAAGTTCAGGTTTACCACGCACGGCTTTAATATTCAGATGCCCCCGAAAGCCTTCAGTACCTAGATCATGTGTGGTGATACTAGTGTACTAGGGGTGGGTGGTTGTATACTGGCAGGGTGCTTGATCTGCTGGAACAGGACTGGGCATCCCTGAGTTAGAGGATGACCAACACAAACCGTGCATCTCCTGCAGACCACTGCCAAGCCTAAGCATCTAAAAAGCATAGAAGTGCTTACATCAGCCTTGAAGGTTCTCCACAATGAAGAATTCAGCGTCAATTTACTAGGATACAGCGCCGGAAATCAAATTCATATCGATGTGTTACGGCCCTCGGATGTTTCGTGCGGCAAAAAGTTTTGCAGCCTTTTTTCATTATTTCCTGTGTTGGCAGGAGTGCCTGAGCTGTTTGAAACAGGAAAAACTCCCCCGCTGTCGAGGACGAATGCAGGTCATTTTTTGCGCCTCCGTCTTTGGTATTAGCCCAGATTCCATTTGGCAGGCTTGGAGCTTTGAAATCTGTGGTCTCTCAACAAGTTCCAGCTATAAAGAGTACGAATTTCCTTGTGGAATTGCGAGCAGCCACAAACAGCATTTGGTCATTGACTACAGGAAAACTACTGGCTCTAATTTCTGTGCTTTTGAAATGATGGAACTCAAAAAACACACATCTAGAGTAGTTTGGGTGTCTTACCTTCTGTGTGTCCACTGTGTGTGCGTGTGTGTTAATTTTGTGTTAACTCATAGTTTAAAGTATATACATTCAGAGTGTATATACGACACATTCTGTGCATTCTCCTGTTTGATCCCTCACACTTTCTCTCCCCTATAAGTGCAGTAGAGCAGGGTGTGTGTGGGACACACACACATACACACACACAAACACACCTCAAAATATACACATTTTAAAACGTGGGCGCTCAAATCTCCTCCCACGTGTTTTGTTTTTTTTTTTTATTTGCATTTCTAAAATTGGTCCATACATACATCTCTAAAAAGGAAAGACCAACAGCTCGCTGCTGCTTACAAAAAATACGTTCAGAACACTTCATGTACTTTTATACATGTTTATTATACATGTGTATTATCTTACACATTGTACATATTCTTAATATAATGCTCTAATAATATTGAACCTATAATAAAAGGTCAAAAGTAAGTACCACAGTATTACATTGTTATGTCAGCACCTGCCTAAAGGCCAGTGCACACTGGGTACGCCACCTCGTGAAACCATTGTTTTCCACGGCAAAAAAAAAAACATGTTTTGAATGGAGGTGCGCACATCAACCTAACTGAGAGTCCAAGCACTGTTCAGTTCCTCAGCACATCACAGTGCGTCAGAGCGTGTCACAGTGCGCCACGCTACATTTTGCCAATATTAGTTGAAATGAAAGCCACATGTACATCATCGTTCAGTGCGAAAAACGACAGTTTGCAAAAAGGGAGTAAAGTGATACCAAGTGTAAAGATTAACCTGGCGTTTATCGGCTCTCCCTGCTTGCATCCTATAGTATCACTCTGTACAGTGACAGCATGCGATGTGACGCTTCCAGTGTGCGGCGTCTTTAATACTCACAGACACACACACAGACATTTTTCTTGATATTTGGCCGCACATACACAAATACAGTGGTCCTACACAAAACACAAACATACATGCACACACACACACACACACACTGACCCTCTCTCTCTCTTCAGGTATGAATGCTCTGCAGTTACAGAATCTGGCCACTCTAGCAGCAGCTGCTGCTGCAGCGCAAAGCTCTGCCAGCCCTTCCACCGCTAGCGCCCTGACATCCAGCACAGGGTCCCTGGGAGCCCTGGCCAGCCCAGGTAACCAGTGGCCGCCCAGCCAGAGCCTTCATCATCATCACCATCATCCTTTTTACCACCACCATTGTAATCATCATACCCTTCAGAGCTGTCACATAAAAAAGCGAAGACTGTTCAGAGAGCGCTATTCAAAGAGTGCTAACATAATGCTCACAATGCTAAAAGCTAACCAGACTCTACTACCATGATCATCATCACTGCACCCTTAGATGCTGTCACATAATAATGGATTAGGCTATTCAGAGGATGTTAATCAGAAAAAAAAAGGTGAAATAAGTGATTTCTGCTCACAATGCTAAATGCTAAACGCTAGCCGAACCACCACCAAAATCATCATCGTCACAGCCATCGAGATGTGTTATCCCTCCATTCATCATTCATTCTACTCGTCCCTGTCCAGTCTTTTATCAAAGCTTTAGTTATAAGCTTCTGTCGTAAGGATCTCGGCTTTGTGTGTGTGTTGTTGGGTCCATCGTAGCCTCTCTGATTTGTCCGAGGTGACGGCCATCCTCATCCTGTGGAACGTGTGCTGTAATATGTTTGATGGTGAAATTTTTGCAGCTGCTGTGATTTTTCCAAGTGTGATATTCATCTTTTTTGAAAAAGTGAAACTACTTGTTTGGGGGATTTTGTTTTCAGGTGGGAGATACACTAGGTGGAGCACTGGATCTCTCTTACTTTATCACTCATTCTCTCCCTCCCTTTTTTCTTTCCTTTTGTGAATAAAAAAAAGTGAACTAAAGGTTTGCACGCAGGCCAAACGTTTGGAAGCAGCGCTAACTTTGTAAGCTTCCAAAACAACTTATTAATACAGAACAGATGGATCTTTCCTAAATGTGTGCAGCGATATTGTGTGCAACAACTGATTGTTAATGAGTTTAGCTCCTGCTGATTCTCCTGCAGAGTTTTATTGCAGCTCTAATCAGACCCACCTGATTCCTTCATTCAAATGCTCATGAAGGCTTGATCAACCCAGTGTTACCATTAGAAGTGTTAAAACTGCTTAACAAAAGGCACTGTTATCATCACGGGGTGTGAAGAAAGCTAATCCCACACAAGCTAGAGTAGAGTTGGGTGATACGATGATATGTATCATCATTGTGATAAGCTGTGAACATCTGACCACTGACCAACTGAATGTTTCATTACGAACAGAGTTGGTGAAATATCAAAATAATCCAAGTCGGCAATATGGCTAAATTGTTGTGGTTCTTCAGAAACTTTCCACGATGTAGGGGGTGTGATTTTTTCAGACATCTGACCAGTTAGAACAGACAAAAAAAGACTTAGTAGTGTGACATTTTATAAACACTGTCAAAAACATGAATACAATGATCTTTATGCAATATTTTGCATACAGCCAGTTAAATAGCACAGATTTAGGTCTTTTTATAAACATGCAGTTGGTCAGTGTTCTATATGTACTTGTGACATACACACGATGTTCAGAAAAGCATATGGTGTTGTATGGCGACATACGTCTTTATCACACTAACAATAAATATTGTCATATCGCCCTGGTCTAATTCATAGTATTCATAGTTTTAAACTTCTTTCAGAGGGGACCTATTATCTTCTATTTGAATAGATTTACATGCTTCCATTTTCCCATACTGTACATTTTTCAGTACCCCCACCTCCACCCCATGTGAGCCCTGTGTGCTCCGATTGGTCATGCAGTCTGGAAAAGGGCTGGAAAACCAATGAGGCATTTCAGGCAGCTGAACTTTACTTAACTTTGCAGACCGTTTACATGCATGAAAAGCTACATAGCCTACTAAAATGTCTTGATATATTGGGTCATTATATTTATACCATATTGCCCACACCTACAGTTGAGTCAGAGCACAGTACTTCAACAACAACAGAATGTTCTGGAGTTTGCTTCCATATGTTTGGTCTGTACTGTATACCCTTTTTCACAGATCATTTTTTTCCCTTTTTCAAGGCCATCTTTTTCAGGGTCTGTCTGTCATTATCATCATCCTCCTCACCCTGGATTGTACCCCTGCTTTTACACCTTGAATAGAGTTCAATTTCATTTTCAGAAATGTAAAATCTGTAATTTCTCTGCGATGTAACATATTATCCCCGTCTCTCATTTTCTCCTTCTGTCCCTCTTTCTTTTTTCTCTGCATATTCCTTTGTCTCTCGTCGTTCTTCTCTCTCTTTCTCTTTCTCCTCTCTCTCTTTCTCTCTCTCTCTCTCCCCCAGCAGCAGGTTCCACTGCTAACTCCAGCGCAGGAGCTATGAGTTCTTTGGGCTCTTTGGGGACTCTGCAGGGGCTGGCCGGGGCCACCGTCGGTCTCAACAACATTAATGCACTAGCAGGTAGCGTCAACAGTGAGTATAGCCCTGCATCCGCCTCACCCATTTCACTCCAGTACGCCCACATACGCCCGCTGTGTGACGCCCAGAGAGACACCCACTCGGTGTATACCTACACACATGCTTTTACGTGCTTGTCGGATTCTCTTCCACCGGTGAAGCTGCAATTGACCTATTTATTCTGTGCCTATAAATGCGTTCCTTCATAGCTACTGTTACTAGATTGGCACAGAATGCAGAAAAAAATGAAATCCCAGTCAACTTAAAAAGAAACTGTAGCAGACACGTGCTTGTCCAAACACCTACATTTAGAGTTGTTAGTTAGTTGTTGCTAATGGCATTTGTTTAGTATGCATATGGAAGGTCACACTGTTAGTATAAAGCAGTGTTTGAGATACATGTAGCCTTCTGATAGCCACTTGGGTAGTTTCCTTCTTTGCACTTAGCACTAAGTTCTAAAATCTTGAAGGAATGTTAATGTGCAACTTTTAGGTCAGGTAGTTGTTTTGACAACCAACACATGAAGGCAGATACACATTAGCATATGCACACAGCCATGAACTTAACAAATGATCAGAGTTTAGAAGGGCATCTCTCTGGGTCTGATGGGAGTTTGCTGTTTGTGTAGTCGTATATGTGTGTTTGTGTTTGTATGTGTGTGTGTGTGTGTTCTGTTCTCTGCCGGGGTGGAAAGAGTAGTGAAAGTCCTCCGCTCAAGTAAGAATTTTGCTACTGTACTATTAGTTCACTTGAATACACAGAAACATTTTAACAGATAAAAACACTTAGTATAAATTAATACGCTGTTTATTAACAGAACACTAAGCATGGTGAATGCAAGAGTCAGAATCCAGGTAAGACTGCCAATTTACCTGTACCTGACCAAGTACAATTTCTGCAGACAGCTCCTTGTTCTTACAATCAATCACAGTCAAGCAAGCAATGAATCTGCTTGAGGGAAATGATAAAAACAGTCCTTTGTGGGTACATGGCTGCTGCTGGGGAAAAGTGGCATAATACTGACCCAAAGCAGAACATTTCTGAGATATTTTTGTTTTCTATATTTGTAAAGTTTTCGGTTTTTGTGTGAGAAGTGTATTAAACCTCAGAAAATAAGGCATCACATCCTGTTTACTGGGATTTGTTAATGGCAAATGCGAACAATGTGTGCATGTTTGTAAAATGCTGGTTATATTGTCTGCAAAAGTAAAGAATGCAAAAAAGGAACCAGGTTCCAAGTGAGCCAACTAACTGGCTTCCTAACATAGCCCGTTATCTTACCTTAAACATTAGTTTCTATTAGCTACTTTAGCTAGGTAACAAGTATTTGCAGTAGAACACATAAATAACAGCCTTAGGCTGAATGAAAAAGTTATAATGCTAATATAAAATAAAAATAAAACTGTAAAAGAACCCACTAGCTATTAAGTTTAGTTAGATTATCTAACTGCTTGTTTTAAATAAGCAATTTGTGAGATAATAACAGTTCTGACTGTATGTCAAAGATGTCTCATGTTCCAGAGATATCTACTGGAGTTAGCATGCTAACCAGCTAGACCCGGCATGTCCTGACTTGTAATACCACTTTGCACCTCAAGAGGTCACATTGAGTCACTGTAGCATCTACTCTGCCCTCTGCCACATGAGCAGATGATGAAAATATGTTTGAAAGCAAAGTAAACAAGTGGCAAAAATATCAGCAAAGCTGTAATAATATTGGTGTTACTTTCCACCGCTGGAGATGCTCTTGTTGAGTAAAGGGATGAAGTTTGATGCTGAACTCGCAACGGAGGGAGGAGTGAGAGAGGAGGAAGAGGGACTATCAAATAGGATTTTGCGATGTCTCAGATAGACAGTGAAATAAACAGTTAAATAATTCAAACATTTTAACGAGAGTCAAACATTAAAAGAGTCAAACATTACTTATACATTACTTATACATTATTTATTCCCAAGAAAATACAGTTTCAGGGAAAAACTTACTCCAGTATTGTGACAACAGTATTTGCCATTCATTTCTTTCCACCTTTGATTGTTTGTCTTTGGGTCTGTCTGTGTGTATGTGTGTATGTTCTTGGTATTTAATGTTTTACATTTTGTCCGATTCAGGAAATGAAACGTTAATCAATTCATGAAAGTCCGGTCAATAATCGACACATGAACTGGATCTACGTTCATTTCTTGAATACAGTTTTGTTCGTTCCTGGCATAGGTGTGTGTAAACGTGCAGCAAACTCCTCTTTGCCCTGTCTCCACACACACATTCACGCACCTGACACTGCTAATCCATTGCTATTTGTCTTTCTGTATATGTCTATTGTATCGCCAATTGTGTCGCTGTTGTGGGATTGTTGGCTTGCGAGCGCATCTGTGTCCGGCCTTGTATTTCATGGTTTGCGGGACAGAAAGGATGAGTGGCTTTTGTTCTGCAGCGCCTGTGTGTTCTCTAGAAGGAACGGACCGCATTCAGTCTCTATTAAGGCTGATTCCGCCAGGCTGGGTGGTTGTTGTTTAGACGAGACAGTGATTAGTGTTAGTATTTCAGGGCTGTTATAGTGTTGGGGCTGATGTGAAAAGCCTTTCAGAATTGGTAGAATTATGTGTGTGTGTGTGTGTGTGTGTGTGTGTGGGTGTGATTTGGCATCCAATTAACCATTAGCACTATAGGGGAAAGAGTATGGATACCGTGACACTCATTTACATTGCCTTTGTGTGGGCGAGTGACCCGATCCTGATGTCTCCATCTTTTTCGAACTGACCTTTTGGCCAGGTTTCTGGTTTTATAAATCAACCTCTCTCAAAGAGAACATCATCCATTTTACATTCATTTAAATGACTTTCTTACACACGCACACACACGTGCACTGCTCATTTAAGAGGCTGTATAGTTTAATTGAATACTAAAGGTCAGTATTGTAATTATTGCAGAATAAATGAGGAAGCTGCAGTCTAAGCACCCCGCTCATCATTTATTGTTTGCAGGCCGTCAAGCCAAAAGGCCAGTCAGTAAATATGCATGAATCAGGCGTTATGCGCACACACATACATACGCACGCAAACACTTGAATCTTGCACTCAGTAGACGGAACAAATTGTTTTACATATTGGATCTGAATGGACTCAAGGCAGCATAGAAAGTATTTGTTCTATAAATTGTTGGGCTTCATTAACCGTCTTGTAATAGCAATATCTACTGCTGCAGTTACAGGCAGGTGTTGTAATGTATGTAAAATCTGTGTTAGGTCAGATATAATTTATGGTATAAAGTTATGAAGTGATAAGTTATGAAGCAGTAGCCCTTAATAAGTTGGGGAAAGAATGTTGCCATTTTGTATTAACCGTTTCTCTGTCATAGCTCATTTGAAACAAGTGGATAAAGTGTGTGGACAGTGATGATTCTAAACTTGTGATCCATTTGTATTTGTCAGTAGATGCGCAGATATATTTTATTATGATCTATATTTAGCAAAAAGTTAACTCTAGTATGGAATTAATTATTGAGATGAGTGCGTAACGGTAATAGCTCTGAACGTCAAAGGGTTCAGAAACACTTACACACTGCAGTGTGTGTAAAAAGCACTTTTACTCATGGGGACTAATAAAACGGTCAGTCACACCTCCTACTACCGTCACCATCTAGCACTTCCCATGGAAAGCACCTGAAACCCATTACCTGCTTTTAAAAAAAAAACTCCATTTAACCATAATCTTGTTCCATATGGACAGCTCAGGACCTTTGTGTATCTCTCATATGACTCTGGATGTTCTGGATTTATCGCCTGTTTTGACTTTTGGAATGTGTATTTGATGGTTTTACCAGTTCCATTGTTATTAAAATCAGCCACACATAAATCCCAACAGTCCCGTGAGTGTCTTTATAACGTTCTATCCTTGGAAATTCCTTGCCATCATTGGAAAGTCCCATTTAGGTGTTGTTTCTCACTGTGTATTTAATGTGAAAGGTGCTATGAGGAACGTGTTCATTTGCTTATTTACACATACAAATTTTGGCAGGGCAAAACCTTGTCGTTAGGGCGTTCTTAATTTGCGGTTCTTTAAATAAGTGAGATGCAATTTTTTCCTCTAGAACTACAGATTTTGGGCTACTTGGCAAGCTTCCGTTTGCTTTCCTCCGATCATTTTCCTCTTTTACCAAACTACCATATACATTTGAGGAATATGGACAATTTGCCTGTAATTTGCTAGGTTGGTTACCGAAACTGGGGATGTGGATATAATTATTGTTTAATAAATTAATCGGTTTTTTTTTCCAAAAATGAAAAACACATGTCTTAATGCAGATCTGAATTGGAATAGAGATTTAGCTGTAATCATAAAAGCAGATGAAGATAGAAAGTAACTCGTTTGGACCCCATTTGCTTCTAGTTAAAGTGTGATGTATTTATTTGCTCATGCAAATGCATTAGTTTTATAATCAACCTGGCAAGACCAAATTATACAGCAACTTCTTAAAGAACCAAGAACCAAACTGCAATCCCATTGTTTTGAGAGTGAATTATTAGAGCTGTCTTGCTTTAACATGAATTATTAAGAATGGGAAAGTAGGGTGTGGAGCTAAAATGGCCTTTTTGTAAAGTGGAAAAAACAGAATATTTGTTTAGTATTTGTTCTTGAGAAGTCGGAATTTAGGTCGTTATTATTAGAAGGCACGGACCTTTGATATAGTGAGAGCAGAATGTGCTACTTTGGACGTGTTGTGAAGACATTTTCTTAACGATGAATATATGGAGCTTGTACGTAAGCAGGGTTTGTTGTTTGGGCTGGTTGTCGTTGTGTGACATGCTGCCGCTTTGACGTAGTTTGCATGCGTGGGCCACGCTTTTCACTCGCTTACACCGTTATGTGCAATAAATGGTATTTATCTTCCGTCTGTGTGTGTAATGTGAGACCGATGTGTTAACAGTGGTCTTTATCGTTAGTGATTGTGACTTGTTATTGTGTCTCTATGAAATATGTCTTCTAATAACTACCTGTCAGTTCTGCGTCCGTATATGTCTTGTGTTTTCCTGTTTGTTCATCTGTGTCATAATGACGTCTTGTGCGTCCACAGCGTGTGTACTGTTTCCGTGTCTGTATTTCCATGTTTGTGTGTGTGTGTGTGTGTGTTGTGCTGTGATGTAGAAAAAAAACACACTCCCGCAGTCCCAAGCGCTAACGAGTAAGTGCACTTCTTTTTTCTTTATTGTTGGGTTTTATGTAAAGTTGCTCACATGCTCTCAGGTATGGCTGCCCTGAACGGAGGTTTGGGCAGCACTGCGCTCAGTAACGGCTCGGCTGGGCCCATGGACGCTCTCACCCAGGCTTACTCAGGGATCCAGCAGTATGCAGCAGCAGCCCTGCCAACCCTATACAGCCAGTCTCTACTGCAGCAGCAGAGCGCCGCCGGCAGTCAGAAAGAGGGTAAAGCAGGAGCACACATGCACATGCACCTATACACTGATCTCAAATCTAGTCCTGGATTTTGTAATCGCCAGTATATCTGATGCTAGGTGGCTTATCTTTTACATCAACACTTTAATTATTCCATTAATATCCATATCTGAAATGTTCCCTATGTTCTTATGCTCATATGGTCAGTTGTTTAAAAGGACATCAAGATCTGAAGCAGAAGACCCCTGCAGTAGAGGCTGCATAGACTAATGAACTTACATATCGTCGCTGTCCGATGAAAAACATGTTTCTCCATTTTTGTCCATTTTGACTTATATGCATCATTTGAAAACAGCAGCTGCCGTTTATACTGTGTGAGAATTGCATGATGAATGGACAGACAGAAATGGCCCAAAAGTGCTTGGAAAGACGTCTGGTTCCATTGACTTACATTAAAGTTAAATGAGGTTTTCGGCCTCCCCTGTAAAGTTGCCATTTTGGAGATACTTGGTTTTCTTTGGACAGCGACGATATGCACTAATCTGTAGGAATGTGGGAGAAATATCACAATCTTTTTTAGCATTTTCACATGCTGCATGCATCACAACGCTCTGAAAAGCATATTGTGGTGTAATCTGTCATGATAAGGAAAAATATTATCATACCATCCCTAGCAGTCAACATGCAGGAAAAGGGACTTTCTGTTTTGAGTAACTGGTGACCACTTTATAACACTAAAATCAATTGCACTATCAGCTGCAAATTGTGTTATGACTACACTGAAATACAGCACAAATACATCTGCTGTGCATAACCACCACAGAATGAAAGCAACCACCGCTAGCCAATATTAGCAACAGCTAATAGTGTACTTTTCATGTTTAGAACACCGTAAACATTTGTTTGTCTTTACCTGTTAATAGACTTGACATTTTTAATAACGAGATGGTTAGTATAATTAATAACTGTGGAACCGATACCACACACACACACACAAGGACCAACAAGTCCTATTGAGACTTTCAGATTATTCTGGGGACGTTTTGTCAAACTGAAAGATCACACTGATACACACGCACACATCTGTCCAGAGGTTACTGAGTTACAGAGGAAGGGGTTGGAGTTTTAATCTTATTTCACAGCCCAGGGTAAAAAGCAGTGAGCGCTTAAAATAAATGTGTCTATATGTGTGTGTGTGTGTGTGTGTGTCTATGTGTGTGTGTGTAGGACCAGAAGGAGCCAACCTTTTCATCTACCACCTGCCGCAGGAGTTCGGGGACCAGGACATTCTGCAGATGTTCATGCCTTTCGGAAATGTAGTGTCGGCCAAAGTCTTCATTGACAAACAGACCAATCTGAGCAAGTGCTTCGGTATGGAGGACACACACACACACACACACACACACACAGATTTATTAACAATTTCGCTTATTTCATTTTTATTAGCTTTTATACAGGAAAAGTACATATTTTGAAAACACACACCCCATCATGCGCACTCTTCCATTTCCACAGATGCGTATTAAAGCTCTTAGCAGTTCAGAGTGAAGTGGGGAAGTGTGAAATAAAAAATAAAATAATTCCGCACGGCTTGTTAAGTCTATCTATCTATCAAACGGTGGTCATTTCAAGCTTTGATGAAAATCCTCTTTCTTTTATCTTGTGTGCAAAAGAGTTGTTTTTTTTTCTCTCTCCACCTTTCAGGTTTCGTCAGTTATGACAATCCTGTGTCCGCACAGGCCGCCATCCAAGCGATGAACGGTTTTCAAATTGGAATGAAGCGTCTGAAGGTGCAGTTGAAGCGCTCCAAGAACGACAGCAAGCCCTACTGATCTTAGCGCTAGGGCCAGTCCTCTCTCTCTTTACACTGCTAGGGTAAGTCCCCACCGCTGCCACGGCAACCACACTGGGACCCCGGGAGGGAAGGGGGGAACATGGGGGGAGTTTCACCCTTACACCACTAGAGGGAGCTACTTTCCCCCAAATGTTCTTTTTAAGCTTTTTTGATGGCAGTATTATTATTATTATTATTATTATTATTATTATTATTATTTGGTTTATATTTTTCACATGAACGCTTCCATTTTTGCCATTATTTTGTATGACTTGCGATGAATGAATAGCTACTATTTCTAGTTTTTTTTTAATTATGATTATTTTGAGTTGTGTACACTATTTAATTTGTTTGGTTTTTATTTTTAAGTAAATATTTATATGATGCCTATTTTGTTTCATGATGACGACAACAACAGCAGAAAGGAAAGATCTTTAAACTACGATTAGTTTCTCTTTGTGAACTTGAGGCTTGTGAGAACGCGTAGGAATGGGTCAGACCTGAGCAAAAGCACCAATATGCACGTTAAACCTTTTTTTTTTTTTTTCGCCCTTTGACCTCTGGTGTCAGCTGCGGGCTCCGCTGCTCCTTTGACCCCTTGGCCCACTGGCACCAGAGAGAAAAGGGTTAAACCCGCTGTGGCCTCTCTGTAGTCGAACGGCAACAACTGCCAAAACAGACTCTCCACAAACACTTGCCATTAAACGTTAAAACTTTATTTGTCGTTGTTTTTTTTTGTTTTGTTTTTGTTTTTCTTCTGTCAGACAGGACTTTTAATTTAGCAAAAATTAGTTCCTTAGTTCAAACTTTTATGGGTCCGAGCGTTGTGGTTTTTGTCACACAGAGCATTTTTGTGTAGAGCATTTTAAAAAAAGAGATTTTGATCTGTTGATGGCTTAAAAAAAGAAACTAATAAAGCGTTCTAAGTTCCGGGGTGGGGGGGTGGGGCAAAACTGAAAATACTTGATGTTTATTGATAGAAAAAAAAATCAAAGTACAGAAAGCCACAGGCCTGTAAATTTTATTTGTAAAAAAAGCAGTTCTATTTTTATACAGAATTTCTACCTGTTCTGAAGTAAAAGACTTTATTTATTATGGTTAAGTTATTGGGTTCCTAAAGACGTGCTCTCACTTATTTGGAGCCTTGTTCAGTCTTCTGAAGCCACACAACCTGTTGTGTGAAGAGAACACAGAATTCACCCCCCTCTTTCTGTCTCTTTCTCTCCTTCTCTTTCTCTTCTCTCACTCTTCTCATTCCCCTTCTTCTCTCCCCCTCTTTTTTCTCTCTTGATCATTCCTCTCTCCCTTTCTTCCATTCGTCATGTCTCAAGTCACATTTCTGTCTCACGGGGCTGCATGATTGTCACAAAAATATGAGCGATCCTGTTTGTTGCAGTTAATAATTGGAATTAAAACCGACATGTACGTAACAGTTCAACATGTAGTTACATCGTATCCTGCAGAAACGCCTTATTGTTTGTCAGACTGGATTTCTGTCGTTAGTCCTCGATGGGAACAGCAGAGATTGTTCAGCGATTGCAACGCGCGCCGCATAAACGTGGCGGTGGAGTAGTGAGCAGGCTAATCTCCATTAAAAACTGCCCATGTTTTATTACAGTGCAGCTGAAATACCACACACAGCCTTAGTCAATTACAGAGGCCAAAATTGCTATTTTGATTAACATTCAATTGTGAATTGTGAAGCCCTATTTCCTAGCTCTCTCCTTCTCTCTCTCTTTCTCTCTCATTCCCTCCTACACTCTGCCCCTCCTCATGAGTAGTGGCACTTCACGTGTGCAATCTCTTTCTTGCTCCTTTTTCCTTATGTTTCATTTAGCTTCGTCTGGTGTTTTGTTTTGTTTGTTACAATGAATTCGGCGTATTTATTTATTCCCCCCAAAATCAAGATCCATCTAGCTGTCTCAAATAGGGGACAAGTCACTGATGGATACTTTTGGGTGCTATGTGTGTGTGCGTGTGTGTGTGTGTGTGGTGTGTGTGTATGAGTGTCATTTACGTATATGTTTACCCATTTGATAATATGTGTCAAAAAAAATTAATAAAAAAGTTAAAAGTAAAAAAAAAAAAGACCTCTATTAAGAATGGTTCTGTTGGTGCACAGCTGGTCAGTAGCGCTGTTGTTGTTGTCGTCGTTGTTGTTGTTGTTGACGTTATTGTTGTTTGTCATTTGTTGTTCTCATGGTTTTAATGCTGTAGTTGTGTGCCAGAGCTGTGTGTGTAACTCTCCTCTCCCGTTTTCTTCCCTAGAACTCATCTCCATGACTCTTTGCTCATCGTTTGCCTAGCATGTCTACGTGGCGTTCAAAAAAAAAAAAAAAAAAAAATATTTACAGTCTCATCGTCTCGTCATTGTTTCCGATGTCTTTCTGAGTTCTCCTGATCATAACCTGGTCTCCTCCTACTGATCTCTCAACTTTTGATCTTAGCTTGATCTTTTTTGGAATTTAATTTTTTTTTTTTGCATGTGACCTCATTTTGAGCTTAATTTTTGTTAGTTTTTGTTGTTCTTTTCTTTTTTCTTTTTTATTGTTCTTGGAATAACGGGTGGGGGAGGGATGGGGGAAAGAAGGAAGAAAAAAATAATAAATGTGAAAAAGCTGCATTCACTCACAAATAGGTAGAGTATATTTAATACCATAACCAGAAGCATCATTTTAAGAAATAAAAATTAAAAAATAAATGAACCTGTGGCAAAAGTATTAAAACAATTTGCGTTTGACTTCTGTTTGTTAGCTCAATATTTTTCCTCTCTTTACGTTTAGATATTCTTTCTTTTTTTTTCTTTTATTCATTTAAAGTAAACTTGAAAGTACAATACAGGGGTTGGCTTTGGGACTTACTGTTGGCGCATCTCACGATACGAGGCCAACAGTAAGCGCACCATGCCGGTTTCTATGAGAAATAGACTACTTCCACGCAGTTTTAATAAAAAACTGTCCGATTGATATTAGAGTCTCTCAGAGCTCGCTTGTGGTTTTTACATTTTTCAGGCAGTGTAAAGTTTTTTGATAAGGCCATTTTAAGTGGCTTGGTTTCTCATTAAAGTCTATATAAAACCACTTTTTTCTAGAGTAGTAAAGGTATAAAAAAAAACAATAAAAAAGAGTGCCCTGTTTGGGGGAAATGCTACCTACATGTCACACCTTTTGCTGAACTGACCTACAGTTAGACAATCCGTGGTATAAATGCACATGAAATGACCTATATTTTATACTGTTTAAATGTATAGAGGAAAAAAAAAACAGAGTTTGTGTGACCCGCGTTTCCGTCGGTGCTTTTCGTGGATTAAGTCGTGGTTTCATCACAAGTCTAATAGTCTTATTTGTCTCATGTTTTTAAAGAGAAGACTAAAAATCAGTTTACTTGAACATAGACAAAGCCTATCATAGTACTATTGCTACTACAGTATAATTGTTTTTTTTTTCTTTTTTCTTTCTTTTTTTTTGTTTTTTGTTTTGTTTTTTTAGAGTCCCTATTTGCTAAATTTCTTGTTGGGTAATTAGCTATATAAACATTTACGAGTTACAATGTCAGCTTGTGAAGCATCAATGTCATTATTATTATTATTTTTATTTCTATCGTGGGAAACAATATTTAGATGTGTTATGTTGTTCAGCAAAATGTGATTTTTTTTTCTTATAAAGAAAAAAAACAAGATGAGTGGAATTTAGTGCCAAATTCTGACGGTACATCCTGCCTACAGCTTCAGTGTATTACTTGTGAAATTATTTGATAACATGGGTATTTTATTACGTAAGTGTTTTGTATGGATCCCTCATATTTAAAGATATAGATTTAAAAAAGGTTGTTAACTTGCTCTTCTGTGGTCTTGTTGCCTGAACTGTTCATGTTTTTTGCTTTTTTTGTAAAGATGTAAAAAGTGCCCATGTGTCATGCTCTCTCTCTCTATCTCTCTTTCACAAGCACACACACTCTCTCTCTCTCTCTCTCTCTATCTCTCACAAAAACACACAAATCCACATGCACGCGCACACACACCCACATGCACGCATACACACACCTGTGCTAAAGGTTGACCTCGCAGCCCTCTTTTCTTTGACGGTGTGTGTATGTGAGCCCCTGGGCACGAGTCTCAGCAGTGCACGTTCTCCACACACACACACACACACAAAAGTACCACACTTTTCAAAGCACAGATTACATGTAAACCTGCAGTGCCCCAATAGCATCTGCACACATCTTGATTGGCATCCTATATCATCCACTTTGACTGGTTGACTTGATTGTGGATGTGACTTGCTGACCATGCATTGTTTGCTTTCTTCATGCCATACACACACACATACACACGCCGAGCTCCAGGTACGTGACGAGGAACGTTTGTTGCTGGTCTCATGATGGAAAATTTCGCCTCAGCTCCGTTTCTCTGCTTTTTGCTGCCTCTCTCTGCCTCTTCAGGACTAACTGCTCCAAGGTCTTAGAAAAACACCCTGACGCCAAAGGAGAACAGGACTATCCACAGTAACATTTCCCATAGCACTTTTGTCGAAACGTTTACACCTGTTGTAAATGGCCCGTTTACAAGTGTAGTTTACAGCCAGCCCCCCTAAAAAACCCTGTTTACTTTACTCTGAAGCACTATTTTCTACCCAAATTCTGCCGTTGCCTTAACACTGACACTCAGTATTAGTGGGGTGGAATGGGCTGCTGCCTGTATACAAAAGAGTGCCAAGGTTTCGTGTGCGCGTGTGTTGTGAATGCATGTTTTGTCCCAATTCACGTTTGAATAAACAGCGCCAAAACTGGACTTTGCCAAACACTCTGAAGTTTAGAGGACGCAAGGTGAGGGGGTAGCTCGAAGGTATGTCCTAGTGTGAGTTCAAACAGAGAGGGTTTTATGGCTTTACTGTTAGCTTTGCCAAACTCTATGATGACTTGCACAACCATGGAGGCGCGAAGACACACATACACACACACATACACACACACACACACACACACACATGATATGCTAGCACAATATAGTATGCAGTATTACATCTGACTGTCCTGACAGCTCTTCCAATCTGCGAGATGTGATGTCAAATGAAATGATAGTCATAACAACAGATTCTTGGGTCACTATGTTATCTAGAGTTGAATGGCAGGGTTGAATCCCAAGTTGTCTCAGTGTTAGAGCTCCAGAAAGAGCTAAATGTTGGCTCTGTTTTGTACCCTGTGTGTGTGTGTGTGTGTGTGTGTGTGTTTGCCATACTTCATAAACTAGTCTGCTTCACCTGTCTCAAAACTAACAGGGTAAGATATTCATTACGTGCACTCCAACACATACACACACACACACACACACACACACACATCTGTTAGATGTTTAGTAAAGCACAAACTCGCAGGGGTCTTTGCAGAAGTGCTTGCTGAGGCTCTTTACTCAGGGGTTTTCTTCACCACACACATCTTCTCTTAAATCTGTTTGTTCTTTCTGTTTTTCTTTTTTTTTCCTTTCTCTTAAGTGCTATTTAACAACAGTGTATTTTAAAGGAAAAAGTGTAGTTTATTTGCATTTTGGCTTATTATGTCAAGTTTTTTGGAGAAAAAAAATGTATGTGTGTTGATCTGATGTGCCGTATAAAAAAAAAAGCTTGTCGTCTGTAGATTAATATCATTTTGTTTGATTCTAAAAGGATTTAAATAGTTTTAAGTATTGTCTTGAGAAAAGCCAAAGTCAATGCATTTCAGTGGATTCTGTAAGCGTGGTACATGTTTGTTTGACAACACTTTGAAATCTGTCATTGGATGGGATTTAAAAAGTACAAAAAAAGCAGGCTTTCCTATTTCTAAAACTGATTGTACTTATGCCTTTTGTACCAGTGCAACTTTTTATACTGGCAATTAAAGAAAAAAAAGAAAAAAAAAACTATTTGAGAGTCTGTCTGACCCAAACCAGGGGTCAGCCAGCGGCTGGTTCCCGAGTTTGATTTCTAGTTGGCATCCAGAACGGTTAGGTTTTAATATCAAGATTTTCTAGGAGAACTTTGGCTTGGTATCTTTGACCTTGGACCTCTTCTTCTTCTTGTTCTTCTTCTTCACTGCAGCATTTTTGGTTTTCTTTCTCAGTTTTGTTTTGCTTTTTCGGAAAGAGGGTCGGGAGTTTTCCTTTTGGCTTATAAATATACTTAAAGCAGTTTGTCTTTTCAAAGAGTCTTTACGACAGCGGTAAGTTTCATTTCGTTCAGTATTGTGCAGTCTCCATGATAAGACATTAGAAGATTTAGAAGTATTTAGTCACCTTCAGTGGATAAATGTATTAGTTTGACAAAGAGATAAAACAGTAATTTGAGGACTTTTTTGCTTTTAGCTGTTTAGATTTTTCTGGTTTCTCTGTCCTTCGCTGTTAACCTAACTGTGTAGCTGAAGCAGTCGGACTTATTTTTGTAAATGTACGTTCTTGTGTGATGCAGTTTTTTGCTTCTGTCTCCGATATTAAATCATTTTTCCTAATACTCGTCTCTCTCTCTGTGCTGTGGTGTTCCAGTATCTGTCCAATGTTGTAACAACGTTCACGCAACCCTCCAGTGTTCCACCTCTCTCTTCCTCTCTCTCTTTCTCTCTTCCCTGTCTTTTCTCTCTTTGTACTTTTTTATCGTTTGACGTTTTTCGTTCTGTTTGATGCATTAGTGCGGTTGATTTCATCCAGTTGTCCCCGAAGTCCCATCACCAAACATGGTAAATATACATAAAGATGTTTTATATGTATATTTCTGTGCAGCCCAATTTGCTGTGACAGTAGACGGACAGCCACTTTCAATTCTAACATGACTCCACAGTCCCAGGCTAACTATCACCAATCTCAAAACCAGACCAGCCAATGTTGTTAAACCTTCCGAGTCAAAGTCAATTCATCACGGAAAAAAAAAAACAAACAAAACTAAAATTTTGCACCAGCCACCAATATGGCAAGTCTCAGAATTCACTACTCAGTGTATCTACATTATGGATAAAATGGGAGTTTAAAAGCAAATGTTTTATTTTTGTTAAAACAAAACAAAATGCCAACTTACTGTGCTCTTACCTTGCACCTAATGGTGAGCTCCAAGTCGGTGTGAGTGGACTACGTTTCTGGCCCTAGCCCCACGCTGTTCTGTACTGTCGGCTCCTCTGGGCGTGGCTCCCCTTGTCTCTCTGTCCTTGTCCCTCTCCACTTCTGTTCTGTCCTTGTCTCTACTGCATCCCTACAGAGATACCAGAGAGTCCAAATTCACTTCAGTATTTTGAGAGAATAAATTAATTCAGGTATTCTATAAAATATTACCAGAAAGTGCCAAGAGTATTTAACAATGACCCCAGCGTTCAAATTCATTCATGTATTTTACTAAATATCCCAGAGAGTATTTTTTACAAAGAATACTATTGACTAAATGCACTTGTACAGACCAAGTTCAGGACTTTTATGAAGTCTACTACAGAATTCAAATTCTTTTGGGCAAACAACAGGTGTCAATGATTATATTCACTCAAGAATAAAAATTAAACAAAAATCAATACTTCTATAGCATTAAATAAATTACTTCAATACTGTCGAGTACTGAAGAATGCCATGTCATTCATTACTAAATATCAGTGCCTTAGTAGTCTGTCGTATCAACATCTGTAAGCCAATAGGCATGCTTGTTTTGAAATCTAGCTGGTGAGTGGCTTTCAGTCAGTAAATATATATCGACTTCCAGCATCTCACACTCCTTTTTCTCAGCTTGTAATTTAAAAGAAAGTATCAAAAAAAAATAATGCTAAGGAATGTGTGTCAGAGTCAAGGTATCAGAACTGGTATTGGTACCCGAAAAAATCTCGAATTATACACAGCCTTGTCAAACTATAAGCGAGAGTACAATTTCACGTGAGTGTTTAACAAAGGGCACTTGAGATCTAATGCACTCAAGAGTTTTGCAAAGTTCAGTTTCACTTGAGAGTGGTACTCTGCTGAGTTCTGATTCACTCAAGCATTTTACAAAGGGTATGGAGTTTACAAGGTTCAAATTCATGCAAATATTCTATGAAGAATATGAGAAATTAAATTCACTGGAGTATTCACAAATGATATCGGAGTTTAAAATCACTTGAGCGTTTTACAAAGGATACCAGAGTTCAAATTCATTCTAGCATTTGAAAACGACACCAGAGACTTGCAATTCTCCTCAGTATTACACAAAGATGAGAAACTCTACTTAACACTGCAGTTTTAATAAAAAGACAGAAAAAAAGAGTCTGATTGTGTTATTTCATATGCCAGAAAAAGAGGGTTAAACCCAACAGAGTTAATGAGCAGTTCATCGTCACATATCTACAGAGGGCATGCAGTACTGTTATTGTAAAAAATTGAATAATCCCGAATGTATTGCTAATTATTCAGTAAGTCTTATTCATCTAATTTGTATTCTATAGTTATATAGTTACAAAGTTCTGTAGTGAGGAAATAGTGAACGTGAGGAACTGAAGCGTTCACCCACATACCATACAGTTTATGGTTAAAGTAATTTGATTAACACTGTAATATTATTCCTTGTGCAATACGGCTGTATGAGATATAGTAGTTGTAGTCAGTCTGAACTCTGTATCAATACCAGAAGCATATAAACTCAATTCCCTACAGCAACACCAATTCACATCATATTAAGACGCTACAGTGACACCAAATGACTGACAAGTGGTGTTGTAGCTATACAAAAGAAAGTAACACGCCAGTCATAGCAGTCCAATTCCTCCAGTGTAAATATTTCCAAATGTACATATCTGGAGGAATAATGTTACAATGCATGCTAGCACTGTATAAATACAGTCGCAGTAGCAGTTCTCAGTGTCAGTCCTGGGGTGCACAAGCTGTTTACATGTTTGTGTGTTTCCCTGTTCAAAATAAAATTCTGTAAGTAGGTATCAGTCAGAACTTTCAGATGAATCGGGTGAACAAGAGCATGGAAAACAGACATATGCAGGTCATCCCATTGGCTGGGAGTGAGTTTCAGTGCTGTAGTCTGGAAATTAAATAATGAAGTACACAAAGACATTGAGAAAACGTACCCCAGCATTTGCGTGACCGGATTGTTCAAAAGCCAGCAGAGGGAGATGAGGAACTCGGGACCACACAACAGGTAAATGCAGACTTCATACCTGGTTTGACCTGACCTGTGGGAAAAAGAAAGGTAAGTTGACACGCCCATGATACATGCCAGTGTTCAACATGTACACAATACATAATAAATGCAATTAAAAATACATTTATGTATAGCTCATCTATAGCCCCTTTGCTGTAAAGGTTAATCTGAAAATTTTGGGTTACTGTAGGCTGAGTTCAAGACCACAGTAATAAATTATTCACAACTTAAATCTTTCACTTTCCAGCTCAGTCTATAAGCACCAACGGCGTAATTCAATAACTGCAGTTAATCTGCCATCTGCCATCAAGTTATATACAGAGCAACAGACTATACACTTTTCCACTCTGCAAAATAATACATTCCCAAAGTGCTTTGTGTATGTCACAAAAGCAAATAATTGGGTAATGTGGTACAGTAGTACAGAGGTGCTGGCTATGCCATCCATCACAGATACTACTGAAAACAAGGGCTACAATAAAGTTCTAATAAATACATCATATTCAGCAGCTTGGCAGAGCAATTTCAGTTAAAATGAGTCGAGAAACATAGGTCAATAGGTCTTGAATAACAATACCAACATTATATGCTGCATAATTAGCAAAACCTTATGCCATATTTACAGTAGAAAACATCAACTAAAAACAGGTGTTACAAAATACCTGATCATAATCCACAAAAATAAAGCATGTACTGCAGGTAAACTAATAATGAACAAGATTTTTGTTTCCTGACAGATTTTTAAAAATATGAATTATGGCATTGGTGACATTAGGCTCATGTGTGGCTGCTCCAGAGCGCCCTACTCTATTGGCAATGCTTTTCTATATGGATTATAACATGTGACCTCAACTGAAAACTTGTGTCAACTGAACTCGCTACTTCAAAGAAATGTCTGGAGATATTCAACCATGTAGTGTTAAATACAGTTCATGTACATTTAATAGTCTATTTAACAATATAACAGGTTTGATATTTCATTATCAAATGGCAATGCAAAGAGAGCACAAGGTCTGCATTACAACAGCTCATTTACTGAAAGCAATATAAGAATGTGAATTTGCTGTTTCAGTCACTGCTGCCATCTAGTGGTCACCATCCAGATGTACTTCTCTACCTTTTTCAGTTAAAACAATGATACGAGTAAATGCATGTACAATCAATACATGTCTATGCATGTAATAAGCCAGCATTAACTGTAAAGTACTGACTAGCCTAGACACACCTTACCCGGAGACACATCATCCCGTCAAAATGCCTCATTAAGGATTTTCTTCCCCAGCGCGTGATTTCTGTTAATTTGCTGCATTATAGGTATTAAAGTTTTGAATGAATAAAACTGAAATACACCACGAGCGGTTAATACTTTGTTGACGGAGTGTCAATTATTCGATTCCATTCGATTTATGTCTGGGTGTTGGGGTCGACTCTTGGCCAATGATTCTAAAAGTCGAAATAATGGGAGTCGACTCTTTGACTCTGTTGACTCCCATGCTTTTCATCGCCATGAGCTCAACGGATTCAAATAGAGGCGATTGTGAAGCAGGAGAGAGTCTGTAGAACTACTTCATCTTAATAGCGTGAGTTCATCAGCCTAGTACATAAAACATTAACGTACCACATCATTCCTTACTAACAGGAAGTGATGAAGCTTACATCCTGCCAAACAGGACTCCTCTGTGGCTGTTTATTTATGTATTTATTTATTTATTTATTTTTAAAACACAATATTTGCTGGAATACATTTATTTTCACTGGCTGTTGTTGTGACAGATTTGGGTTTAACCACTTACACCATTTCTGGTCATCGTTGCATCGCCATCCGACATTTTTTTTTTGCAAGTGTGCATTGTGGATTTTTAAGTACACTCTACTTTGACATTTGTAACTGTAATATATAGTACATACTCAAAAACTAGTTGAAAGTGAAAATATTAAGTGCAGCCGAATTGAAATAACACATCGGCCGCTTAATGTTTTGTTGATAGGGAGTCGATTATTTGATTCGTGTTGGGGTCGACTCTTGACCAATGATTCTAAGAGTCAAAATAATGCGAGTCGACTCTTCGACTCTGTACACTTTGCTTTGCTTTGCATCGTAATGAGCTTAATGGGCATTCAGATAGAGTCGAGTGTAAAGCAGGAGAAAGTCTGAGCTCGAGTAGTTTAATTACCAGCTTTAAATAACACCAGCGCTTACCAGCCACTGTAACACAAACTTTGCTCACAAAAACACAGCTCATAATTTCCTTAATGAGTTGAGATGCAATAAGCAATTATTGTAAAAGTTACAAGGAGTTAAACACAAAAAATCAATCTGCGTTTTGTTTTTCTTTTTCCACAGAGTGTTGTGGAAAAGAGGACGATGATAATTGTTGAGAGGTGCTCCTTGTTCGCCAGCTTCTTACAGATTTCCGTTCCACCTTAAATGACGCCGTAATCACATTCTGCTGCGCTCCTAATGTAGTCTGGAAAAGTCTACAGGTGTATAAGCCCATTTTGGATTACCTTCAATTTACATTCACGTCGGAGTCGATTCCAGGTAACCTGGAGCCGGGCATCACTACGTTAGAATTCAAACTGCGTCTCGAGCTGTAAACAGCGGTTAGTTCAGACCGTACAATCTGATTGGTTGAAAAGGGCTGGCTCTACTGTTTGGGGCTACAGTACGTTTTCACTACATCCGTATCATTCCGCTGACCACCTTCAGCCAGACGCTATTGAAGTAAAGGGCGCCTTATTTAGAACTATATTTTTGGGCGGAAGAAACAGCTGATATTAAAATACTTGGACAGCAGCCTGAATGCCGCCGCAGGAAGTGATGAAGCTTACATCATACCAAGCTGGACTCATCTGCTACTGCTTCGGAGTTTTTTTTAATATATAAATAGAAACTATTCTATACTATACTATTCTATATTCTATATGTAACTTCACAATATACTACATACTCAAAACTAGTTAGTGAAAATATTAAGTGCACAACTGGGACGCACCCGAACTGAAATAACACCTCGGGCGGTTAATACTTTGTTGATAAGGAGTCGATTATTCGATTCGTCTGGGTGTTGGGGTCGAATCTTGACCAATGATTCTAAGAGTCAAAATGATGCGAGTCGACTCTTCGAGAGCTCAATTGGCGTTCAGATAGAGTCGAATGTAAAGCAGGAGAGTCTGAGCTCGAGTAGTTTAATTACCAGCTTTAAACAACACCAGCGCTGCTTACTCAACATTTCCTTAACGAGCTGAGATGCAATAAGGAATTATTGGAAATGTTACAAGGAACAAACTGTTTTCTGTGTTTTTTTTTGTTTGTTTGTTGTTGTTTTTTCACAGAGCGTTGTGGAATAGAGGAGGGTGATGTTTGTTGAGAGGTGCTCCTTGTTCGCCAGCTTCTTACAACTTCCCGTTCCACCTTAAATGACGCTATAGTTATATTCTGCTGCGCTCTTAAGCCTGGAAGAGTAGACTTTTAGAGCTGAACGATACAAGCTATGAGGCCAGGCTAATAACGTTAGCTATGGTGACTATTAGCGTTTGTATGTTTGGCAAGCCGTTTTAGCGTAATATCACACCAGAGGCATACAAGTCATAAATCTGTTGTTACTAGTAAAAACTCAAATTTGAGAGATCCGTAATGCAGTTTCTACAAGTAAAAACTATGATTCCAGACATCTGGTTTGCAGATTTTACTGTAATATCAAGTAAACATATCTCTAAATCCATTTTGACTAGTCATATTGCTAGAATGACATATCCGTAATGTCATTTTGACTAGTAATGTTGCCATTGATTTGCATGGAATTCTATGATTCTTATTCTCACTAGTCAGAATTATATTTGGACTAGTCAAAATTAAGTTACGACTTGTATTGCTGGTGTGATTTTAGGCTAAAACAGCTTGTCATGTGTATTCAGGCCTTTCTTTGTGTGAATTTCAAGCCACATGTGATCTGCTGTAGCAGGTTTTCCATCCAGCAACTTTTTGTGAATTATGAAAACGTGCAAAAACTTCTGATTTGAAAAAAATCCAAATATTACAATATTACAGTGCTTGGAGGAAGTGTAAAAGTTAGAATTTCACTAAAACTAAAATGCGAAAAAGGGTGATGGACAATGGTTTATCAAATAAACAATGACAAGCCAGAAGTCACATGATTCCGCTCCACCTGATACAAAATAAACTCAAAGATGAACTACTGTTCTACGCCTGATTCATGCTACCTGTGTGTGGCGTGAGTGCTACAGCTCGCATGCGCTGGCCTTTCATACATACACATTCCTTTCTCCAAATGGACACACCATCAAATAAACCACTCAGATGAATAAAAACAGCCAAAACACAAAAAAGCCTGGTGCATTTGTTTACCCTTGACATCATTCTGACATCTGATTGGGCCATAGTTTTTTTTATTTAAATTTGAATCAATTGATTTATTTTGTTTCATAACATCCATAATCTTTTAAAGCAGAATGTACATGCTAAATTGATAATCAAGCACATCTAAATGGCTCACAACATGCAGAGGTGGTATTTGTGAATCAGGGCATATATTATATATGGCCTAAACCAAATGGACTCACAGATGATCTGATCATGGCACAGAGCTTTTCGAAGGCTCCCTTCGGCTTTCTGAAATATGTAATACAAATCTCATCTGAAAAATGGCTCTGCACAATGTGATCCCAGGACTGTCTGGTGCGTTTGCACTCCCAGATGAAGGTGGAAAGGGGTTGGAGTCGGGTTCTTATCTGAATTTCCCGTTCCATCTTAAACGTTGCAGTTTTATTCTGGCGACATTTAAGGTGGCACGGAAAATTCAGATTAGAAGCCAACTTTAGATTTGTGAAGGTGGACTTCTAAGGGGGAGGTGGGGTGTCATAGAGATTTCAGCCCTCGTTAAGAGGGACACTGCTGAATGTCTGAAAAGATAATTCTACTTAAAGCAAAAATAAGATCATCTCCCCATCTTCCATGTGTTGATGCAGGCCCTAATCACGGTGGCCTACAACATCTGAAGTTTCTTCGCTTATCTGTAGTGGATGGAAACACAACTTAATCTACTTTTTTTCTGTGCTTAACATTTGCGTACCGTTTAGTAGAAAACCCGCCTTGGGGCATTTTGTGATCTCAGTATGGTCCAGTCGTAATGTATGATGGTATAATAAAACCTTGATTGTGAAATATGGGTTCTTCAATCAGAAAACACATGAGACTCTGAAATCAAAGGGGCAGATTTTGGGGTAAAATGGAGGTAAAATGTGCATAATTTACACTGATCATCAAAAGAATACTTACACTCAGGAGGAAGTGTGGGATTGCCATGCTATTCGGGAGGAAGATTAAGGTTACTGGCAACAATAAATTATGATAAATTTAGACTGATATGGGCAACAGTTACTGAGCTACACATACAGAAGTAGTGTCTCTCAGGATGGGGTTAGGCCTCCATGTTTGCTAACCCTATATGACAGATGTCTCGGCATGGAGTTGTAGAGGTTCCTAATGGTGTCCTGTGATAATCCAGCCCATGCAGCTTGAATATTCTCCCACAGTTCCTGCAGATTTTGCAGTGGGGGTGGAGGTGGAGTGACACCAGGCCTTCTGGACGTGTGACGCAGGACAACAAACCGTTCATCTTGGTGCTGACCACGAAAAAAAAACACACGGATTCGTTGGTCGTCTTCACCAAGAAAAAAGCGGGAGTCGTCACTGAAGATGACCCACTGCCATTCTGAGTCACTCCGTGACAGTCTGGCACGACACCATTGCACTCTTTGGTGACGTTGACGTGGTGTTAAGGGCAGTCGTCGTAACAGTCTGTGTGCAAGTAGTACTGCGTCATGCAGCCGTCTGCCAATGGTGCTGGCACTAACAGGATGACTGATGGAGGGTATCACTGCCTGCTGAATGTCTGCAATCGTGGCTGTAAGAATGACCTTATATAGTCAGTCAGGTACAGCGATAAGGCTTGTCCTTGCTTACGTCACGTGTGCAGCCGAGCGTGACACTTGAATCATTCGCATGTCTTACAATGTCAAAAAAAAGTTTCATTCCTGTTAGTTGATTCCTAAATGTTAATGGGAATGAATCAGAGTCATTCCGAGTGGTTTTATAAAAAATGGTTCATTGTAGACAAAGTTATAGACTTAGGTTTACTGAGTTCAGCTTTACAGTCGTGGTGACGGGACGCAGAGGTCACAATGTCTACAGCACCAACATGGCTATATATAAGAAACAAAAATATTGACATTTCCCATTAACATTTACCCAGATAAGAAACATTCAAATCGAATTAAACAACACCATATGCCACATTTGTAATCTGACCTAAAAATGAATACACATTAGTGTGGAAGATACATTCATCATCACCAAAAAGTTGCACTCAGAAGGAATCAACCAACAGGAATAAAACATGGTGGGTAGGTTTGGCATCATGGGACATGCAAATGATTCAAGTGTCACACGTAAGCAACGACGGGCCTTATTACTGTACCCGAGTGACTACATAAGGTCATCCTTACAGACACCATTACGGACATTCAGCGAGCAGTGATGCTTTCCATCAGTCATCCTGTTAGTGCCAGAACCTTTGGCAGACGGCTGCATGATGCAGTACCACATGCATGTAGCTCATTACGACGACTGCCCTTAACACCGTGTCATGGAGTGGCTTAGAAAGGCAGCTGGTTATTTTTATTTTTATTACAGTGTATAGTTCAGTTATAGGGTTAGCTTTACAGTGGTGATGATGGAAACCAGAGGTCACAATGTCTACAACACCATTATAGACAGTTTATTACAGTGTATAGTCCAGTTATAGGGTCAGCTTTACAGTGGTAGTGATGATGGTTAATGCATTCATGATGATCATGATGATGATGGTCACAGTATCTATAACACAAATATAGCCAGTTTATTTACTGTTCAAATCACCAGTGAACCTATAAGTGTCTTCCGAGCTTCCATTTGTCATGTTGAGAATGGTAAAGCAGTGCTAAATCTGAAAATATTCTTTTTGTGTGTGTGTGCTTTGGGGGTGGAGCTTTTTTGCCTTACAGTGTCCTGCATGTACCTTTACCATTGGATTACAATACTTTTAAGCCAAAACTTTATTACAAGCCTTTATAAGACAATGTGTCAGACATTAAGCTACATATCTCTTACCATTTTGTGAAATAACTGAGGGTGGTTTTAGAGGCGTTTAACTGTGACCAAGTATTTCACATCAAATGATTATGACTGACTGTGTTATGTCTGTATTATGTAAACATGACAGTTTATGCAGAACATTGTTGTTGGACTTCCCCTTTAAGTATACAGCAGTTATGAATAACTAACCTAATCTGAATGATTCAGTAACTATTATAAACTACACTATAAACTATGGTGTTGACTATAAATCACTCAGTACCTACTATGAATTATTCAGTTACTAAATAATAACTATTTACTATATATGTAGATATGAAAGTGAAGAACTGAAATGTGGACTTGCATAGAGCCTGTTGTGCAATATGGATTAATCATAGCAAATCATAGCATAACCATATGAAAGACTTTATACAGACACACAGTTTATTAGTCCATTGCTGCTAATTTGGTTTAAAAATTATCATCTCTTCAGCCAAACTCAAAAGTGATGGCTGAGGTCCAATGCAATGATGCAGTATGTCATTATCCATGATGTATTATGAGTCTAATTTTCCAAAATTAAAAATACTTATATCAATAATAATTGAGTGTTCATATTGATCTAAATATTAACAACATATTCTATCCTAACTTACTCTATCCTTCACTACAAAAGCATCTGAAATATGACCTTTCTTTCTGATCCAGTCATGCTGCCCTACTAGAGTGAAAAAATCCACAGATGCACTTATGAATTGTGGACACAAGGTGGAGCTAGAGAATTAATATTTTCACTGGACCGAGCTGGGGGTCAGTCGACTACTTTAAAAGTGTATTCGATTATTTTTCTATCCACAGTTGCAATCATTCCTGCAATCAACGAGCATGTGTGTTTATCAGAGATTTCATACGATTAAAGACACAAGACGTCACATTTAAGTGTGTTTAAATATGACATCAGAGCTGGACGCAGCTCCAACAGCCATAGAAGTGTACTAGTTTGTGGTATACTACTGTTATACACCAAACCAAATATGTGGAGGGATCCTGGGAAATCCAAATTAACAGCTACATAATGGTTACAGGCCACTTTAGGCCCACTGTCCAGGCTGCATGATAAAAATTTCCATTCAGTGTGAACATGTATGTATTTATTTCTATGTAAGCTATGTATAGGTACCCCTACATATTAGTACCACTTCCTTGTATATACACTCATTATTACTCATTATGTCCACTTTCCCTATAGGTGCACTTCTATAATTCTATAATTATCAGCAGTGTTTCTCTGCATATTTTATAAGCTCCCCTTCACCCTATTCACGAATGCATTATTTGGGTGGTGGATCATGATCAGCTCTGCAGTGACACCGACATGGCAGCGACAGCAGCACAGAGTGGATCACACACAGCACTTTCGCTGGAGATTTTTAACAGCTCAGTGTCACTGCTGGACTGTCAACCACCCCAAAAATATCCAGCCAACAGCGTCCTGTGGCCAGAAACTGACCAATGATGAAGAGCAAGAAGATGACGAACACAAACTATGGAGCAATAGATGAGCAATCATCAATGCTTAATAGAGCGAACAGTGAGCAGACACAGTGTTCAAACACTCCAGCAACACATGTACCAGTACAAAACACATTAACATGCCACTACCATGTCTGTGTCACTGCAGTGCTGAGAATGATCCGCCACCCAAATAATACCTGCTCTGTGGTGGTCCTGTGGGGGTCCTGACCATTGATGAACAGACTAAAAATGAAACATTATGCAGAGAACTACAATTGTAGAACTACAAAGTGCTCCTATATAGTAAGTAAGGCTGATACAGAGGATAGTGAGTGTAGATATTAGGTGAGTGTACCTAATACAGCGGTCAGTGAATGTTTATGTGTGTCGGCCAGTACCTGTCCTCCACTGTGTGTGTGTGTGTGTGTGTGTGTGTGTGTGTGTGTGTGTGTGTACCTGTCCGCTCCTCCATACTCTCTCTCTCTCTCCCTCTCCGGCTCAGAGCTCCACTTCCTGCCTGCCCGCTGCAGCGCGATGGCCGTTCCCAAGCGGCGGGCTGACGGAAAGGAGAGAGCCGGGCTGGGTGAGCTGTGAGACGGGAGCAGCAGGTAAACCCGGCCCTTACCGACTCTTCTGCTCTGGACACTCACATTTATTAACTTAGAAAACACACTCGCTCACTCACTCACTTTCCACTCCACACTCCGGCTTGTAAACACTGCTGCTAGCAAAGCCACATAGCGCTTCCGACCTGAAATGTGTCTTTACGTCTGGACCACAGACACGCTGCGCACTTGTTTACCTGTTTACTTGTTTACCTGTTTGCTTGTTTGTAAACACCGCTGGGGAAGCCTTTTATTTTTACTCAAAACTTTCTTCTCCGTTGTATTCATCGAGGCCTTAGCTTAGCTTAGTAGTTGCTAACGGGCGGGACGTAAACACCCACAACCTCCTCCCATTGGTTGGCGATGATGGCACTTGACGCTTATTGGTTGTGCATGCTGTCAATCACGGAGTCGGTAGCTCAGCCCGTCCACTGAGGCTGAATCGTTTTCTCTGTTTGTAGCGGTGGGAAAGTTTTGGGTCGATACGATGAATGAAGCAACGTTTTATTAATAACTTAACGTAACGATTTCGTTTGCTTGTTTGTTTGTTTTTGCTGGTAAAAAATGCTCTTACGGCAGCTTGTTACTGATGCAGATTAATACTGCAGTATTTTTTTTGAAGTAACGTGCGTAAACAAGTAAACATAAAGGTAATATTTTTTCTTTCCAGTTTAAACCAGAAAAAGATGGTTCATTCTTACTCAGGATTTTGTAAGTGTCTAAGTATTAATTTGGTAAGCTTTAAACGTGATCATTACTCCAAGTACCACATGTACTAGTATTACTGCTGCTAGTACTACTACTGCTGCTAGTACTACTACTACTAGTACTACTGCTGCTACTAGTAGTAGTACTACTACTAGTAGTAGTGCTGCTACTAGTAGTAGTACTACTACTAGTAGTAGTACTACCCCTACTACTACGCCAACTACTAGTAGTATTACTCCTCCTCCTCCTCCTCCTACTACTCCTACTACTAGTAGTACTGCTACTATTACTGCTATTACTTCTAGTTTGCTACTACTACTACTACTACTACTACTACTAATAATAATAATGCTAATAATAATAATAAACATATTATTCCTGTTTTGGGATAAAGAGTATTGGGATATTTTGGGTCAGTTTACTTACATGCTGTAAAGTAAAAAGTATGTGCTGTAAAGTGTGTTAAATTGTAACTAGATTGTTTTCGGTATGAAAGTCCGTAAGTATATGAACAGTTACGTTCATGACACAACCGGTTGTCTCCACGAAGGCATGACCAAACAGCAAGTATATCTCTACCCTAAGGATGAAATGATTGCAATAGAGTCTAAATGTTTGAAATAGTGTACAGAAATGTTAAACTGCACATCTAAGCTTATCTAGCTATATCTAATTTAATATTCAGTATGAAATATTGAAATACTTTATAGTCTGTATGAGTCACTTAGCAAGCCTGTTGTGTGGAAGCATTAATAAGCAGACTGACCAATCAGATCTAGGTTGTCATTCTTGGTCCAGTTTAAACTTACTATTTTTGATAGTGTATGCTGTGATTAAAAAAAACTGCTGCTCCCACAATTTGAAAATTGCCCTCTCTTAAATTGCAATATGAAATTGATTAATCTTTCAACCCTATTCCAAACGCTATTTACCTAGCTCAGGTGCGTTTACAGTAGGGCTATTGTGGGGGCGTGTTTTGGGTGGTCGCCTGCATGAACGTAACAACAGCATTCTAATGTGAGGCAGAGTGAATAGTAATCAACACGCCCTCAGGTAAAGTACAGGTTGGAGTGAATCAGGGCTGACACATGCTGTACAGTGAGCGGTGCTGGTGTTTTGGACTGACTCTGTGTGTGTGTGTGTGTGTGTGTGTGTGTGTGTGTAAGTAGTACATTGGCACAGACTTGTGTAGCCTTTCCACACAAACATGATGGACTGATTCAATGGATGGTTGGTGTCAGCAGGGCAGTGGAATGAGGAAAGAGGGAAAGAGGGAGGTGTGGGGGAAGGATGTGTGTGTGTGTGTGGCTTAGTGCCATAGCAACAGAGCAGGAAGAGCAGCTGGCACGTTAATGATTCTGTAGTGGCGCACTGGTGTAGAATGCCGCTAGCTATACCTGATACACTCTTGTCTGCACACACACTTTAGTGTGTGTGTGTGTGTGTGTGTGTGTGTTTGTAGGGGTGGGCATTCAGGTCATATTTGATGTCTAAATTTGCATGGCATTATTTGAACCATATTCAAAGAATATCTGTTCCCCTGCAAAAACATACAGTCTAAGTAAAGGGTTAAATGAAGCTACTGCACACTGGACACTTTGGGTGGACGACCCTCATCTAGAGGCCTGCATGGGTGTGAAATGGAAGGCCGTATCATGTCCCTGCAAGTTTGAGACCCGACCAGACCAGGCCTGACTTTGTCTGCTAAATTGGAAACCTGATTCTGACTCGTGCCCGCTTGAACGCACTAATACAGATGGATTATCACAGACGCGCTTTTACAGAGCTTTGCTTTGTTACTAAGTGCTTGAGTTGATGGACAGATAATGTCATGGTGGCACTAGCAGTATTATAAGTATGTTATTGAGGAGCTGTTAATTGTGCCTGGGAGAGAACAACATCCTCCCTCCTCTTGCAACTGCTGCTGCTACTGCAGAAATGCTTAACACACTTCGGACAGGCTTAACAAGCAAGAGGAAAGATGTGCTGTGATTTTTCACCAGCCCAACACATTCATGACTGGTAAACTCCATCCACGGTTTCATTCAGAGGCACCTTCAACCACCCACAACTCCTAACGTTATGAGAGACAGAGGGAGAGCTATGATTAAGCTGATGTTACTTGAAAAAGTCTCAAAGTCTGAGGCCCGGCGAGGCTGAGGTAGCAGAATTCGAACCACAGAGTACATCACATGTTGTATACCAAGTGTATACCAAGAAAATCTGTTGCCTCAGCTAATGCTACTGGCCTGGTGATGTTACATTTCGCCTTCTACCTTTTACACTAATCTTTGTTCCATTAGGTCTACGGTATGAGAGTAAAATGACCCTGAGCTTAATTTTTATTGAGGTCCTCTCTGTGTGGTATATTTGTGCTTCATACTGCTGTGTGTTGCAGTGTGCTGACACTTAGTTGGCTGCAGTAGTCTTTGTGTTTCCTTCATTGTACTAAACAGGCCAAATTGTAAGATGCACGCCCTGCACTGCCCTATGGAGGACTGTGGCGTTCCAACATCTCATGGTACTTAAGTATGAGAACATAAAATGCAGTATTGGGTATGTACTGGTGCCTTTGATGTAAATTCTACCCTGTTAGTTTTGTAATTGGTGGTTGGTGTGGCTCAGCGGTTAACACCACTACCCACCAGAGAGCTACCACCCCATGTGGGAGACGGGGGTTCAAATCCCAGTCTAGGTAGCAAATGCTGAGCTACACTAATAAGTCCTAACACCGCACTGGCCTACCGGTAATACGAATAACCTTGTAAGTCGCTCTGGATAAGAGCGTCAGCTAAATGCCTACATGTAAATGTTATTTGTTATATCAGTAATCACAGATAACAAAGGCCATTGTGATTCAGAGTGTGCATAAGAACCAGATATCCAAGCTGTTTAATGTCTCTAAAAGCTCCCTCAGATTGTTACCGGTATGATTCCTGGTGACAGAGATGTTATTTCACAAAAGATTTGAGAACAGGTTATTTTATAACACAGGGCTATCAGTTTTACGATTTTACAAAATAATAACCAAAGAAACATATTTTCTCCCTTGATTTGCCATTATTTTGCCATCAGGATTGTTACATCATAAACTGAGAAGTCACATGCAGGTTCACTGGTTGTTTTGGATAGTAAATTACATGTCTATATTTGCATTAAGACTTTTAGGCACTGCAGCGATCGGTACACCATTACTGAGAAATCTGAGCTGAGCTGCCCCGAATGACTTTGTTTGCGTCTCAGTGATTGAACTGCACAGAATTGTTAAATCCGTCCTCCACCTTCCGCATAATGAGTTGCAGCCTGAGGAGGTTTAGTCCAGTTTGTTTTCAGAGGAGCAGGCATCAGAATGTAATGACTTAATGAGTTAAAGGGGGGAAAAAGAAAGTGGAAGGAAACGCTGGTCTCTTGGGGTTAGCCGTTAGAAATGAGCCTAGCTAGGAGACTAGCTGGCTTCCATATGCATTTCCTATGGCTATTCACCATCATTTTTGCTGGGCTCAGAGAAGACAGTGAGTGATTTATTCCCCCTGGCCTTTATTTCATTAGGATTAGAAAGCAATATTGATATCTTTATGGATCTTAGTGGTTACTGTTTTTACTATTTCCCCAATACAGTTTTTTTTATTTGCTTGAATTGTTAAATATGATTCTTATCTTCTAAAGGTGAAGATTTGTCCCCGAAATATTGCATTGTGAATCTACAAAATAAGCATTTCAAGTGATTTTATAATTTGGGTATTATAATTTGGCTTATGGACAGCAGAATATGTCTTCACAACCACTAAATGTTGATGGTTTCGTGAGACTGGGGCATTTGGGTCCCCACAAAGAGATAAATACAACCACCCATATGGATGGTCCCAACTTTTCACTTTCTGCTTTGACATTAAAAACACCAAATGCCCTGGTGTTAAAGCCCACTGGCAGGAGAATAAAGACCTCACACACACACACACACACACACACACACATTCAAGTATGAAGTGTGCAGTTTGGAGCAGGTTCATGTCCTACACACACACACACACCCACCACTATTTCCATTGTGGTTTGGGATCCAAAGGTGACCCCGTCAGCACAAAGGTGAACATATGGTGTCAGTAATCCCACCTTTAAGTCTCTCTCTCTCTCTCTCTCTCTCTCCCTTCCCTTCCCTTCTCTTTCTGTCTTTCAGTTTATATTTCTTTCACTCTCTTTCTTTCATTCTCCTTCTACCACCTCTCACCCTTTTTCCTTGTTTCTCTGTCTTCCTCTGTATGGAAGTGTGTGTGTTTTTGTGCGAGAGAGAGAGAGAGAGAGGGAGAGAGAGAGAGAGAGACACGAACGTGTTGTATCTTTATGAGGTCCTGTTAACCCTCTTCAGTGTCAGTAGAATCGGTATTGTTACAGTTATTACTGTTATTAGCCTCTTTTCCCCCACTACCCTCACTACCCCCTCTAACACCCTACTCCGATTACCCTCATTCAGCACGCATGCACACACACACACACACACACACACTCACACACTCACACACACATACACACACACAGTGCTCATTACACTACTATAATGATAGCTCTGTCTGTGAGTGTGTGTGTTTGTGAGAGGCCAGAATGAGGAGTGCAATACAGGCAAAATCTGTTTGGCGGGCCGATGGCGAGCGGAGTGTAACTGATGCAATGATAGAGCGTTTCATTAATGCAGTAATTGTGCTGAATGATTTATTATGCTAACGAGTTGTAACCTTCCATCCACGGAATGTCTGCCTTCCCCAAATATTTTTTTTTTGGTAAACAGAAATAAAGACAGTGTAACACTCTGGAACCTTCAGGGCCTCCTAAACACTTACATGTCTGTCATTTCTAAAGAATTTCTGTTCAGTAGAATCGGCGGGCTCGTTGTATTTGAACTCTGTGTTTTTGTAGTATGAGAGTTTGTTGTTAAATTTGTTAGGAAATAAAGTGGTCGTTATTGAACCACCTAATGGGAAAAGATCCGATCAGGATTATTTTCACTGTGTATGCTAGGTAGATACAGCCAAGCAAGCTCTTGCACTGGTTGGGAGCAATTCTGTAAGGAAAAAAACATCACTCTAGGTCAGAAGGTCTGGAGACAGTTTGGTGCATAGCAGCTAAACTTGTAATTAGCTGATGAGTTGAATCAGGTGAGCTTGAGCTTGAGCAGGACATTGACCAAACTATGCAGGAATCTAGCCCTTCAGGACTGGAGTTCCTTCTCCCTTGCTGTAGGCCTTCTGTATGTTCTAAATACATAGCTTACAGCAAATACAAGCCATCCTCCGACCAGCTTCCGGTCTTATGGTAGCGATAGAAAACAGAGGCAGTAGCTCTATGTCAGGGATCTTTACAGGAAAACTGCAACATAAAAGCTAAAATATTGGTTAATTTCTGTTATAAGCTTCATGTAAAACAAGTAGTGTCTTTTCCAAGCCTCAGAAAGAACGAAAGTGTTCATGTTACTCACTGTTACCGTATATGCTGCAAGAATCCTAGCAGAATCAGCTAGCAAATTGGGAGTTTTACATCATTTTTGAGCACGGTGTGATGGTCAGAACGATGGCTGAACGATTTGGGCAAGTTATCTAATTGCGATTTTTCTAACCAATATTGCAGTAGCGATTTACATTCACGTAATTTTCTATAATTTGAGGTCCAGGCCATTTTTCACACCAAGAAGACTAGTATATCCACTTTTTCAGACTTGAGGCGTGAAATTAGCCAGTTAACACTCCAGGCTGCCATTTAATTATAGTTGAGTTAATGTACAAGGGATATACATTGTCTCTGAGTGGTCTTACTCATCGACAGGTGTTATTATTTTCCAGTTAAAATTTGATAAGGCAGCGTTGTTGATATTGTAGGATATTGCGATTTTAAAATTGCTCTGTTCAAATAGCAGTTTCATTAAAAATGATTCATCTTGCAGCCTGAGTCACAACTGAAGACTTGGCTCTAATACTCACAGTGAATCACTCTCACTGCAGTTAAATGATAGTACAGTCTAATGGTCTAATAACAATAATAGGCTGTGATAACAGTGATAGCTTTACATAAGTTTAGCTAATAGGATTACTTAAACAGGAAGTGAATAAGAGTTAATTTGAAGAATATATTTGTTTGTTTATTTGTTTTTTTATTAAGTTAGTTAGTTATTATATTCTATAATCTGTACCTGCTTAATTTGGTGTACTATTGTCCACGTCTGTTCTTGGTGTCATTATCAACAGGTATAGGTGCATTAATTACAAACCAAGAATTTTGTGTTGGACTACAGTCAGAATCTGGACCTACTGACTCCCACAGTAAACAATGACTGGTTGAGCACAAAGTGAGAAGGGAATGCTTTATGTTCCAGCCCTGTGAATCATGATGCTTTTGCTGTTAGTGCTGTGTTCATGATGACCTTGTCTTTAGTCTCTTTAGTCTCTTTTCTGATTCGTTTTCTGATTCATCTCAATCCTTCACTCATTAGTTATGTGTGGAATCTGCTTTTTGGCTGTTTCAGCATTTTCTCTTAGCACTAGTCGTTGTCGCTTGGTTGTTTTTCTCATTGTTGGTTTAGCGGTGTTCTTTGTTCAGTGTTGACTCGAAGACCTTCTCTCATTCTTCAGCATGCAATTCACCATCACACCTTTGTGCTTGAACTGCACTACTCAGTTGTTAGCCCAGTTTTAACCCTGATTGGCTCGAGCTGAAGAGATTGAAGGTGAAGATGATCTGGAAGTGTGAGTAGGAAAATGAGATGATCCATAGTGTTTGGAGACCTTCCGATATTTTCCAGCATTTCCAACACCGTTCACCAGTCCTGTACGCATTAGATGGTCAGCAATGCAGCCAAATGAGTGATTCAGTGAGAGAGCAAGGAGAGAGTAAAAAGATAGAGCAGCAGACTGCAGAGACAGACTAGCTGCTTGTTGAACACAAGTCAATAAGAGTCTTTATTATGTTTCATGTATGAATCCAGATGTCAAGGCACTCTTTACAATTCCAAGTCAGCTCTTCGGTTTGTAGTGAAATATTCTCCAGCTCTCACTCTCACGGTGCTCGCTCACTCTCACTCTGCTTATTGTAAGAGAGATGCTTGAAATAAGCCGAATTATCTGCCAGTATAGTGAGTTAATTGGCTTACTACAATCACTTAAACCAAGTAAAACTTGTAGAAAGAAGTTGAATAATCTTATAATAAGATTACAACAGCCTTAAAATGAGAAATATAAGATATAGCAACTTGATATAAGGTAAGTTTGCTTGCCAGTATATCATTTTTTTGGGGTAGGTTTTAGAGCAGTTAAACCATGTAGAGTCGTCTGATTCGTTTCACCACCACTGTGAACAATTCAGAGTTTCGCTAGAATTGAGCATTTCGTAATCAATGAAATCAATCTGGCCTTGGTTTACATCTTAGCCATGGAAGTTTGCAGTTATTGTGGAATATCTGGGGAATTTTGTGCATCCTGACATTTCTGTGTCTTAACTGTATAGCAATAAGGTGGGGAAACAAGTTTGGGGTTTCTAGTAAAGTGGATGCTAAATATATACCTTGGAGTTGAGAAATGAGACACGAGAAATGACCAGAGAAAAGCACGACAAAAACAAGCCGGAAATGAATGTTGTTGAATGCAACGAGGGTCGCCTTGTCTTGATGAGCGTTTTCTCAGTTTGCCTTTTCTGTCTTCTACAGGACATGAGTGCCTTGAGGAGAACACCTGTGGAGAACAGCCTCACCTGGACCTCAGCTGTCTACCAAAAGCCAGCATCGCAGTATGAGTGAGTACTTACACACGCACATACATGGGGGTTAAGCAGCTCGCTGTGTTTGACCTCCTGCTGTCACGGCCATATGGCTCAAAGAAAAGTGGTCAGTAATCTTAAATGGCTAGTGCCCGGCAGTGTGTTTGGGTTTGTGGAGAAGGCGTGTGTGATCGCGGAACTTATGAGTAATTTATGTATCTTACTCTCAGTAACCTACTTGCAAAATCTCTCCAATGACTAAAACTTTATCACAAAGCTGTATCGCAGTTATGCATAGATGTTTTGGTATCCTATTACATTTACGTATTTGGCAGATGCTCAATAATAGCGACTCATGTTACAGAAGTAGGCTAATGTGGTGTTACTGGTTGTCCAAACCGTATCACCTGTTTGGAAGGTAGAGTTATTACCTAATATGCTACAACAAACAGTATTCAATTTAATTAATTGTTTAAGCTGGATGCTTGCTGTGGTTTTAAAGACTGACTGGTAATTAGTGCTGGTGGTTGCTGTGAACAGCTACGCAGGTAAAAGATGACATCTAGAAGGCACACATTTAATGACGAAACTTTTCTTTACTATATTAAGTGAGATTTGTTTCATGTTTATCTTTTACATTTCTAAACTAACAGAAAAAGAAAAGGGCCCAAAGTGAAAGTTTGGGCACCCTGCATGGTCAGTACTGAATAATACCCTTGTTGGCAAGAATCACAGCTTGTAAACGCTTTTCGTAGTCAGCTAAGTCTTTCAGTTCTTGTTCAGTTCTTGTTTTTGCCCATTCTTCCTTGTAGAGGGTTTCTAGATCTGTGAGGTCCTTAGCCGTCACTGTGTTTTTGAGGTCTGTCCGCATGTTTTAAGGAGTTTTTAGGTTGGTGAACTGTAAGGTCCATGTCAAAACCATCTAAGGTAGTCCATTGTACATTTCGAGGTGTGTTTAGGATCATTGCCCTGTACCTGTGCCACTAGTTGCAATACAAGCCTGGAGCATGTTCGGTCTGCCCCGTGATTAACCGTTGTAGAGGTTTGCTTCACAGTAGAACAGTGCACCACCACTCCTGCGGTTTTGATTTGGCTTTCTAGCCATCCGTCAAGCAGTTCTCTGAAAGTGTTCTTGGCCTTCCAGACCTTAACCTGACTGTTGGTCTTGGGCCTATGGCTGCTGATTATGGTGACGAGGTTCTAATAGTCAGATTATTTATAAAGCTTTGAAATTTGCATCACCTGACCTTTCCTATCAGTGAACAAGCTATAATCCTAACAAGCTAATTAGGGTCTAAGACCTTGGTAAATGTCTCGTGGTGCCCAAATGGTGTGCGTGGTGCGCTTTTCCTTTTTTCACTCTACATTTGTACAAATAAAATATAGCCTAACACTACTCTAAAATATAACACTAAATCCCTTTCCTCCATGTGATGTGCTAATGCATATTAGTTGTGTGATGGAAGCTTCATGAAATGGCTGTGCACAAACCAAAGATCACAATCCGAAGCATTGAGCTATAGTGTTAAACTCACTTCTGCTGGACTCTGGAGCAGTGTGAACATGTTTTCTTGAGCGGTGAAGCATGCCTCACTGTCTGACAGTTTGATGGGCGATTCTGGGTTTGGCAGATTCCAGGAGAGTGCTACCTACCAGAATTCATAGTGCAGTTTTGTGGGTTCAAAATAATGGTCTAGGGCTGTTTTGCAGGTTTTTGGGCTCTTCAAGTTCTTCCTCACCAAACTGCTTTAAATCAGCCATATTCTTTAGATGTCTGGCATGAACATATCTTGTGGGTTCATTCTATAGTACCTCTATTGGGTTAAGGTCTGGGCTCTGACTGGGCCACTTTAAAAAAGACAGATTTTATTTATTTATTTTTTTTTCTTTTTCTTTTTGTAGTAGATTTACTGCAATGTTTATGGTCATTGTTTTGTTGCATCGTCCATCTTCTACTGAGTTTCAGCTGGCAAACAGCCACCCTGTAGGACACCTTAATAAACTTAGGGGTTTATTTTTCCTCTCAATGATGGCGATTGGTACAGGCCTAGAGGCAGCAAAACTGCCCCAAATCATGAAGCTCCCCCCGTAACTCACCGCGTAAAGAGTTTAATGTTGATATGTAGGGCTGATTATATACGTAGCGCCGTATATTGTTCCTGACCAGTTTTATTAGTCAACAAAATGTTTTCCCAGAAGCATTTTGGAATGCAAAGGTGCTCTTTGGCAAACTAGAGACATGCAGCAATGTTTAGCAACTGCTTCCTCTGCCTGCATGGATGCCATGTCTGATAGACTAATGAACAGTGTTCTTAACCAGTTCCAGTGATTCCTTCAAGCTTTTAGCATTTACTATGGGGTTCTATGTTGTACTTTTGGAGTGATCTTGGCTGGATGTCCACTCCTAGAGACAGTAGACACAGCGCTAAATCCCCAGTCCCCAGTTTTAGATGATTTGTCTAACAGAGTATGTTTGTTCTGTATTGTAATTTAGGTAAAGACCAGGCCATATTGAAAGACGAAAGGAGAGGATTCATCCAAATGGACAGTTTTAGCTTGTTTTAATTAATCTTAGTACTTATTCATTTTAATATGTCCTTTCAGATCAGTAGTATTTCGCTTAGTCCTTGCTCAGGCAGAGTTTACAAGGTGTGATTGCATTAGTAGTTCAAGCTGAGGTATTATTTCAGGTGTGGCAGTGTGATAAATAGAAATGAAGTGAAATGAGTCATCTTGGGAAATGCCAGCGTCTTCCTGTGTGTAGCGTGGCTGATACAGTCAGTTTGGAGTTCTTTTATTCAACCACACAAGGGAGAAACCTGGTTTCTCTAGTTTGCTTCAGAGGTGAATGTTCTCAGCAATGACGTAACCTTGACTGAGGTGTAATAGAACTGTGCTCCCACATCCTTCTTCCTGTTTTTTCCCTCATAAGCTAATTCCAGCCTTCACAAGTTCTGCTCCTTTCCCCAAGCATAGTCACTAAGACGCGGTTGACGTCTGAAGTTTACTTCTAATTGAGGATTATAGACCATTCATTGGCATCCTAGAGTTTGATTGAGAAGGACCCTGCTAGACAGTGTGTTTGTAGGAAAGTGTGTTTTTGCCAGTAAGAACATTAGCTATCACTTATTTTAGCAGTCGAGTGTCCTACTGATTATTCCATGGATTCGTCGAGTACTCTGATAAGAACTGCTGTTCTTTTATTAAAGAGCAATAATAAATATGCAAAGGAGAAAATACAGCTTCTCAACTATTGCTTAAATTACATACAATGTTATCTGTCAGAACGAAACCCATTTAGAGCCTTGAAGTACTGTATTGCATCCTGGGTACGTTCTAGGTTCACTGAAATCAAACCAAAGTGAACATACCTGCTGTATTGGTTTGGCACATTTTGGGCCCCAGTTGCTATTTACGTCACTGGATATTTTGCTTTCTGGGGTATTTTGTGGATCACTGAGGTGAGAGGGGTGTGTGTGTGCATACATGCCTATCATCTTAATAACAGCACAAATGCAAAGCTTAGTTAAATGGATAATATTATAACCAGCTACCTTCATTTATGTTCTTAAATAGCTATTACACGTCCCCATAATTAATATGCGTTCTTTACTAGAAGATGTAATGATTTACAGTAGACACTATAGCATTATTAGCATTATTGTGTCAGCTCCACTCTGTGGACTGTACAGAGCTTTCTTTTTTTTCCCTCCCAGCTTGAAATGATCCGAAGCCGTTTACTCTTTCTGTTGTTTTCTCTGGTTTGTCTCTACTATTTTCTGTTTTTAGTGTCGTTCTCTGTTTTGCAGTCTGCGCCAACAGAGCACATCATCTTCACATCACAAGCAATAATCATCTGTGAGAGACACAGTGAACTGTTTATAGTCATATGGATTAATCGAGGTGAAACTACGTATAGGACGCTAACTGTATATACTGAACTTCCTCTGGGAGAGCTTAGGAAAGGGTTAAGCTAACACACATCAAATCTTAATGTGCTGTATGTGTGTTTTTCCAGATTTGTTCTGATTGTATTGTTTGTAGAAATAAGTAAATGCGTGTCCGATAAAGAGCTTTACATGTGTTCTCAGACAGTACTGATGTGTATTGTGGAGGTGTATTATTGACCTGTTCTGTAATGACGTGGCTTACGGCAGATGCTCTATGGTGATTTCTTTTTCCTGTTGTGAATCAGGATCGGTGAGTGACTTCAGCGTCAGCAGGTGTGGCTGTGCATGTTGAAACCAGGTTTTAGTGTGTAAACTGTGACATGCGTGTGTACACTGCAGATGTGAATTCCGGCTCTGTTCAGCCAGTCAGATTCATTGGTTTAGCTCAGCAGTAAGAGCCAACTTTCTGATTTCAACTATTCACTGAATCTAACTCTTTACTTCATAATTAAAGGGAAATGAATTTTGTTAAGCATTTCTGCATTATTAAAATTGTTAAGCTGTAAAAAAAAAAAAAGATAGAAAACAGATTTTTCTGTGTTGTTTTGAAAAAGCCTGTTGTAGTACATGGATGTACTTTCACTCCCCAGTACGTACTGTCCATATACAGAAACTATGCAGAAAAAAGCAACCTATATAGAAAATACTGCTTTTGTGTGGGGGGGAAAAAAAGGTGTTTCAGCTTTTTGAACATGGCATAGTACAGGGCAGCCAATCAGAACAGAGCTCATTTACATATATCACTCATAAAGGCACGGTAACAAAAAGCCTGTTTAATTCCAAGGGATAAAAAGAGGTTAGATGTTCATGTAAAAATTAAATATGTTTGTTTTTGGTAAATAAAACTGTTGTTGTTATAACTAAACCACAGGGGAAAAACAGTAGTATGCAAGAAAACTCTAGACTAAGTGGCCTTTGATGTCTCTAAAGATATACCTTACAGAAAGCTATTACTTTTTAAGATGCTTATGAATACATGCCGGAGATATTGTTTTATAATTTAGCTCTAAAATGTATTTTATAAAATCCACTCTTGGTGAAGCGGTACATGCAGGTATATCTCCAACGAGAACTTATTTTTCCAGATTTAAGACTATGTTACCATCATCACCAGTACAAATAAAAACTCAGAGACACGTGTAGTTTCACTGGAGGTTTTGGATAGTAAATAAAATGGCAACATCTGTGATACATGGCTTTGTTTACTGATTGATACTTCATTTTGAAAAATCAGTGGAATGTCTTTTTAATAATTGAACAGTATTATGCATATTGTTCATGTTATATAAACTCAGTCATAAGGTAAAAAAAGTGAATAAAATACTCTACGTAACGAGAAAGAACGTAATGAGATTTTAATTATGGGTCATTTCAATTTCTCCATTATTCATGAAATGATCACACAATATACTACGTTAATGTAGGTCACGTGGCAAATTTTTATTTATTATAAACAGCAGCAAAGCAGTTGGACCACCTTGCTCATGCTCCTTATAGGCTATACACAAGCGAGAATACACAGTTCTTGCTGGAATCGCCCCTAAATCGTTGGGGTACACCAAACGAAGCAGGCTTGCACCCATCTCAGTTACAGTTAGGGAGTGTAACCATTTCAATACTGCTGAAAACTGAGTAATTGAATGTTTGCACTTACATGTAAAACAGTATCACCTGTATGCCTGTCAGTTGTACTGAGCGTCTTCCCTTTACTGCCTGTTGTCCTATCAGAGTAAAGTGGGCTGGAGGAGTGAAACTTGGCATGTAGACGCACCCACACTCCGATTAGTTTAAGAACTTCTGTTTATCTTAACAAAGGCAATTGAGAGTTTGAGAATTTAAAAATTGGAGGAGAAAAAAAAAAAAAGTGCAATCAGCCAATAGCATTCGCTGACAGAATTGTGCCTGCCCCTAAACTGTCAAAACCACCCCCTCAGACCCGAGCTCAAAAAAATTTCTTGAGCACAGAGAGCAGCTGAAGGTAACGCACTTTGCATGTGAGAAAAACAGGTCGAGAAGGAGAAACACCTTCAAAAATGAAAAAAAAAAAACCCCAGATATTATGCGCATGCAAATCTTCTTTTCGTGCTCGCAGGTTTCACATTTGCGCTCACGAGTCGGATGTTTACACACTTGTTAAAACTTGCAGGTGTATGTTTTTCACGCTGTGTTTTTGCACCACCTAGTTTTGACGGTGATCTGACGCCATACACATATAGGTAAATGTATGTATGTGTATGTGTGCATGTGTGTGTGGAGGTGTGTTTGTGTAAGTGGGTGCATGTTTGCACGTGTGTGGTCTTTAAGGACACTGTGAAGCGTTTAGTGTGAGGCAATGGGATAGGTCAGCTAGAGCCAAGCTGAGAGATTTAAAGGGATTACACCATTTACCTTCTAGCCGAGTTACAGACACTCACACTCATACACAGAGTGCCAGAAAGAAAATAAAAGCCGCCAGAGAGACGTGTTGATTTGTGGATATGCAGAAAGCAACAGGA
>CM067474.1:13388418-13428131 GCA_034552555.1 Semaprochilodus insignis | reverse complement strand
TTCCAAAGTGTACCAAAATGGAGCCATATCATGGATTAATAATTTAATATATTAAATTTTAAGAATATTGCAAAGATTGGCCAGTATTTTAGGGGAATATTCAGAAGTTCCTAGGGGGCTAATAATTTTGACCTTAACTGTATATATATATATATATATATAATGCTGTAGCCTGTCATATAGGGATAATAAAGATTGTCTCATTAAATGTTAATAAATAAATAAAACATCAGTTTAATCTGAGCAACTGATATTTAAATAGATTGTTATTTTCATATAACTTAAGGACCGATTTTAAATTGTACACATGAATGGTACGAGAGTAGAGATCAAACCATCCTAAATCATTGTTAGTGGCTGTACAGAGACATGGGGAAAATCCTTATGCTTTTACAGGCCAAGCATCAGCCCCAACACCCAGACATGTTGGAGTCCACTGGTTTGTCCGTGGTATGCAATGTTAAGGAATATTACATTTTATTACAAATAAATCATTTTGAGTAAAACTTGAGTCTCTCTCTGTTTCACTCCAGAGAGATCAGCAAGGGAATCTCTTGCTCAGTTATTCAAATTATATTCCTCTAAAGCCAAGGGCAGGGAAGTCTTTTGGTGTCACGCTTGAAACTGTTGTGTATGTGAGTGTGTGCTGCGTTGGCAGCCTACAAGGACACAGCATAGCCAGAGAAGCGGAAAGCGAAGCATCATTTGAAGGAAAGTAAGAATGTTCTTTTAAAGAAAGCCGTCCAAGGAAGATCCATAAGGAAGTGTTCATGTGATAAATTAAATAGGCCCACTTGCAAAATGAGTTAGTGCTGAAGGCCAGTGTTTTTTTCTGTCGAGTCAAAGGCTATACTGCTTCTGTAGAGTAAAGACGTAAGGAACAGGTCCTTTCATTAATGTGTTTGAGTGTCCAGACCATATTGTCCTGGCTATGTCCGAAGGTTTACACCTCTCGATCCAGCTTGTGTGCTGATTTCTGCAATACCGTCTTGACAGCTTGACAATACAAGGACACAAAGAAGCCACTTCAAATGGTTTATTACACTCAAAAAGTGTTTTCACACATCAACCATATCTGGATTCCAGGTAGACTTGGACCGCGGTCGAGGTTTGCTGTGCACACGTGAACACATCCAACTCAGACCCATCTGAAAAACGTACTGAGGTGGTCTCTGTATGGTTTGTTTGTGGTTTGTTTTGTGGTCTGATTGATTTGTGCATTGTGAAGACAAACTGGCCCCAGTCCGTTTTGTGTTTTGCTGTATGGTTAAAAACGTTGAGGCTTACCTCAATGTACATAACCACAGTTTTAGAGTGTTGGATAGGATCTTCAGGATCAAAGAGGCTGTGGTTGTGTCTCAACAGGCTCCCTAGTGCAGTGGTCAGGGTACTACCCAGGGAGTCAGCCAGTTTTCAGGGGGTCTCAGGACATTAGCAGCTGTATGTCACTTTTGGTAAGCAATTTGATGAGCAGTTGTCAGAGTGCTGGAAGTCAGTGGGGAATGTTGTTTGTTGTGTGTCGTTGCTGATACTTAGCTAGTGAGCAGGTGTAGTGCTGTTTGACCTATTATTTAGACTACTGCTGTTAGCAGAGCAATATGTAAGACAATGCAGTCTCTCTCTAATACACACAGTCCCTCCTCCCCACCTGCACTCATCCTCCCGTTTACTTACAAGTCTGAAGAATCAGTGCAAGTTTAGCATCAACCTTCTTCTCCTTTGCTTGTGAAGAGTGTCCCCAGCGGTGGAAAGGAACGCAGATATTAACTCTTTTCCTGCTGCTATTTTTGTGACTTTCTTTCTGTTGCTTTTGATGTGTTTTGTTGCCGAGAGTGGGCGCCGCTCATGTGATAGACTTGATGCGACAGTGATTTACTATCGCCTTTTCAAGTGGCCCGTTAACTTTAGTAGATATCTCTGCAACACCATACATAGATGTCTTTGGCATACTGTCAAAGTGGGCATTTCTTCACACTCTGTTATCTTAATTAGTTAATGAATCAATTTTGAAATATGTTACCCTAAACATTTTATAAATAAACGATGTCATGTTATGTTATCAGCATAGTGCTTCTTTAAATGTTGGACATAAAACATAACCCGTTCTACATTCTGTTAAATCAGCTTCCCGAAACCGTAGCTGGGTAGCTCTGTGGGTAAAGCGGCTATTTTTTTTAAAAGTTAGTTTGACCTTTTTATATGAAGCTGATGGACAAAAACAGTTTTGTATTATCCCTTTTTTCCTCACACTCCTGATCTTGACACCATTGAATGTGTTTTTGATGAACACTATGGATGCTGCGAAAAGTTGTATGTAGTTGTCTGGGTGTATCTTGCTAAATGAGCTGTAATACTGTGTGTGTGTGTGTGTGTGTGTGTGTGTGTGTGTGAAGGTAACAGTTTTTGCTTGCTAGACAGGGTGGTATTTGTGTGTGTGTTCAGAAGGCTGGTATGTAGTGTGTGGGTCTGTACACTGACGTCTCTCTGAAGTCAACAAACAGTCGTATTGTTGGGGTCATTCTGTTCTCCCTCTCTCTCCCTCTCTGTTTTCTTCTCCTTCCTCATTTTCTTCTTCTCTGTCTTTCTCCACTGTTCCACTGTTTCGTAGTGTTTTGCTGAAGGAGATTTATGCTTTATGCTTTGAAACGGTCTTAGGTAAAGTGTTTAGTTCAGGATGGACAGTAAGACAAGTTGACTGGTGCATGTGTGTGAGAGGGACATACACTCATGCGGACAGAAAGGCAGAGTCCTGCTGAGGATGGGCCGCGAGAGTGTGAAGGAGGTAAGAGATGATGTCGTCACTTTGATAATGAGTTTGGCATATTTGAAGTCACCTCCAGTAAAGACAGCGATGAAATACAAGCTGCTCATTTTTCAGTGTCAGGGAAGAAGCAGAATATGAATCAAAGAAATCTGCAGGGATATTCTGCCACACCTTAAAGTTCAGCTCTGGAATTGGTTGCGTGTTTTGCTTTTGGCAATTCAGATAATCCCAGAGAGTTTGAATGATGTTGAAGCCTGGACTATGGGCTGGTCAGTCCATTGTTCTGAGAACACCAGCAGCTTTGTTTGATGATTTATTTTTTATTTTTTGTCTTGTCTGATTCCTGTTTCTCAGTAAGGGCTTCTTGACAGCATCACATTCCTTTCAAACCCTTAGCATTAAGGTGTTCTCTGACAATAGAAGGATGGACAGAAAAATATGAGGATTTTTCAGATTTGAAGCAAGAACGGAGCTTGGTTTTCTCCTCTCTCTCAAAGAGAAAGGCTGTAAGTACTGATCGTGATTGGTGGTCTACCTGGCCATGCACAGTTGTTGAGGGTCTCATTTTCTCTACACCTTTCAAAAATTATAAAAACTTTTTTGGAAACTCTTCCTTATGCAAGCGGATTATCTCATGTCTAATGTCAGAAATACCTCCTGAAAAAAAGAGAATGGCTTGTGCACAATGACCTTTTTGACTGGACTTTAAATAAATGAAGGGTGTTCTCTGACTGCTCATTTGAACATACTTATTAAGTTTTGTGGATTGGTGATCGTTTGAGTAGCATTTTATATGTCTGTTGTGGAGTGTGTGGGTGTGTATGGGTGTGTGTGTGGGTGGGTGTGTGGGTGGGTGTGTGCGTGCGTGTGTGCGTGCGTGTGTGATCCAATCTGTCTCTTGTTTATGACGGCAATGTAGATTTATAGACTCAGGTCTGATAGAAAAGTGTTTGAGGTCAGCTGCTTGGCCTTGAGCTGTCTGCTCTCTATTTTTCTATCGCTGTGTCACTCCTCTCCTTCATCATGTATGAAATGAAAGGAGAATCGTGAGCAGAGAACAAAGGGCAGAAAACAAGTGTGTCCAATCGTTCAATCAGGCTTAATGTTAGTACCACTCAGTATTACATACTGGAGAGTGGGGCTGCATGATGTGGACAGACTACTGGCATTGTGGGTATATATTGCTTATTTCTGCAGTCGTGATTTTCCTTACAATAGATTTAAAATTAATTGGTGACTTTAGTAATTTGCTACATTATCTCTAAAATAATTGACTTTTGTTGTATCACCTTGATTCATTAGGACACACTGAATCTCCTCTGAAACTGGAATTGGTTAGGATGCTCACAGAACACAGCAAAAACACTGATTGGTTGGACACTCTGGGGGAATGTTAAAGTCTTGGTGATGGATTGTGGCAAAGTCCACCATTAACAAGGGTGTGTGTGTGTGTGTGTGTGTGTGTGTGTGTGTGTATATATACCCTATATAACAAATCTTTTTTCCATTCTCATTTATGTCCCAGACATTTTCATTATGATATTATCAGCTCTGGGGTCTACGAGACCAGAGACACGTTTCAGCACTGTTAGTGTTTTAACGATCGCTGCTGTTATAACGATTAACAGATGATATACTGTTTAGTACTACTAGGGAGGGTGGATGAAAGAGTGATAGATAGATAGACAGTGAAGCTGGAAAGGGAAGTGAGAGGTAATTGGTGAGGGAATGACACACATGTGGATAGGGATGAGTGAGATGGGAAATATTGAAATATAATAAAATAGAATCGGTCATTCAATGTGGCTAGATGGTTAATCATAGAGAAACTGACACAGATTTCTTTACAGTAGTAGTGAAGCAAACCTGGGGTCACAACATCTACAACACAAATCGTCTCTGTCCAAAGAAAAATAAGTATCTCCAAATGACGACTTTACAGGAGAGGTAGTGGAACTAGACTTTTTTCCCAAGCATTTCTGTTATTAATCATGAAATCTGCTGTGTTCAAATGATGCATAAAAGTAAAAACGGTACAGGATCAGTCTCATCAGGGTAGGCCCGACCAGACTAGGAATACATTGGATTATTAACACCCGGCTCCACAGAATAATCTGGGAAGAGCAACGTTTAAGATTGCTCTGATATCGGGGGACATTTTGTCGGAAGTGGAAAATCAGTTCAGTTATGCTTTAGTGCGAGCCAGGCATTGCAACACTTTTGCGTCTCTCTAAATGTAAAAAACAATTGAATGTTTTTGGACAAGTTTGTGTTTAAAATCATAACTATCCTAAAACAATGTCTTAGACTTCGGGACGCATGTTCATGACCGACTGATTTAATAAGTCTCTGCGAGGTAGCTTTTAGAGGCATTAAACTTTGCATGGATCATTTTATATCAACCCTCTGAAAAAGTGCTTCAATTAAAATGGCCAAGTCAAGGTCTGTTTATGTAGTGCCTTTACACAATATACATCGTCACAAAGCAACTTTACAGAAAATCCAAGCCAAAGGCAAGAGTGCCAAGAACATTCCCTTAAAGCGAAAGGAAGAAACCTCAAGAGGAACCAAGACCCAAAAGGGGAACCCATTCTCCTCTGGTCAACAGTGAATAGCGGGATAAACCACAAAGCAATATGAACAGGATAAGACTTTACAGTTATATGCAATATTGAATATAAATAAAAGGCAAAAAAGCAGTCTGTGATTGGACAGAAGATTAACCACTGATAACCACAGTTCTATCAGAGTAGCAATAAAAGGCAGTTCTGAAAATCAGAATGAATCTCAGGTCACTGTTACCAGTGAAATCAGTGACTACTGTTTGGAATATGAAATTCCATGAACGTCAGTAACTACTGTTAGCAGTCTATAGTGATGATCTTTTAGTAAGAATATAAGAAGCGTTGAGTGTTTTGTCAGAATGCAAGAAAAAAGTCCAAAATACAAGCAAGCACAGGCACCTGATAAAGACACATGAAGCAACAGCACAAAGTGCACAGGATGGACTGTTGTTCAGCTCGGGCATAGAAACACACCTATAGTTTTAACCAAGTGCAGCAGTGACTTCGGCACGCTACTAAAAAGAGAGAGCCAGAAGGTAACAAAGAAATGATGGCTCCCTGAGCTTACCGCAGTTCTGTCTCTCTCGATGAACCCCCAGATCTGCACCTTTTATCTGATTACCAAAGGTTCGACTGAACAGGTAGGTTTTAAGCCTAGACCTAAGCCTAAACTGAGGCTGTGTCTGAGTCCCAAACACTGACTGAAAGGTTATTCCAGAGATGGGGGGGGAGGGGCATTGTATGAAAAGTCTCTGCCCCCTGATGTAAATGTATTAATTCTAGGTACTAATAGTGACGATGAACCCTGAGATCTAATTAGGCATGATGGTTCATAATAATTCATAATAAGACACAAGTTACCTCATGTACTGCTTTATATGTCAATTGTGCATGTTAGTAGAATAATTTTGTGCTCAATGGGGAATTTAACTGGGTGCCAGTGTGGTGTAGATAAACCTTTTCCTAGTTCTTGTAAGGACTCGGTGTTCTGCAGCATTCTGAAGCTTGTTAAGGCTTTTTCTAGAACAGGGTGTTACAGTAATCCACTTTTGAATAATGATGTGAACAGACTTCTCGGCATCCTGTAGGGATGGTGCGTTTCTTAGTTTGGCAGTATTGCAAAGATAGAAGAGGAAAGCAATTCTAGTAACCTTAGTTATATGTACATCGAAGGCCAGATCAAGATTGATTGTGACATCAAGGCTTTTTACAGGTGTACGTGATGCGATTGAGAACTGTGAATTTTAAGCGTTAATGTAGGCAGTCTGTTTCTAGCAGGTTTTGAGCAAAGAAGAAGAACTTTGACTTAGCATTATAGCATTTGGAAACTCAGTATTTGTCAAAAGAGCGTCTTCAAGTGATATAGTGCCATCTCTAGTTTACACAGTGGTGGAATATAGAGAGTGAAATCAGTACAGCAATTACACCAGGGTTTTTATGATTTAAAATAGCCTGGTGTGTGGGTGTGGGTGTGTGTGTGTGTGTGTGTGTGTGTGTGGGTGTGTGTGTGTGTGTGTGTATGTGTGTGTGTGTGTTTGTGCATGTGTGTGCATGTGTGTATACCTGCGCTGCATCTATACTCGCACTCCAATCACTGTCAAACTCCCTCTGGACAGAATTACATTCTGTCATCAGCAGAAATCCTCTCAATATTTTCCCGCTATGTCTCATCAGGCCGCTGGCTGGAAATGATCGTCTGACAGGATCAAGAGAGAAACATTCTGTCACTGTTCCCTTGGAGACTATTACACCGCCTTCATACAGGGCTGGAATTATCCTGAAAAATTAGCCTCCGACTGCGAAGATTTGCGCAAACGACCCTTCAGCTACAAATTACAAAATGAGAATTTTGCTACCTGAGGTTGTGGATCGTATAGCTCTGGAAAAATTGAAGAGACCACCTCAAAATGATCAGTTTCTCTAGTTGTACAGTTTCTGGGTTTGTCTTTGACCAGAATGAGCAGTTCTGTTTTATTCTATACACTACTGGAAACACGTCTCCCAAATTCCTGATCAAATATTGTATTTAGATCTGTTTATTTAGAAAATCACTAATGACCCTCCAGAAGCCTGTTTTTTGAACCATGCCCACTGTGCATTTCAGCCCAGCCACCGCTCGCCAATCTTTCTGGAGGTCACTCAAGGTCATCTTACGGTGGTTAAGTGACATCGGAATGAGGTGGCACTCATCACGGTCAGTAGAGAGTGGTTTTGGCCCTCTGCCAGTCTGTAGCTGTGTTGTCCTGTGTGTTTGCTGTTTGACCTTGTTCTTATGAACCAGACGCTCACTGTATCTGCCAGTAAAGCTAGAACCCAACCTTCTGTTCCTCACTAAGAACCTGCTGTATATGTGGAGATGCTGATTTAAGAAGAAACTGGAGTGGTCTCTTATTTATTTCCAGAGCTGTATCTGGCATGATTTTCAGTGACTCATCAAAATGTATCTTTCTGCATGCATTATGGCTCAACTTTGTTAGATTAGCCAGGTAGGGTGGAGATCAGAGATTGAGTGGAGAAAGTGTTTTCTTCAAGGTGAGATTTCAAAAGTTTAGTGGCTAAAAACTTGAGCATATGAAAAGCACCAAATGTTCTACTACAGGCACAAAAGTCTTTGGTTCGAAACAATACTTTGGCAGTTTTTCCTATATTACTCTAAATTTTGGAGTCTTTAATTGTCTTTAATAATAAATTTTCTTCTTTAATTGTGCACTGAAGCAGCAAGGCTAATGTTGCTAACAAGTAATAGGAGGCTATGTACATCAATTAGCATGCTGAAAATCATCACACACTTGCCTCAAACCATATTAAGTTGTTAAGTAATCGCAAATAGACTTGCTTATATGGTTGACACGCTGTACTCTAGCTAAAAATTGGACAAAAGTATGTTGCAAAGCTAAAGACAGTAGCCAGAAACACAAGCAAGGCTATTTAAGATTATTAAACTCACTCAATAACGTATATGATCGTTTGGCTGTGCAGTTAGCATGAGGGTACTTGTGTATGCAGTCATTTCCTGTTAGCTACATTAGCCTTGTAGCTCCAGTGTAAAATTAAAGTAGCAAACTTTAGACACCAGTCAGTGTCCTCAGATGGACTACATTTGGGGTAAACTGTGTAAATTAGGTTTTAAACTAACCCTAACTATTGCTTTGAGAAGTTGATTAGCTGAGTGAAGTGTAATTTGGAACAGTTCTCTGTATGAAGGCTGGTGATTGGGAAAGGAGGCGCTAATCTGAGCTCAGTGCATAATCTCAGATTAATCTTGATTAATTAAATGGATTTAGCCACTAGATAATACATTCTAGCTGTGTTTGAAGGCCAGCATGTAGTATGATACTGATTAACCCGGTTGCTTCCATTCTTTGGTAGTCACTTGAAAAGTGGCTAGTGTTGGTTTACATGACATTACAGTTGATCAGTGCAGAATTGAGCTTTGTTGTCTTTACTGCACATCACCAAATATTAGTGTTGATCTCAGGAGAGCTTTGAGAGTATTTTTATAGACTTTTATATATTTAGAGCTCAGTGCCTTTGGACACAACAGCCTTACATTTTGTTTAGCTTTCAAATGGTATGGTCTAGAAAGATGGGAAGGTGGGAATCACCAAAAGCCCCATGATACAAAGTCATCACAATACGTAAGTCACAATACAACATTATTGCGATATCCAGAGTGCTGCCGTGACATATATTGGGTTATATGCAGTTTATTACCTTTTTCAACCACAAATTTAGCCCCCAAAGGAAAAGTTCATCAATATCTGTTTTATCTGTCTGGATAAAGTTTTCAGTCTGTTCATTTTACTTCATCCCTTTTTTATTGCAGCTAAATGGGGTTATCAAGCAGACAGACTAACACTGTCAAACACCGTACTTTACATTTATACAATAAAATATCGATACTTGGCATCCACTAAACAATATTGCCATGTAAAATATTGTTATTCTATTTTTTATCTGTTTCCCTTCATACCTAACTCTAACTTGAGCCTCATCAGAAAGTGTTCAAGTGAATCACCATTAGCTTAGCACTAGGAAATGTATATGTACAATGTACAAATGAGTCCTACGAGAACGCTAGCAGAAGTTAGCTGCGTCCTTATTTAGTTTTGCAGTGCACAAAATGGGCTTGCAGTTTACACGGTAAGTCCCATTTCTGTCATTATTCCAACATGGGTTTCTGCGATAAACATATACTGCAATGACAGAAGAGATCAAATTACTGATAATAAGTGATGCAAATAGCTCAAAACTCTGTCCTGGACTGCTAACACATAAGAGTGTCTAAAGCATTACCACTATTCTAGCTGCTTGTGTTGTGTGGAACATGCAGTAATGGCTACAGATCTTCATCATCTTCAGCAGAGGGGAACCGCCAGGGTCTTCAAGGCCTAATGATTTTCTGGGAACTTAAAAAAAAAAAGCATGTCTGTAATTTTATAGGACATATTTAATACAATCATGAATTTCTTTTTTTTTTATATGTATATAGATTTTTTAAATTTCTTTTAATCCTTCCCTAAACTGCTTTTCTGTAAAGCTGCTTTGAGACGACATTAGTTGTAAAAAGCATTATATAAATACATTTTGATTGATTGATTGATTGATTGATTGATTAATAGCCGACAGCTTTATGACAACTGTCTATCCTTATGTGATAGATATCTTTATATTATACAGTATGGACGAGTGAACTGTACTTTGTGAAACTGTGTTAATGCACTAACTCCTTTATTTAGAACGGTGAGTGACCTTCGTCTGTGGATACCGTTTACTGAAGCGCATTGTTGGAGTGTGGGTGTGTATGCATGGTTGTCTATGGGAGTGTGAGGAAAATCAGAAGTACTCTCTCATCTGAATGTGATGATGAAAATAGCTTGAGAATGGCTCGCTGTCTGAGTGTCGCCTGAGCATGTATGATTCTTTTGTTAGCTAGTGTCAGACAGTGTCATTGTGCGTGTGTGCATGTGCGCACGCAGTGAAAGCCAGACCACTTTTGAGTCTGAGTGTCAGTCTGAACAGAGGAACAGAAGAACAATTTTCTCTACTTCTTCATGTCTCTGTGGCTCTTTCTGTCTAGTACTATTCACTATTCTACTTTACTAGTTGTCTGTTACTATTCATGTGAGTTATTCTGCCTGTCCGTGCTGAATTATGCGCCTTAAACACTCCGATCCTGCATGTTAATCTTCATTAGAAGGAAACCATAATTAGTACTGTTTAATACACCCATCAGCCATAACCTTAAAACCACCTCCCTGTATCTACACTCACTGTCCATTTTATCAGCTCCACTGACCATATAGGAGCACTCACAAACTGTGGTTCTACAATTACAGACTGTAGTCCATCTGATTCTCTGTATGCTTTATCCCCCTTTCACCCTGTTCTTTAATAGACCCCCATAGGACCACCACAGAGCAGGTATTATGTGGGTGGTGGATCATTCTCAGCACTGCCGGGACACTGACGTGGTGGTGGTGTGTTAGTGTGTGCTGTGCTGGTGTGAGTGGATCAGACACAGCAGTGCTGCTGGAGTGTTTAAACACTGTGTCCACTCACTGTCCACTCTATTAGACACTCCTTCCTTGCTGCTCCACCTTGTAGATGTAAAGTCAGAGACAATAGTCCATCTGCTGCTGCAGAGTTTGTGTTGCTCGTCCTCTAGTCCTTCATCAGTGGTCACAGGACACTATTGTACACTTGGGAGCGGACACGGAGCAGAGCGGTTTCTCTGCTGATGTTATTTAACTGAATGGAATTGCTAAGCTTAAGTGCAAATATTGTGACATTGTATATGTGTAATTAGGTTATAATGGTTCCACACTGCAATGGTAAATGTACCCTAAATTATACACATTGACCATCACTTTGTAATTGGTCAAATATGTAGCTGGAGTACAATTACCTTGTTACTTTCACAGCCATGTTTAACTTTTGTTAGCCACTGTAATCACAGTCAAACCTATAAAATCCAACCTGTATCTTTGTGTTTGAATGGTTTGTTCCTGATTCTTAGCCAATATACTTTCTGTGAGCCATGTGCCAGGATCGGAAGCTTTGCTTTAGTTTATTTAGCGTTTAGTTTATTGCTTGCCTGATGTCATTATCAGCACCTGGAAGGAACGATATGATGGTCTATGCGATGCCTTTTGGTTTCAACAGCACTTAAAGAAATAAGTATCTAAGCTCAACATAAAGTAACTGACCTAGCAAAAACTAAGGTCTTAACAACAGGAAAGACTTGGATATGGTGGTCAGTTTTTGCCTACTTGGTTTGTTTATTGACAACAAAGGATCCAGTACAACCCAGATTTGCAATTGGCAGAGCAAGGATGAAGCAGCATGAAAAGACCTTACAGTGCAACGATTCATCTCTACAAAGATCAGAATGGCCAAGGCTGTGGTCTGTTGTCCTTTATTTATGTGAAAGCTAGACAGTGAGCAAGGAAAGATATTGAGGCCTTTAAGCTGTTGGTGAAGACTTTTGAAAGTTCCTCGGATGACAAACAGATGGATCCATAACTAAATCAAGCCTCACTTCTCACCCGATGCCCAGATAACCAGCTTGGACCGTTTTGGGCGTTTCTGAGAAGAAGCATTTATTGGAAAAGACCATTATACTTGGAACAGTCAAAAGGTAAAAGAGGAAAATGATGACCAGCCACAAGATGGATACGATCAAAGGAACTATCCATCCAAGAGTCGGAATCAAAGCATGTAAGCTATGCAGAGTAGGAGCGGAATGGGGAGCAAACCAAAGTGACTATGATTGGAGTGCGGAGCGGCTTTCCAGAAAGCCAGAGCATCAGTGTTCACTCTCACTCCGAAACCAATCCAGTAGCATTCCATCCCGCGACCCAGACAGTCCTTTTTTGTGTATATCTCACAACTTCGATCACAGCGAAGTTCTATTCAGTCTTGTCCATATTGCTGCATGAATAATCAAGAAGAGCACATGTGTCTTTGTTTACCACCTGTAGTCTGCAGCAGCTGTTTACCATCACCAGCCAGTGATAGGGCCATCGCTTCAAGCCTGAACCTTCTGAAAAAGCCCGTAGCACAAAATGTTTAGCCTGATCTTTGTTTAATACTGGCTATAAATTATACACTTAGGAGCGGACACGGAGCAGAGCGGTTTCTCTGACGTGTAAGTGAGGAACTGGAAATGGAAAACACGGAGAAGAGTTGGATGATTACGGAAATGTTTGAAGTCAGGAGCGGAAACGTCTGCCGCTCCTCTCCATTTACAAGCTCTGGTCGGCATCAACTTGACAGCACTTATCAATAATAATAAACTTGTACTCAGTAATAACTAAGTTATAGCTTATGTTTGAACTTGCGTATAGCTGGTGCAGCTGGCTCCAGATTGCCCCGCTTCTACTCGGTAGCACAGAATGTCAGATCTAGATAGTAAAGTGAAGTTCCTTTCATCTGGAACTTGTTGCCAGTAGTTCACTGTGTATCTGAACTGTTGGTGATGGATGTATCTCAGTCATTAGAGCAGCAGCAGGGTGTATAACTCTAATACCCTGGAGACCAGACAGAAAAGGTGCGATACACAGCCAGGCAGGATATGGAGTTCATTATGTGCTTCTGGCTTTGGCCAAGACACCACACAATCTCACACACACACACACACACACACAATCCTCTGCACAGCTAGCCTGCTTCTTTAAACCTTTTGCACATATCTCCCACTCAGCGTCCCTGTGTGTGTTTGTGTGTTACATGTGGGTGGACGTGGATGTGCTGGTGCTGAAATCAAACAGTAGAAACAGTTGCCGTTCAAGAAGCTTCATGAAGTTTTGAACTAACTTCCTCTGAACTCGCCGAGTTGACTCTGCCTGAGATTTCATCAGCTCATTATAGCCAACAGAGGCCTTCTAGCTGCATGTTCTCCTCATTTTGCTACAGTGTGTTCAGTGATCTGTTTTTCCTGTTTGCGTTTGTCCCCCTTATACAGATTAGAATCTGCCCCCAGAGTTGCTCCTGTCCTGCCCATGTTGGTTATAGTGAATATAGATTCCAGCATGTGGAATTGGAGTTTCTGTGTACTCCCGTGATTCCTGTCACTACGTAATAGAAGCTCTTGTGCATTGTGATAGTTTCTGAGCGCACGTTCAGAACACAGTCGCACACCTCACTGTGGAAATGTTTATTACTGACCCGGACTGCTGCACTCAGCACGAGGTTTACAAGGTAGTACATATATGTGTGTGTGTGTGTGTGTGCTTGTGTGTGTGTGTTAGGGATGTGTGTTTTGTACTGTGTGAAATGTTGTCACTCTCTGTGCACTGTGAGCTAATGTAACTAAAGTTCTAATTCCTTGTATGTGTGAACATACTTGGCCAATAAAGCTTAATTCTGATTCTGATTTATTCATAGTAAACCTGCAGATTGAGGAGTAACTACCTAGCTACCTGTTTGGCTAATGTGAAGATGACGGTTGCCTAAGCCTTGTTAGCTTGCTGTTATTGCTGTGTGTGTTGCCAGGTTATACATTTCCCCTCTTTCTTCACATGCTCATAATTTCACCTGAAGTTCCGTTGTAGCCACAGAAGGACAGTGTTTTCCAGGGGTGACCGAAATGTAGTCCCTATCAAACTGAACTTCTTGCCGGTGATCAGTTTGTTGTGTGATATTGTTTGCCTACTTTAAAGGAGCAGTATAAGATGGCATAATCAATATGTAAGATTTTTAGTTTAAAACATAAAAAAAAAAATAACAATCTTGACGGTATGTCCAAGATGTTGTATATTGTGTTGCAGAGATGTAATACCACTTCTACCTCAAGAGGCGATAGTGAGTCACTGTAGTGTCAAGTCAGAGCGAGAAGAAAACATTACGTGGTGGGGGGGAACTGTGTGGGATGTAAATTCGACCGATTATGTCATCTTGCATATTGCACCTTTAATTGATTACAGTCTGCTGGCATAGTAATCTGTAATCAATGGGCGTGTACATGTTGGGTGTAGAAAAATGATTCGGAGTGCACAATTTCAGCTTTGTGTGAGCGATGGTACTTTCCTATCACTGTATAAATGATGCCCCATGCTGCCTGTGTTGTTAGATGCACCCCAGTTTCTGAGTGAGCATGCACACACACACACATTCAGAGTGAAATGGATGTACTCATTATGGAGATGCTTATTACTGATTTGTTTCATCTGTGTAATGATAACAATAAGCATGTTATTAGGGTAGAAAAGTGGATTGTAAAGGAGAAGTAGCTGCTTTTCGTCTTGGTTAAAGACATGCCGTTCCTTCCTGTCACTTTTCCTTCTTTTTTATTTTGCCCACAATGACAAGTTATGGTTCAGTAGTTTTAGCAAAGAATATTAATGAACAAGTACATTTTCAGGCCCAGTCACAAGAGCTGATGGAATTCGCAGAACATCACCCTGCCAAACTACATGCACACACACACACACACAGTGTTAGCCGACAGCCCGATGCTGGGAGCGAGAAAGAAAGAGAGGGTGCTGATTGAATACCAAAATGCCAGCAAGACCATTAACAGGCTAAAGCCAACTTCTTCAACCTTTCCAGCCTTCACCATAGAAACAGTTCTTCTCTTCTCTTCTCTTCTCTTCTCTTCTCTTCTCTTCTCTTCTCTTCTTTTATTTCTTTGTTCTTTTGTCTTCTCTTTTCTCTTCTCTTCTCTTTCACACTATTTTTGTACACTGTGTGTATAAGAGAGACTGTGTATAAGAAAACCTTGAACAAGTAAAGTACTTTTGGCTATCATCAGAGAGTCCTGGTTTCATCACTCAACACGGCCAGGGATTGTTTACTTTGTCAGAAAGGAGAGCAGTTTGACTGACATGCGAACCACAAAACCCTGTTTTTGACATGGAGTGGCAGATGATTGTCAGAACGGTTCTATAATAATGATAGTGGTGCTGTGTCAGTGTTGTCAAAGACAGTTTTGGAGGTGTTGTTTTGACAAAGTGTTTCCTCTGAACGGTTCATTGTTATCACAGTGTGCAGAGCAGGTAAGTAGTTAGCATGCAGCATGATTGGCTAACGTTAGTGTATAAAGTTCGTTCCCCTTCAGCCTGATACCAATCGGAATGTGACACAATTCATAATTCATCATATTAATATACTGTATCAGTTTTGGCAGTGTATAAACTGTATACATATAAAAAAGATGTATAAATTAAACAATATATCGCTGCTGTTGGAACAAAACCTATTGGTGTCCTGTGATAATCCATCCCATGCAGCTTGAATATTGTCACAGAGTACCTTCAGATTGTGCGGTAGGGGTGGAGATGGAGTGACACCGGGCCTTCTGGACATGTCATGTGTGACAACAAGGCGTTCATCTTGGCGCTGACCATGGTGCCACCGCACACGGATTCGTTGGTCGTCTCCACCAAGACAAACGTGGGACTCGTCACTGAAGATGACCCGCTGCCATTCTGGGTCACTCCATGACAGTCTGGCACGACACCATTGCAGTCATTGCAGTCAGTGAAGCTAACGTGGTGTTTAGGGCAGTTGGTGTAACGGTCTGTGGCATGTAGTCCTACATTGTGCAGCCGTCTGCCAGTGGTGCTGGCACTAACAGGATGACTCATGGAGTGCATCACTGCTCCCTGAATGTCCGCAGTCATGGCTGTTAGGTCAGTCTTGCATGTGACCTGTTGAAAGTTGTGTTCTTTTCATGGGCACAAACCTCTGTCCACACCACCACGTCTGAGGCTGGGTGAAATCCAGAGACTTGGACCGATCTCCACCAGCACGAAGGAAATTAAACTAAACTCCTTCCCTTGTCCTTTTCTACATCTGCTCATCACTTGCTTCCTTTATCAGCCCCTCCAAACCGAATGCAGGTGGTGAAAATTCAGAATTAACAGTCTCTCTCCCCTTAATGAAGTTACCCTTTGCTTAGCCAACAGAATTGGATCAGAACACACTACATACACACAGTCAGCTGTTTTATGTGTCCATTAGAGTCCCACTGCTTAGGTGGGAGGTTTCCTGTGTACAGTGGCTGTGGTTGCAGTAATTGGATCAAAAATAAGGTCTATGTGTGTATGTGTTTGTGTATGTAATTTTTGTCAGCTTGTGTACAGCAAAGGCTCACTACATAAGCTAATAACCTAGCTTGCCTGGAAAAGAACACAAATTCAGTAAACATGACTCATGCTTAATAACACAGAAAGCAGTGTTGATTTGAATAGAATGTGACTGAAACTGCATTTATCATCGCTTCCTTGTGGAAAGAGTCTAGTCCTATGATATTGTTGGGCCGTCTTGCATCCACAGCAAGCATAGACCCACTCACAGCTTTTTACTGACATTCAAATCGAGTACCATTCCAAAAATTTCAACTTGCTAGTTCTTGAAGTAGTTCATGGTGGATTTTGGGGTGTGTTTTGGATCATATCATTTTCAGACTGTTTCAAATTTGCTTCTAGTATTTGTTGATATTTAGTGGAATTTGTTCTACCTTTGCAATATTTCCTGTGGCACCCAGCCCCAAACCATAAGAGATCCACCCCATGCTGTGTTCTTCTCATCAAACGTTCTTTTGATGGCAGTGGCCAAAGGGTCTCATTTATAAAAGTCCATAGCTCTTGATTTGATTTGTTTGTAAAATGCCTCTGGCTCATCTGGATATTGTTTTGCAGGTTTCAGATTTTGCTTTGTGTCAGCTAAACCTTCCTGCAGGTCATTTACCATCAAATAGGAGTTTTGCTTTGCTTTCCTAGCATTGGACCAGACCTTGCTTTGATCAGATAGCTTCATGTTCAGGTCCTTAAAGGAGCCCATGGTTGTTAAGTGTTAGCCCAATGTTTGAAAAGTCAGAGAATTTAGCTGATAAATTCCTAATAAGAGACTTTACAATTTATAGGGTGCCCAGACATTTGTGCATGCCACAATTGCTATTATATGTATTGAGTTACAATAAAATGTCCTTTTTTTTAAATGATTGCAGAATTTGCTGCAGAATTTGTATCTACTACATTTCACTTCATAAATCCACAAAATATGCAAGTTGGCCATTGGTGCCCAATTGTTTGCACCCAACTATGTAACTATATAGTGTGTTAGCTGTGTTGTGTTTTTTGAATTCTCACTGAAAGGTTTTTGGTCATTCCGCGTTCAGTTTAATCTATAATAAGCTCTATGTAGTGAATAGTTAATGAGTTGCTGCCTGATCCCTGAAACATTGCTTTAATAATAAGGTTTTGGCCTGAAACTTATTTTTGAAATACATGCAGAGCATGTAAACGAGAAATAGTGCCCAAAATAAACATTTATTCAGGTTTACCACTATTTTACCTTCAACAACATTACATATAAAGCCTCGCAAGATACATGTAGGTCCACTGGACGTTTGGGGATAGTAAATAAAATGGATATGTTTGGATTGTAGACATCATGACCGCTGGGTCCTATAATCACCACTAAAGAAATCTGGAGTCTAAATACCACCCCCCATTTTACAACAGACCACTGTGCAGGAGTTTGTTTACATCACAATGATAGAATTATGTAGAAATAATAAACAAATCATTGTAAAAATCTGTGGGCAATTTAAAAAAAAAACGTTTTACACAGTTTTCACTGGTGCTTAAGGCTTTTACAAAGTACTTCTTCAGTGAAGGCGAATGTATTCAACAACAGTAAGGCTCACTGTCTGTCTCTTTGTGTCTCTCTCCAGCGTCTGATGCGGAGCAGGAAGCAGTGAAGTTGGATCAGGAGCGGGCTGAGATCGTAGCCAGATATGACAAGGTGAGACTGAAAAAACTGGGGGAAAATTCATATTCCTTTGCCATCTCACATTGCTTACATACCGAATAAAGGCCAGAGATTTCCACCTGAACCTATTACAAGCAGATGTTTCATCCCAACCACACGTGTGGATTCTTCTGAGTTTTACAAGTGCTGCCGTTAGCAACTTAGATCTTATCACAGTCCAGTTTACTTCTACATCACTATATTGATATCTAGATGCTTCTGCGTCTTCCCTACGTCTTTGTACTTGCTGTACTTGTTTGTTCTTGCCAAATAAGTAGTCACCTAATCACCCCACTAGCCACAAGCTAACAGGCTAGTTACAAAGCAGCTATATGGTGAGATGCCATGTGATATGCTGGGATGCAGTTACATGTGTTGATTTCCTAAGTAAAAATATGTTATCATACCCTCAACATACATTGCACAATTATTTTCTGAACTGATTATTTTGGAAAACACAAAGAATTATAAAATCTGGCCTGTGCAAAAGTTATAGCATATTTGGCCTTGTATGATTTTTCCAATCTGTTAAACGCAGCAAATAATATAAACTGTGCTCTAAAACGTCTGGAGAAAATGCCACATACAAGTTATTCTCTGTAGAAAACGTCTCGGCTTATTTTCAATTCGAAAATCAAGAAAAGAAAACACATGATTTGACCGAGAATGATCAAACTGTTTTACATAACACATTAACATAACACATTTCTGCCAAGACACATACTCAACCCTGCAAAACTACAGGGGAGTATATTGTTCAATGCAAACTTTCTGTTATTGCTGTTGTTATGCTTTTTGGTGTGAATTGCAGTATTAATGCATTCCTGGAAGTTCCCTGGTTTCAAGAGAACATTGAAGCTGTTTTATTCCACTTTTTCAGTGCAGCCATGACCATCTCAGTGCTCGGTGTTCTGGTTGGGAAGCATGTGTGCAGTACGTTTTGTCATTAGATTTGTGCAGCCTCCTCTTTCGCTGAATTCAGCAGTTACTTTCCTCTCATAGACCACCGGAAGGCTGATTTTCCTTTAGTAATATGACTCTGCTTTCAGTGCCTTTATAGCTGTGCCCTCTGTGTGCGCGCGCGTGTGCGTGTCCGTGCGTGTGTGTGTGTGTGTGTCCGTGTGTGTGTTTAATGGTCTCTCTCTAGTCGTGTCCAGTTTGGACACTGGCCTGTGTAATTGGCCAGTGTAACTGGCAGAGTGTTAGGGGAGCTGACTGTGTGACTGTGTCGGTTAATTAGATTTTGATATCCACACACACACACACACACACACACACACACACACACAGCATCGTGGAAAAATCTGAACACAAATATACAGAAACTTGCACAGAAGCCTGGACAACTAAATACGAGTTTTACGTAGTGCGTCTCCTCTTTGTCTTTATTACAGCTCCCATACCTTTTCTAGAGACTTGCTTTCAGTTTTTCAGAGAAATCTGCAGGGATATTTTTTCACATTCAGTGCTTTGAGGTCTGAGGTGGTAAGTCCATTGTTCTAAGAAACCCAGCAGCAGTTTTTCTTCTTCTTTTGTGTTTCTTTCATTTTCCCAGTAAGGGCTTCTTGACAGCCAAACATTCTTTCAGACTTATAGAGTTGAATGGTCTTTTCACAGTGGTAGGATAGACAGAAACACCTGTGGGTATATTTAGATCTGAAGTAAGAGTGGAGCTTGATTTTCTCCTCTCTCTCAAGGATGAAAGCTTTTATGTTTATCTCATGGTGACAGTTTTGGTGGCCTACCAGGTCTTGCTCAGTTCTTAAGAGTCCCATTTTCTTTATATCCTTGTTTTTAAAAAAAAAAAAAAAAATCCTTGGAATATTTTGAACTGCATTATCCGTGTGTAAGTGGGTTGGTTGTGTTATATTTACTGTCCTCAGAAAAATCTCCTTATGGTAAATGCTTATAGTAAAATGTATGGATCAAAAGCACATGGATGTGAAGTTGATGCTATGTGTGTTTAATTCATTTATTATTTTTCTAATTTACACTTTGTTTTAAGACCTTTACACGCCAAACATGATGAAACCTGTAGTTTTTGTGAATGTCAATAAATATATTCAAACACATATGTAACTAATAATGTCCTACACTCCAAACAGGATTTTTGAAACCATGAGAACAGTATAAACTCCAAAGAAAGCTCTAACTGAGTTCCAGACACCCAAGCTGTATGTACAAGAGCTCATAAAGTTTCAGCTCCTTAGTGAGTTGGTGAAACTTTCTCATTTCCTTTCACTTTCTAAGTTGCACTGTGGCGTAGCCAGTGTCACCATGCATCCACTCTGTTTGGAGTCAAGAATATGTCCTTACTGATCAACCTTCTGCTAGTTTGTATTTCATTTTTGTTTGTTTGTTTGTTGTTTAATTAATTGCATTATGTGTGTGGAGGGTTTAAAAATGGCCATTTTTAATGACTGAGAATGAAAACCAACAGTTAGCATGCTCATGGCCAGTGTTGTTCATGGTACCATTGCTAGCCACACTATGCCAGCTTCAATGAAGCTTTCTCTGAAGCAGTTGAAGGAACAAACATGAACAATACTAAATGAACAGCAGTTTGTTAGATACAGTGTAACTAAAAGCTTCATAGTCTGTACCTGTTCTAGAACTGAAACGGTATTCAGTGCTAGCTATCAATGACTTTTTTACTTTCTGTGCAGATCACTAGCTCATCACCAGTGTCTTTAGATCAGCTTTGCTTCACATCTGATTTCCACCCAAATAGAAATCATCCATTTAGATAGACATCAGTGCACTCTTCAGTACAATGCACTATCCATCCATACAGTCCGAGATACATCAAGCCGAAAAGTTATCATCCGTCTATCTATCCATCCATCCATCCATTCATCTATTCATCCATCCACCCCAACAGATACCCATTCATGCCGTTAGTTATTCATCCACCCAGAAAGATTTACATCCCCCGTGCATGCAGACAGATAACCATCCTTGCAGATAGATATTCATCCACCTAGTTAGATATTTATCCACTTAGTATACATATCCATCCCTCAAGATGGATATCTATCTGACCCATCTATCCATCCACACAGAAGTCATCCGTTCTGATAGATGTCTGATCATCCATCCATACAGACATCCATCCAACTATCTATCAGTCCATCCATATTCAGATAGATATCCATTCATCCATCCAGTTTAATATTTGTTGTCATACCAGCATATTTGGATAGAATTTATTTGAGTTGTCCATCCATGTTTGTTTATGGAGCACTATTACTTATGTGCCTGCATGTACACAGCTGCAGTCTGTGTCTTGTAGCTTCCTTAGTGAAACTAAAGTGTGTAAAACTAAATCATTTAAGTATTTTATTGACGTTTTATCGTCATGTTTTTGATGTTCGTGCAGAGCTTATATAAATTGACAACTCTGCAGTCGTTAACCAGTTTGTGTAGGCAGGAGGGGAATACAGATACTGTCTTGGAGCAGAGTATTAAAGATCTGAGCTGTTAATAATACATATTATGAGAGAAAGGAAGCCAGTGGTGGGTACGGCATCAGAGCACCAACAAAGCAAACACCCACACGCATTGTTTCTGGCCATAGTAATACATGCCTGTGACTTTTTCACAGAAAGACAAGATTAAACAAATGGTTCACAGGGCACGTTGCCTTGTCTCATTAAGGAGTTTAGCTTCATACTGGTCAGCTGATTAAAAACTGGAAGCCAGGTAGCATAGCGTTAGTGTCCAGAGGAAAACAAGCAACTCAAAAATGTTACGTTTACAGGAGAGGGCAAAACTGATCTTTACTTTCAAAGTAAGTTAATCTGGAGCATTTCTGTTGCCTCGTTCATGATGTTTTTTTTTCCATAATGTGAAGAACAACTGCTGTGTTACACATGATAAAGAAAAGTAAAAAAAAATAAAATAAAAGGATATTTAACATATTAGCCGGCTTCCACAGTGTTTTTCTGAGTTTTGTCTCTACTACTGAACAACTACATAAACAGTAACCTGTAATAAGCAGCTTATTGGATGTCATCGCCAAGATATTATCTTATTTTATGATTTTATTTTCACTTGTTTTAATTGTTTGAATTTTCCTCCTGTTTCTTTTACCCAAACCTAATTTTAAAAATGTTGTTACAGCAGTTAAAATGCTAATTAAAACATTAAACATTCTAAAAAGTAGCAAGTAAACGGGTGAATAGGTAACAGGTAAATGCAATCATGATTGAGTTTAAAATTAGCAAGGAATTTAGGGATTTAAATTCCTTGCAGCCATCTACAGTCCATGACCTTTTCCACAGAAATCTCTGTTGTTCAGGAGGAAGAGTGAAAGCCCAATATTGCATGCCAGTGACGTTTGACTATCTACATAAAAAAAAACATGCTTTTGTAATTATTTAAACCTAATAGATTTGGGAATATTGTGGAAAACTCTTATCCGTAAACACAATTCAATGCTGCATCAACAGATGCAAGTTAAGATTCCACTGTATTATGCAAATGGAAGCCATCCAGAAGCGCTACCGATTTCTCTGGGCTAAAGCTCATCTGAGATGGATTGATGCAAAGTGGAAATGTGTGCTGTGGTCCGAAGTCAACCTTTCAAATTGTTTTGGGAATAAGATGGACATTAAGTTCTGCGGGCTGAAGAGAAAAAGGGCCAACACAAAGTTTGAAAGCCAGCATCTATGGTATGGTGGGGGTATGTTGGTGTCAAATGAGCACATCTGTGCAGGTAGCATTAATGCTGGGAGTACATGTGCGTTTTGGAGTAACATATGCATTGATCTAAATAATTCTAGACTTTTTCGGGGCACCTCACTAAGACAATGCCACACTACATTCTGCTCTGCGCAACTGGCTTTGTAGGAAGAGAATGCAGGTACTAGACTGACCTGCCTGCAGTCCTCTCCAGACCTGTGACCCAATAAAATAAATAAATAAATAAATACAAGTAAAATATGATATGACAACAGAGCCTCTGGACTGTTCAACTGCTGAAGAGTTAAGAATGGGAGCAAAATTCCACTTTTGAAAGAATCAGAGTGGTAAACGTATCCCTGTCCCAACTAGAAGCACATTGTGTAGAACCATTTTTCAGGTGAGCTTTGCATTCAGTATTTCAGAACGTAAAAAGCAACTTTCAAAACCCATGTACCATGATCAGATTATCTGAGGGCCAAGTGTTTCCAGTCAGCAGTCACCCATGCCAGCTGACAAGAGAATAGCCATTCCATTATACAAGCTGGCCAAGCTGGCCATGGGGTCGTGGGCATAATCAGCAGTTCACTGTTATTTACACGCTGTTAGATTGAATCATGTGACTTACAGCTTTACTCATAATTTGTACAATTTTTATCACCCTTTTTTAGCATTTCAGCTTTAGCAAAAACTTTTTCTGATATATATATTATAATTTTTTTTTTCCATGTTTTTCTTTACAGAGTTTTGTTGCACAAAAAATTGGTGAATAGAAATCCTGCTATTGAGTGGAAAATCACTACAAATCCTCTGCTTTGTAGTGAGTTGATGGTCAGTGGAGGCATTTGATCATTGATATCAGACTACAAGTGTAGAGAGAATGTGTGTACGTGTGTGGTTGTTAGAAAACCGTTTAAATCTCTGGCTTTCATAGTCCATCCTCATCTCTCCTTCCACAGAGTATGTGTAGCTGTGTGTATGTGTGCGTTTAGATTTATTTATAAGGGGTGGACTGTACTGCACTGTGGTAGGGTTGTGTGCGTGCGCGTGTGTGTGTAAATTTATTTATAAGGGGTGTACTCTACTGTACTGTGGTGTGTGTGTGTGTGTGTGTGTGTGTGTGGCCAGGGGAAAGCTTGTGGTGGAAGAAAACAAGATTTATGTTGGAAGAGATTCAGCTGCTGTTGCATTCCCTCTGCACAACAGCAGCTTTTACAAACAGCCAGTACTGCTGTGACTGTATGTTCAACACATAGCTCTTATAAATAAACATGTATATATTTCTCTCTCCATTCACTCTTCAGTCCTTCTCTTCTCCACTGTATTTCTTTTTTCTCTTATCTTCTCATTTCTCATTCTCTTCGCTTCGCCATTCATTTTTCTTGTCCTGTTCTATCTCTTACTTTCTCATGCTGTTTTTCTCTCACTCTGTCTCGTATTTCCTCTCTCTCTTTCTCTCTCTCTCTCTCTCTCTCTCTCTCAAACTGCTCAAGAGAAGCAACAAAATCTGCATGTTCAGATGAAGTTCATCTACATTTAACAAATGAATGAATAGCATTAACATCATTGTTGATCCTGCACTAAGTATTCCCATGAATAGCTCTTTGACATAATTCTAACGGCTCCATCGCTTACGAAGAAAACAATGGCGCACCTTCACAGAGGTAGCTCTGAAGATGAGGATGCAGCTACTCAGATGGGGTCTGGTATTACTCTAAAGAGCTCCCACTTGACATTGGAAGGTTAGCCAGAACAGCTTGTTGAATTTCTGATGTAGGCAGCACACAAGAACCTGAGTAGGGTGTTTCGTTTCACAGTCTGTGGCTTGTTAGGTCCTCCAGATACCCAAATGTATGTGCACAAGCACTGAAAAGTGAGTTTTTCTTAAAGGTCCCCTTGAAGGCTAATTCTTGTTTCCATTTTCCATCAGGGTGTAGAAGGTGGTACCGTGGAGCCGTGGGAGGAGGCGAACTATGACCTCTACAGAGTGGTGGACCGCTTCGGCTTCCTGCAGTAAGATACTCAACTCAGTTTAACTCAGCACAGGGGGCAGTTTGGGCTGCTGAATACATTTCTGCAAACCTGTCTTAGTGGTCCGCAATGTGGTCAGGCAGCATAACGGTGGTAGTGTGTAACTCGAATGTATTTAAATTTTATGACAGTACATTTAAAACAATGACAGAGTCAAATTTCTGTTCCACATTTTTTACTGGGGGCAGAGAATAAACCACTGGACTGGAAAACAGCCTGAAAACACTCGTCGACAGAGATGGAAACACATCCAACCTGCGTTCCCACCTAAAAATTAAGCACCCTCTAATCACATCACAGATAATGTAGGCCTTTACTGTAGAGCTGTAATCGCTGTGATTACGTTTTCTTTTTCAGTCTGATGTGATGCTAAATAATGACCAGGAAATACTTAAGAGAAATTACACGTACGCCACAGAACAAGTTTGATTTTGGCTGTCATTCCAACACTTGCTTGGCTTTGTGGTCTCAGATATGAGTCTTCTTACTCGTGCTTATAAATGTTCATGCTCTAAGCATGTGTGATTTGAACATCAGTAAGCTGGAACAGAGACTGTTTTGTTTTGTGTAGCGCTTTTGGCCTGCTAGCTAAGCCATTGTTAGCTTTGCTAACATGCTACAGCTCCAAACAACACAGAATAGGTTTGGTTTTGGCTTTTTGTCAGACACACCAGTCACGCTAGGCATAATTTCAGTAAGCCAGCCTTAAACCTGTTCTGTAGTGGATAGAGCTGTTAGCATGCTTGCTAAGCTAATACACACGAGCTCCTTTTTCCATATGTAGCAGTTGATGTCTTGCCATTTATTAAATTATCTATTGAATGTTGTGCACTACATACACCTATTTGGTGATAGTGTATGGAAAATTAACTATTCAATTGTTGAAATAATACAGGATAAGGTGGCACACGAATTACATGCTGTATAGTTCCCTTTACTCATCAGTACTCATTTGTTCTCATCTATACTCCTTTATATCCTCTTCAGTTCTAAGTGCTGCTCGGTATTGCTTTATACTACTCTATTCTGCCCCCCATTCTCTGTACTCCTCTATAGTGCTCTATATTTCATTTTACTGCTTTATACTCCTCCGTATTGTTCTGTTCTCATCTGTAGTGCTCTAGTTTCGTATATGCTTCTCTATGCTCCCCTGTTTTCTGTGCTCATCTATAGTCTTGTGTACTCGTCTATACTTTTCCAGGCTCATTTATGCTTGATATACTCCGATACACTGCTCATTACTGCTCTGTACTTTACTGCTTTGTATTATTCCATGCCCCCTTGTACTCATTTACACTACTACATATCCTCTATGCCCCCTTTATATTCCCTTGTTATTGATCTATAATACCCTACACTGCTCTGATCTGTTCTCCGCTTTACTCCTCTATACGTCTCTGCATTAGTCTATAATCCTTATTTACTTCTTTGTATTCTTCTGTTCTTCCATTATACTCCATCATATATACTCTGTGCCCATATAGATTTTCTATACTCCTCTATAAATGTCTATACTGATTTATATTCTTTAGTCTTATGCTATTTTTCTTTTCTCATCTATACTCCTCCATTCTTGTTTAACCCCCTCTGTACTCCTCTATAATCCTTTGTACTCATATGTACTCCTCTATATACTTCCCCTAGACCCCTATATACCTTTGTGTGTATATATGTATTATATGTTTGTTCTTCTCTCTTCTTCTCTCTACCCCGTATAGCCTGTACTCTTCCCTAACCTCCCTTGCCCCCCTTCCCTCCTGTCTGCTCCCCCCTTTCCTCCTGGCGGGGAGGTCTGTGGTTTTCCCAGGCCTCTTATACAGCAGTGCATTCTGGGATATTTATAGGGTGCTACATGTGGCTGGCAGAGCAGGAAGCCACAATCATAGGGTGTGTGAGAGAGAGAAAGAGAGACCTAGTGTGTTCTGGCCAAACGCGAGACAGGCGAACAGATTTTTGATGGGCCAAGAGAGCACAGATTTGAAATGGAAAATTAGAGTTGGAAAAGGAAGGAGAAAATTGGACGGAGCGAGAGAGAGAAAGAGAGAGGGGTCTGAGTGGGGTCATTGTCAAAGACCCCTGCAGAGAGATGGAATGAGGGATGAGGGATATAGGAGGGAAGTGAGAGATTATCATCTGGCTAAACAACAGAACAAGACAGGAAGTGACCTCACAGTGCCAACCATTTGCTGCACTGGATACAGGAAGTGAGATAACAGCATATGGAGGGAGAGAGAGATTGTATTTGGTTTGTATATGCTCCTCTGTATTGCTTTATACCCTCCTATACGCTTCTATACTGGTATCTAGGTTAGTGTGCAGTGTCCAGCTGTTGCATTATGTATTTGTTCTAGACTAGGGTTGCCACTAAAAATGATTTTTGTAATCGATAGGGAAGTCACAGTGCACTCATCCTGTTCATGATTCGATTCACGACACTGCGTCCACGATTCAGTGTTGTTAAACGGAAAAAAGGACAGTTATGATTATAATCAAATTCTTGAACAACTTTTTATTGACAGTAGAGGTGGTGGGCAGGATTAGTGCTGGAGCATGGTTGGTTGGTGCTGATCGCTTGCAAGCATTGGTGTTTAAACTGTGCACTTGCAGAGGATGGCATAATTAATAATGGTCCATTCTCCACAAAGCATTGCCACACCTCCACGACGCGCAGTGTCATAGTGTTGCATTGTGATATTACAATTTCACGAAACATTGTCACACGCTTAATAACCAACTTATCTCGCCACTAATCTTATTTTCTATTATTTTTCTGCTCTGTGCTTTCCTCTGTTGCTTTTCATGTCTCTATACTCCTTTATGTTACTCTGCTCTGTACTGTTCTGTAGTGTTACACTGCTGTACAGTCCTCTATACTGGCATACAGTGCTCTATGCTCCTCTGTACTCCTCAGTCCTTATCTACACTTGACCAGCCACTTAATTAGGTGTACTTAAAGTGCATTTATTGTTCATTTAATTCAATTCAATTCAATTCAACTTTATTGTCATTATACCAGTACAGGGTTGCACAGTATAACGAAACACGGTCAGGCTCCTTCTCCAGTGCAGTTACAAGAATATGTGTGTATATATATATATATATATATATATATAGTGTAGTGCAAATAGACAAATAAGGACAAATAGACATTTTCATCAGCATTTCTCTCCCTCTTCTACCCTGTAAAATGCTCAGGACCCCCACAAAGCAGGTATTATGTGTGTGGTAGATTATTCTCAGCACTGTAATGACACTGATGTGGTGGTGGTGTGTGTTGTGCTGGAGAGAGTGAATCAGACACAGCAGTGCCGCTGACTTACACAAACTGTGCAAGAACAGATCAACCGCCTGTACGTGGACCAGCAAGGTAGGAGTGTCTTAATAGAGTGGACAGTGAGTGCACACAGTGTTTAAGAACTCCAGCAGCACTGCTGTGTCTGATTCACATGTACCAGTACAACATACGCTAACACACCACCACCACCACCACATCAGTGTCACTGCAGTGCTGGGAATGAGAAATACATATCGATTTGGCGTTTGTGATTGATGTCTGAAATTGAACAAAATCATAAACAAGCAGAAGAAATGAAGAGTAAAAACACTCTATGTAGCAGAAAAAGAAAAACAAGTCAAAACAGTCAACAGTCTGCACATATTCATTTTCTCTCCTTCTCCCCACATCAACCATCTCTTCTACACATGGTTTCTGCTAACAGAGAAATGTTTTATCTATGTATTTTTTTTTTTGTAAACAAGACATTTGAACTAAAACCTGAGGAAACTGACTGTTTTCAAATTTCAAGTTTGTTAAACAAATAGTAAGTTAATAGAACAGCATGTGTTACATTCCACATCTTTATTTGAAGTACATTAAAATTAAAATGTTAAGACATTTTAAAATCCCTTATTTAAAACAGTTGTTCTTAAAATTCGTTTTTTTAACCTGCCTTTATTACAGACATTTCAGGCATTCACGCATTTTTTCATTCTCTCTTTCCTTATCTGTCTAATGCAGCATTTTCTCTCTGTCTCTCTCATGCGCACACACTTTCTCTCTCTCTCTCTCTCCCCCTCTCTCTCTCTCTCTCTCTGTTGTTCCACATACCCCTGCATCTGCGTGTCAGTACTGGAAGAGTCAGTATTGTGATTCCAATTAACAAATGATGTGTTGTGCCACACATGGGGCACCCATGGGCTGAAGGTTAGGCAACCAGCCTTGTGACCGGGGGTTGTCTGTTCAATTCCCTGAACCAACATGCATGGAGTGTCCTTAAGCAGGGCACCACCAGCTACTTCCAGGGCATGAGTTAAATGCAGCAGCACAATTGGCACTAAATTCTAATTGCAATTAATTGGTTTTAAGTAAACGACACTTGGGACTTTTCCCTACTCAGTATCTGACTGTCTGCTACTCGAGGCTTCCTATGTGTGTCTCTACGCAGTAGCATCCAGCTTCATGTGCGAGACTGAAAAACCTGCTCTGATCCAAAGCGTTTCCTGTTTGTGTCACTGACGATGATTTCTCGCTTTAACCCCGTTGGCAGGGGTAGCGTCATGGCCGAGTTGCCATAGTGATGTTTATTTATCTAGTGCGTCCACTTCCTGTGGAACAGATAAATTCCCTTTTTTCGGTCCACAAGTGCCGAGGGAGCTCACGTTTGACATCAGCAGCAGGGAGATTTTATGGCTTATGGGTTTGTTTTAGTTCCTTTTAAGCACTTTCATTCCAGTACATGACCTTTGTTCTTGCTCATTACATAAAACATTCAAAAACTTATTTCCACACACTTTCGATATCAGGGTGAGGAAAGAAGGAAAAAACAATTTGTCAGAGGATGTGTTTTTTTCCTGTTGGGAAAATGATGAAATAATCAGACACTGAGAGGCTGCAATTTCACTAGATTTACATCCGTTTGTGTGTGTGTGTGTGTCTGTGTGTGCGCGCCCTCTTTGTGTTTTACAGTGAGGATGAACTTCCGGCCTATAACTCCGTGGAGGAAAAGGTGAGCAGATCATCATTTTCATTTCATTTCTTCTTTTTAGTTTTTTGATCGGGACAACAAATAAATAAATACTCTGTCTTGGGACGTTTTTTAAAATGGCAAACTAAACTTTTCATGAAATTATACATACATATAAATTAGACATAATAATACAGTAATACATAATAATACACATAATACATACAGATAATGCATACAGACTAACACCCAAACCAATACAATGCAACAGTGACAACATCTACTAGTAAAACAGGAGGCAGCAGAGAGGTCAGCTAGTAAGCAGCTAGTATTGTAATGTTAACATGATGGGCAATAAGCCCAGGTTTTAGCTGACCAGCAGTACAGAACAGCAATAATTGGCTTCTATAATATGAACTTCTTTTTTTTTTTTAATAGAAAATGTTAACTGACTAAGTCCTTGTCCACACGTACAAGCATATTTAAAAAATAAAAAATAAAAAAAATCTTGTTTTTTCTTTGCTTTTTGGCCGTTGGTCCAAACGCAAATGGGGTTTTAGATCACTGAAAACGGAGCTTGTTTTAATATCCAACTCTTACACTTTACTGAAGAACAGAGGCGTCAGAATGTGCTACAGAGGTCACTGCCATATCCAGCACTCCCACCACACAGGGGCTGCGTCCCGCCATGCACACCTCAGCACTAAGTAGTGTGTAAAGTAGTGCAGCATTGTTGAAGTGCATTAAAACTAGTGTAGCAAAGACAAAGTGCATGGTTTGGGTCGCAGCCAGGCTTCTGATTTGCCAGCGTAGCTTTAAAGTTGGGGTTATATTACTGCCTGCTGGTTTGGCGTGTTCTAGACAGTGTGTTTTAGCGTTTTCGTGTGGACGGGATTTAGTTTTTTCAAAAACAAAGGGGGAAAAATGCTGTTTTTAAAAATACCTGAGTATGTGCATGGACAAGACCTAAAAGCACTTCTTTGAATATGAACAACGAGGCGTCCTTTGCATGTGGTGGTGTGGTTTTGTGTGTGTGTAGCCGTGATTAACATATTCAAATTTTTCTGATTTCTGGTTTCTGATCTAAAACTTAATGTTTATATTGAATTTCAAATGGTTTTGTTATAAATTTGTTGTAAACTTTTCATACGATTTGTAAAACGATCATGGTGCTCATGTCTATATATCATAGCAGTCACAGAGCTTAGTTATTTTCTAGTAAATCTAAATTAATTAAATGAAATTAAAATGATTAGAATGATTAGAATCAATCTAGACATCCGGATACTTCAACTCAGTCACACCCTTGATCCTAATATCATGATATCTGGCTCTGGAGTAATGCATGGCTGTTTAAAACAAAAAACAACAAAAAAATACATTAGCAACAGTTTGAGTTACACTGAGACATGGTCGATTTAATCATAATGTAATAGGGCTCATTGCACAAGTAAGTTTCGAAGCAGCTTGTTGCTTTGTGCAGCCGTGCACATAAATCACTATATTATCAGCATATGACTAATCATCATCATCATCATTATCATTATACTGTATAATGACTGGCACTGTGGTTTACTCTGACTCTAGAGGAGTAAAGGATTGATTATAGCCTCAGAGTAAAGGAGTTGCAGTCAGAAAAAGACTAGTTTTAAACCAAAAGCAGAGTGGTCATGGTCACAGCTCGCTTTTCAGAGGAAACCAGTCGTAGCCAGAAGTCCCTGAAGTAACTGGAGTTGAAGAAACAAACAGATTAAATACTGTGATCATTGACTGGTACACGTATGTGCATGTGTACTGTGCTTTTTCAATAGTAAAATAACTGGTAATGTTGTGTGTCGTTTCTCAGACATTAGCACATCATTAACATCTTAATGAACTCTCCAGGGTTGAACTTGGGATGTGTTTGTTCATGTCAAATCAACTTCACTGATAGCAAGTTTAATTGTTTTATACCAGCTGAAGCAGCACAAAGAGGCACACATTTATAACTGGCAAATCAACAAAAATCCAAACTCTGCTCTTTTCCCACTAAGTACATTTTATTTCACTCTTTGGAGGATGACAGTCATGTTCACGTTACACAACAGCAGAGAGTAATCCAGAAAAGTGTCTCTAACGACAGCTGTGTAAGGTTAGACACACTGTAGTGGTAACACTACTTAGGGGTGCAAGAATATGCAGGACTAAACCACTATAGACTGTAACCATCTCAACCTGTTTTGATGAATGCAGAGCAATTACATCTCCTCTCAAATGTAAATGTAAAGTTGTCATAATCAGAAAGGCCTGATTCTTCCCTAGGAGTATTCCAAAGTGTTGAATTGTTTATCTACAGGTAATAAAGTAGTTTTAGTTGTATTCCAAAACGTTTTGCCTGTTTTTATTAGGAGTGATGTTGTTGCAAAATTGAATTTGACTGAGAGTAGATAAATCATGTCTCCTACCTGGCTAAGAGATGCTGAGAGACTCTTCTTAAGCAGTATGCAAATGCACTGCAAAAGAAACCCTGTTTGCAGGAAATGTGTTTTCTTCTATAGCTTTTACATGGTTACCTGTTGTTCTGTGACAGTGTTATGGTTAGCGTGTGTTGATAACGTTGATATTTGTATACTGTATTGCTGTGTGTTAATGTCGTGTGTGTGTTTTCTTTGTTCAGCAAAAGCATCTGGAATTGGAGAGGACAGAAAAGTGGTTGAAGATGCTGAAAAGTTGGGACAAGTACAAGAACAGTGACAAGGTGTGTATTTTATATAACAGTGACGACTCCTCTTTAGTTTTAATTTTTTCTTCTTTTCTTTATTTTTTTCTTAGATTTCTTCTTAGCATTTTTAGCTTCTTACTTTTTCTTTTACTTTTACCTTTGCTTTTTAACTTCTAGTTGATTTTCTAAGATTTGCCTCTAAGTTTTTTCTTAGCTTTTTACTTATTGTTTTTCTTAGCTTTTTTAGATTTTAGGTTTTCTTATCTTTTTCTCTTTTTTTTGTTTTTTTTCTTCACTTTTTTCAAATTTCTCTTGCCATTCATTACTTTTCTTTATATATATAATTTTCTTTTTTTTTTTACTTTTTTCTAATTGTTTTTTTAAGATTTGTTTTTCTTAGCTGTTTATTTATTTACTTTCTCTCGGGATTTTTGTGCCTCTGCCAACACGAGCACAAACATAAATACAAACACACACACCCACCCACCCACACACCCACCCACACTATATGTGGCTTATAACCCATAACTCTCAGCTTGGTAATACAACTGATCTGGATCTGTCATACATTTTGTCAGCATAATCAATATTATTATCATCATTCTGAGGAACAAGGACATCTGTAGTAATCAGTAACACACACACACTCTCTCACTCACACACACACGCCCCTACCAAACACACACCAAAAGACATGCAGGGAAATCACTCAAATCGAAACAAATCAAACACAAATCAAATCATCAGTAATGTAGATGAATGAGGTCATAAAAAGGAGGAGTATTTGGTTAGACGCCTCGCCACATCTTTCCATCATCCTTCGTTCCAGCCAGATGAACTTAACAACACAAGAGAGAGAAATTTACAGCAGTGATTAACCAGGTAGTTCGAACAGTTCTGATCTTATTTCATCTACACACACACACACACACACTCACACACACACACACACACACACACACACACTCACACACACACGTAATTATGTATTACTACTACCCTCGCTGTCCCCTTTATGAGTTTCATTTATTGTTAAGGTCCAGTATATAGCTGTACTGTTACAGACTGTAGCCCGTGTCTTACTGCACCATTAATCAGCCCCTCTGGCCCATTCATCACTGGTTAGAACCTTGTCCAGATATTAGTTAGGTGGTGGAGAATTTTCAGCCCAGCAGTGGCACTAATATGGTAGCTGGGGTTTCACCACAATGCAAAATGAGCCGCCGGCTTCCATCAATCAATACTGTTCTTGTGAGGATTTATAAAGTATCACAAAAAATATTCAATAATATTTTTTATCATTTTTAATAATCATTTTTTTGCACCCCTATATGAGGGTATGTTTTTGTATGTGTCAGAGTGGTCCGCCACCCTAAAATATCCAGCCAAGAGTTGCTCTGTGGTGTGAAACTGACCACAGTGTGATGCCTAACATGAATTGTGCATCACTGAATGAACTAGTCTCTAAATGGAGCTACAAGGGAGGAGGTTTCTGAAAAACCTGAATGGTTTATTTTGATTCTTTATTTCATGTGTACTTGAGAGAGAAAGAAATCTGTTCACCAACATCACAGCATTACAACAACAATAAATGATAAAGTTAGACTGATATAGACAATATTTATTGAGCTACACATACAGAAGTAGTGTCTGTCAGTATAGCGTTGGGCCGCCATGTTTGCTAATGGAACATGTCTCTGCATGGAGTTGACGAGGTTCCTAATAGTGTCCTCCGATAATCCATCCCATGCAGCTTGAACATTCTCACACAGTTCCTGCAGATTTTGTGGTAGGGGTGGAGGCGGAGTGACACCAGCCCTTCTGCACTTGTGACACATGACAACAAACAAGCTCATCTTGATGCTAAACACAGTGCCTCCACACACAGACTTGTTGATCGTCTCCAGCAAGACAAAAGCAGAACTCATCACTGAAGATGACCCGCTGCCGTTTTGAGTCGCTCCATGACTGGCACGACACCATTGTAGTTCTTGGCGATGCTGACGTGGTGTTAAGCGCATTCGCAGTAACGGCCTGTGTGCATGTACTTTTGTGTCATGCAACCATCTTCTAATGGTGCTGGCACTAACAGGATGACTCATGGAGGGCATCACTGCTCGCTGAATGTCTGTAATCGTGGCTGTTGGGTCAGTCAGGTACAGTGATAAGGCCTGTCCTTGCTTACATCACATGTGAAGCCGAGCGTGAAACTTGAATCAACACGTCCCAGGATGTCAAACCTACCCACCAAGTTTCATTCCTGTCGGTTGATTCCTTCTGGGTGCAACTATTTGTGCAGCTATTCCTTTGATGATGTGGGTATATATACACTACTGATATAAATGGTAGGATTTTGTGTATAGTGTTAAGGTGCGGTAGCAAATCAGTGGCAATAAATACCAGGCTTTCACCTAACATCCAAGCAAACTGGCAAGAAAAGGATAAGCACAAGTCACTGAACAGAATATTATGAGAAAGTGCTCAAAGTGCTTCCTTCCACTCAGTCACTCAGAGAGATAAAAATCACAATTGTTTTCAGTAAGGACATTTTATGCAACGTGGGAGCAGCGTTCTTTCTGTTCAGCATGCTCAGTTGGCAAGTGGCATGGCATTTTTAGCCTCCAGAAAAACACTGTGCAAGCCTCACATACCTATTATGAATTAGTGCATTACCTGTAATTGTGCAATTGTAACTCTGACAAAACATACACTAGACAGCTGTAGTATTATTTTACTACTGCATCCCCTTCCTGCAGCTACGGAGTGTTGTGGTGTTATAGTGGTACTACCGAGGTTTGCTTCGCTAGGGGTAGGAGCATAGTTCCATTGATGCCCGTGATGTCAAGATTACACTGTATTCTTGATTGAAAGGACATAAAGGAAATGTTCTGACAGTTAAACCACTCTGAGATTCAGTAATTCTGACATAAGACGTCTGATTATAAGATATGTGTGTATGTGTCCTTGTCGTATAGCTGGTAAGGAGGATCTACAAGGGAATTCCTCTGCAGCTCCGGGGCCAGGTGTGGTGTTTACTACTTGACATTCCGAAAATCAAGGAGGAAAAGGTGGACTTCTATGAGGTAGAAACACACACACACACGCAAACACACACACACACACACACACACACACACACACACATACAATGTTGTTTTATGTTCCTTGTGAGGACCTCCATAGGTTTATATTGACTGTTGTATTACTGTAGCCAAATATTACTACACCTGCGCCTAAACCTATCCCTAAACTTAACCCTAACCCTAATCTTGGTATCCAAAAAGCATGTTTCTGCTTCTTTTGGAAATAATGCAGTTATTGTAATGCAACTAAATAATGCCACTAAAATATATGCAATTAAATATATTATCCCATCATTATATCACAGTCCTCTCAAGTACAGCTTACTTAAACACTTTAGACATCTAATAAAGACTTAAATGCATTCATTGTATTACAAGCTACACATATGCTCTCCTTATGATCTCATTTTGAGACAAATTATACACAAAATGTCAAAATATGACACTTTTCTGTTCTCACAGTCTTTAGATTATAGATTGCAATGAAGGTTTTTAGCTGAAAGTAGAACCAGCTATGCGTTGTGTTTGTTTTTGGTGTTTAGACAGGTGGTTTTGTTATGTTCTAAACTTACTTAAATAATACATATAAATATGAATATAGCTATTGGTGAAGGTTGGCTTGCAATGCAGACCAGATGCTTACAAACAGCTGGTCTATAGAATGAAAGGGGAAATCTAAGAACACTCCAGAATAGCGAGCCCAAGGCTGTCGGGCTTTACGAGAAATCGAAAAATTATACAGCCTGATCTTATCATGTACATTTAATTAACAAATGACCGACAAATGGCCTGACCTAGATATCACTTCCCCTGCAGCATCTGCTACAGCAATCAGTGATCACCGGTTAATGATAAACGATTAAATATTTCAGACACAGGTCCATAAAATGTCTCTCTGCCGCCTCTGACAAAGACACATCAAAACACAAAGACATGTTGAAGTTAGCGAGCAACATCATGAAGGGCTTCATCACTGTTGCCCCCACAGCCGCTCAGTTATTCTGAATTTGCAGTAATTCCTCTAATCAATAAAGAAAGCAGTTATTGTCCAGTTATTCACAGTCAGCATCATTCAGCATCAACGACATAACTGAATAGAATCTCGGCTCGACATCACTGAAGTATTAGCTGCTTTAAAAAATATATAATTAATCAACAGCAAGTAAGTTAAGTGTTTCTTATTAAATATAAATATAGCAGTAATTAAATAGGTTCATAAATGAATATAGGATTACATACATGCTTAAATAAATGAATACAGGATTTATTTACTGTTTTAAGTTCCAAATGTTTCTATTTATTTACTTGTATTTTACATTTGTGACTCGTTTAGTTAGTTAGTTGTCAGCATTGTTCCATTAATTCAAAAACATAAAAAAAAGAAAAGAAATTTGGACATGTGTCCAGATATTGGTTAGAGTTCATTCATTTCATTTCAGTGCATCACTAATAATTAGATTGCTGTTGGTATCAAACTGTTTTTCTTCAGATGGTGGCCTTTAGTATGTGCCCAACACACACGCTGCATAAATACCGTGTTCAGAAATAGCCTCCTCTCTCTGTCCTCCAGTGGTTCAGTATGCAGTAGTTATGTGGTTTTGTGCAGCCACAGGGAGAACTTTCTCTCCAGCAGTGCAATAAGCACTTTCTAAAAGGAACACAGTGCAGTTGGTCATAAATCGCTGCCAACGTTTAACTTCACCGTCATGCCTTCTAGACTTTCAGGGCCTATATATATATTCATACACACACTTACTGTGTGTAGAGTATAAGTAAATTGATAAAAACATTTATCCAGGCAGCAAGAATGTTACTGCCACGTAATAACATTTGAATAAATGCACAATAAGACAAATTCAGTCCCGATTTATATGAATGAAGCATTGATTAGACGAGCTAAACACTGGGCTGCTGTGAGGAAGGGTTTGGTAAAGGTTTAACAAACACATACATGAAGGCACTATCATGCCTTTCTATAATAATGTTCTTCTATGCAGGCAAATGAATCCTTACTGCCCAAATAAATAGCTTCTAGTTTCTGGGGGTGTTTTAAAAATAGTATTAAATATTATTAATAATGTTAATTATTGTGGTCATTGTATTGCTGATCTGTCTTTGCTGATGTTATATTGTCATTGGTCTCTTCTAGGCAAAATATTGAACAATACAATCCTAACATTTTGTTCATATCATGCAGCCGCTGTGAGTGTGTATGTGTGTGTATGTGTATGAGGGAGAGTGAGTGTGTATGAGGGAGAGTGAGTGTGTGTGAATGTGTGTGTGCGCTGCGGTATATCAGTGTTGCAGGCCGGCTGTAAGATTCATGTGCTGCAGTGTTGATTTAATTTGGCTGAAGTTCATTATCACAGAAAGCCCCCTCTCTTTCTCTCTCTGTTCTCTCTCCTTCTCTCTCTCCCTCTCTGTCTCTGTTATTCCATCTTTCCTCTCTTTCCTATCTTTTATCTCTTTTCTCTTTCTGTTCTTTCTTTTTTTTTACTTTTTTCTCTTTCCATCTCACCTTGTTTCTCTATATATCTCTTTCTTTCTTTCATTCTTTCTCTCTCTGTCTCTCTCTCTCTCTCTCTCTCTCTCTCTCTCTCTCATTTTCTTTCTGTCTCCAGAAACTGAAGAAGAGGGCTAAAGAATTATCTCCTGATATCCGTCAGATAGATCTGGACGTAAACCGAACCTACAGAGATCACATCATGTTCATGCGCCGCTATGACGTAAAGTGGGTAAAACACACACACACACACACACACACAATGCATGAAGTGACCAAGTGTAAAAGGGGTCTATCTTACAAGCATCAGATAAAACACATGGAATGTCATTTGTAAGCTGCTAATCTCTATGTTTAGTCTAGACCAGTCAGAAAGTGTTGAAGTGCTAGCACGCTGTTCCACGCTGTTTCCTAGCAGAAATGAGCGTTATTATAGAGAGGAATACACATGTGTATATATTTTTTCACATTTACTGATATTCGTGGCCCAAACTGAAGACCCAAATCCTACGGTAAAGACTTACATCTTGCAACTGAATATTTGGTCATTTTGATGATAAAAAATGGAGTCAAAATTGTTCATAAATGAGTTTTCCCACCAGGTTCTGTGGCTCGCTTGCAAGCCAACAATTATTTTTTGAGAATGTGATTCAGTTGTTAATGCTCCTCCAGGACCCTTGATTGGTCAGGATGCTCACAGCACACAGTAAACAATTTAGTGATTAGTAAGAACGTTCATTTGCATATTGCAGCCTTCTTTAAGATCAGTAATGCAAACTCTAATGTCACAGTGTTGATTAATAAATGACACTTTAGCACACTCAAAAACACACCCTAATCCTCCTTACACACACAGACACTCAATCACAAATACACACACACACACACACTCTTACACTGATCTTTGGATCCAAACAGAACACTTGAGATCAAACGCAGTGTTTTACTGCACACAGATTATTCTTGTAGTCTGTCAGTGAAGAACATGCCCTTCTGCTTTTCTGCTTTAATGTTCCACAGTTTAGTCCCAGCCTCAGGTCGGCATGCTTTGAAGAACAGTGAAATGTCCAGGTCTGAGTGATTAATTTGACATTCTGTAGATGTAGAAGTGGAAAATATCAGCTTACTATGGCAGCGTGTCTTTAGGTGGGCATGGTGGAGAAAGAAAGCGAGAGAGAAAACAGGGGAGGGGTCAGATTTTGCCTCCTTTGTGTTTCTAAAGTTGAAATATCAATGTAACCCCTTCTTTTTCTAACACACATATACACAGGCAAACAAAGAGGCAGGTTATTTCTAGCAAGCTCCATCGTTATTGGTACCATTGGTAAAGATGGGTTTGGAAAAAAGGTCTTAAAAATGTCTTTTTGGTTGATTAGCTCAGCTTCACACTGAAAATATTGAAAAAATGATTAAACCTTATCAAAATTATTATTCACACTATTACTCCCATTTACAGAGCAAGGAATTTGAGACTGCTCCTCAAATACACTTCTTCAGATCCTCTGGGGTCCTGGGATTTCTCTTTAAGACTCTCCTCTTCAGCTTACCCCACAGGTTTCTAGTGGTGTGTTTAGGTCAGTGGACTGGGATGGCCATGGCAAATGCTTGATTAAGTGGTTAGTGAACCAGTTTTGTGTGAATCTCGACTAGGGGTTGTACAG
>CM067474.1:13309748-13374748 GCA_034552555.1 Semaprochilodus insignis | reverse complement strand
CACATGCAGCCACGCTGTACACTCAGGGGCATCAGTTTTGGTCCTCGAGGATCACACTGGCATGAGTGGAGCACAGTTCGGTAATTTATCTGCTCAAATACACCCAATCCAACTTGGCAGTTGCTTGCCAGATTTAATAGAAGATAGCTTGCCTGGAGAAGTCACCAAACTGAGCTGGACTGCAGCACTCCAGAACTGTAATTGATGACCCCTGCTGTACATACCTTTACTAGTAGGGGTGGACAGGCACATTTCACATTCATTTATATTACCTACTCTGGGCCAGATGTACGTGTGCAGGGACAGCCCAAAGTATGTCCTGATGCACTTATAATGCGTCTGAAATGAGCTGTTCATGCACTAAGGCTGCTGATTATCTTGCAAACTTGCCAACACTTTTATGAGAAGCAGGGTTTAAAAGGCACAGTGAAATAACAAAACCTGAAACAAAGCCTGAAACAAAAGAGAAAATGAAAGTTCAGTGATGAAGTTTTGCACTTAAGGCTTGAGTATCAGACTTGCTGTTCTAGAGCAACTTCAGTCGGAACTGTTCACAGTGGTGGTGATGGGAACCAGATGCCTGAAGAGTTTAATGCCTGTTAAAAGTTTCCTTACAGTTATTATACGAAATGACGCCTGAGGCTTTGTTTTGCAATGGATTCATAGTGGAGAGGTGCATGCACGGTGTTGTGAAGCATTTTCATCAACATTCCACATCTGTCAAATATGGCTGAGAAGGTGGACTGTCAAACACATGCAGGTTCACTGGTGGTTTTGGGTAGTAAGTAAAGTGCCAATATTTGCTTTGTAGACATTGACCTCTGGTTCCCTTTAACACCACTCTAAATAAATATGACTGAATAATGCATAATTAAAAATAAAAAATAAAGCTTGTGGAATTTCTCTTTTATCTACTGCTAGTTAAAGGAAGCCCCCCAAAATATGCTTTTGAGACACCAATGCTGATTTAAGCCTTGACAGAAGATAGAAGCCCATTTTGCCTTTTTCTATGCACATGGTCCATAAGCTGCTCATTTAGGCTCATACACCAGTTTTGTACATAACATACTGCAGAAACTGATTTTCATCTGAAACTGATGTACATCAGGCCCAGAGTGTTTTGCTCAGGGTTAACTGAACAACGTTTTCTCTCAGTAACACACACACACACACACACACACACACACACACACACACACACACACGCGCGCACACACACACATACATACACACACACACACACACACACACACACACATACATACATACATATATACCACACACACCTCACAGACTGCTGATGGCTGCTACTCTGCTTTGTTTGTGTGCTATCTTTTTGCTGACTGTGCATTCTCTCCCTTTCGGCTGATCTTGGCTCCAGCCTCCTCTAGCGGGGGAGTTAAAGGGGACAACCCCCCTTCCTTCAAACACAACCGGTGGGCAACAACAACTGGCTACCACACATCTATCTATCTGTCCATCATCCGTTCGTGTACCCCACACCCCACCTCGAAGAACACACCCAAACACAAGGGCTGCAACTAGCAATTAGATTTGAAATGGGTTTATCAACTACAGAATGCCACTAATGATCATTCTGTAATCAATTCATTTATCAGCTAACACTTATTTCTACAGTCGATTAATCTATCACATCAGCTAATGGTTATTTCTACAGTCGGTTCATCGATTAAGTTTAATGCAGGAGAGTAGTGACTGTTTCTACGATTTACTAATCTATTAACTAGTAACAGTTATTTTACAATCAGTGGATTAATATATGACCCATAGAAACACAGTGAATTATGATGTTTCTATAAATTATTAATCTGTAGACATAATCAATTAATCTGCCAACAGCTAGAATGATTTAACCATTATTTATCTACTCTGTCAATCAAGCATAGGACAACAGCTATTAGTACTCTAATAAGGCAAACTATCAAATATAGCAATGCATCTAGCATTTCTAAATAGAAATGCAATTATGATTTTATTATCAGTTAGTCTATATACTAGATTAATGCAACGGCTATTTCTATTAATCTGCCAAGTACAAGAATGCAGCTAGTGATTATTTCCCTAATCAGGTAACCTATTAACTATAGAAATGCACCTAGCAAATACTGTACTAGTCTATATTTCATTAATCTACCATCTATGAGAATGCAACTAACGATTATTTTGATTTATCTATACTAACTATAGACATGCATTTAATATTATATCCATTATTATATCCATTAATAAAAATTAAAAATAAAAAAATTATATCCATAAGTTATATCCATTATTAATTAATCTATCAGCTAAATCTATCAGAAAAGAACATTGCATAACTAATGTAGCTGAGGACTAAGCGACTTGGTCAAACAATCGTTGCAGCCCTGTACACACACACACGCACACACGTCTTGCTTCTATCTTTTGTCTGCTGTCTTTCACAAAGCCTGACCTGCTATTGCACAGTATATTTTATTATTTTCCATGACATTTGTGTCCATCCTGGAAACGTCTCCTGAATGCTAGTCATGTGTTTGGAGAGCACTGTCTGCTCATTATAAGACAGAAATTCTCACAGCAATTAGTATTCTATCAGAATAAGTAAATGAGGACAGGGAGATGTGTGTGTGTGCGTGTTTGTGCGCATGTGCGAGCAAGTGAGTGTGTGTGTGTGTGTGTGGGTGTGCGTGCACGTAAATGAGTACATGTGCGAGTGTGTGTGTGCGTGCGCGAATGAGTGAGTGCGAGTGTGCGTGTGCATGCGCATGTGTGTCCTCTAATTAGTCTACATTTTGGGCTGACAGTATAATGGCCTGTCTGCCGCTCTGTGGGAAGGCACTCAATCTTTGATGTTCTAAAAATAAAAAACGTTCAAAGAATTGCTGCTAAATTTATATCCTAAAGCCTTTCTAAGGTGCTCTCAGGTTTAAGGAGAAATCTTTGTCTTAAGGGCATCATTTTCTCTGAACAAAGAATATAATAGAATGTTAATGATGGATTGGAGTATAATGGAACGTATTTAGTGGAATGGAATATAATGGAATATATGTGGTACGACGTGAATGAGAATGTATTTAAGTATGTTAAAAAAGGTCCTGATCACGTCTTCCGATTTGTGTGTGTGAAGTTTCTATCTGTGAACGTGTGTGTTTGTGTGTTCGTGTGTGCGTGTGCGCAAACTCTCCATTCTCCTGTCAGATGTTTATGTTCCTCCACCATGCACACACTGTAAACCCCCCGCCCCGTATCTGTTCTGCGTAACATCTGTGCTCACAGGAAGAACTTTCTTGACACAACTTTTTTTGTTTGTTTGTTTTAAGTGTGCGTGAACCGCAAGTGCTGTGTACTGGTTTTAAGTCATATTTTGAAATGATTTGCGTGCTCACCATATCTAGTCACGTGTTTTATTTGGCACAACCCTGGTTTGATTTCCTTTCTTTTCCCACGTTGAATATGGACAACTGTTCCTTCCCTCTGAAGGATATCCAGACGCATGATTGCTCACACTTTGTTGTATGTTCTCTCACAGTGGTACAGTTTTAATGTTTTATTGATCTGTGCCTGATTGGCATATTCATGCTTAGCCTTTGTTCGCCACTACTGTTGATATTTTGGGTAAAAGGCAACTTGAACCCTGCTATGCAACATTGACGTAACCATTCCATGAACATGTGGAGCCATATGTCATATGCTCTTATGAGTAGCCTTGACAGATTTTGTTCAGTGATATAACGGTGTCATGATACCATTACTGGTAATTGTCATGACAGATGCCAGTGGGTATGTCAGTGTTCTGTAACAGGGCTCAAGTAAAGTGTAACTGAATTATTTTATAGAACCTTGAATAAAATACCATTTGACTTAATGATATGGTGAGAAACTCTCTTTTTTAAAGTTTGGTATCAGTTTCTCATTAAGTAGGATGCCAGCATTTAGTACAGCTTGTCCAGCCTTAGCACCAAAAGCTAAGAAAGCATTTATGTACAGAGCATGAATAAGTCAGCGAACCTATATGTGATATCCACTGATGTTCTGCACATTGATGAACGTCTTGCTCTTACCTGTGCAGGTAAAGACGAGGAGCTTCCTAAGAAACCACTGGGTCAGCTACCGCCGGATCCGGCAGAAGCAGCCAATCACGTTGCAAACGGGCAGATGCCAGCTGGGCAGACGACGGATGGTCCGCCTGGTTTGAGCATCACCAAGGAAACTGATGAAACGGCGAATGGCTCACCGGATCAGCACAGAGAGAGTCGACCAGCGAGCCGTGCTGGGAGAGAGAAAGACTCGGGAGACAAAATAAACCGACCAGGAAAGGGTGACAAACGAGACGGACAGAAAGCAACTCTGGCTACAGCGTCAACCCCTGGGATGGTCCAAACACCTGAGAAACATGGGCCGAACCATGCTGGAGCCAATCAAAACTCGAATGCAGGCTCAAGCGGGCGTAAAGACCTCATCACACCTCGTTGGGTCAAACCCTCTGAGAGCAAGTTAGAGGAGGCCAAAGCTGCAGCCTTGAGAGAAAGCCAGCAGAATCTGAGTGTTGGAGCCCCTCCATCACCTGGCATTCATTTACCTGAAGAACAACAGCAACAACCACAGCGCCGGCCCAGGTCCAGAGGCTTCGTCCCAGGCTCCAACCGGGCCTCCAATGCATCACAATATGACAATGTCCCAGGACCTGATGAAGATTTCACAGAAATTGTTGAGCTTGATCGTCCACCTTCTCGGCCATATGGGGCAAGGCAGGGAAGTCCAAACAGGCCCCCGAGTGGGGGGATGGGAATCTCTGCCCCGCCTTTCAGAGTCCCTAAACACACCCCAATCCCACCTAGCTCTGAAATTCGCCCACCAGTACACTACACACCCGGCATGACACCCGTCTACACCCCATTTTCCAAAATTCGACCACAGGAAGACAGAGGGTATGGATATGAAGAAAGGGCATATGGTACAACTTCGCGTATTTCGCCTGAGATTATGAACCGCTCGCCCGAAAGAGTGCTCATGGACAACAGCTACAATTCCTATAGACGCCAACCGGGCCATGCTATCCCTCTGCAGGTGGCACCTGCCGATTTTGGAGCCCGGCTGGACAATATTGGAGTCAGAATGGATCATTTCGGAGGCCATATGGACAATGTTATGTCCCGGGTGGACAACGTTGGACCCCGAATGGACAATTTTGGACCCCGAATGGACAATATTGGATCACGACTGGACAATTTTGGAGCTAGAATGGACAGCAACAGCGATGTTGGACACTACCCAAGACAGCCAACGCGCCTTTTAGGGTCTCCTTCTTTTACGCCAGCAGAACAGCGCTACGAAAGGCAGCGTCGAGGCGAAGGGTGGTATGGAGAAACAACGGAAGGAGTGATGGTGCTGCCCCAGCGCTCTTCAGGTGGGTTACCCCGCTCCCCCAGCTTCCAGAAAGCCCAGCTGTCGCCCGTCCACCCAGTCCAGGAGTTCACCTTTCCGCCCGCAGCCGTCCCACGGCCGACGCTGTTCGGAGGATCTCACTACAGACACGCGCAAGAAGCCTTCGCCATGCAGGAGTCCATGCTGCTCTGAGAGAAAGTGAGATGGATGTAGTGTCCCAATTGTGTCCTAAACATTAATACTATAAGATATAGATGTGTGCGAAGATTAGAGTTTACACACAGAATATCACCATACTGCACTGTTTTATACTAAAGGTGAAATGAGGTTGCTATGCAAAAGTAAAGAAATTAAGTGATGCAGCTCATCCAACTTGCATCTTATCAAACTGTGACCTTGTGGTCAGCAAATTGAAACATAAACATTTTGTCATAGCCTTGGTCAGTTGTTTTTGACCAGCTCTTTGTTGTACTTTTCTGAGATGCTGAGGGCCTTTACCTACAGCTTTACTTCCTTTCATCTTTCATCTGAAGTTCCAGGTTTCACCTGTTAGTTAGTGAGCCTTTTTGAAGGTTTTCAGAATTTTTAACAGACTATTTTTTGGCCTTGACATACTTTGATATTATAGCCACACGCTAAAAAGTGTTTCATTGGTCCAGCTCAAAAGAACTACTTCATGTTATTAAGAGCAAATGGACTCTGTTTATTCAGCCTTGGATGAACATATATTTCAGTTGAGTAAAACTTGTTCAGTTGCTTGTAACAACGTGAAGTAATTTTTGGAATTTGCACTTTTAACAGTCCATATTATGGCCTATTTTTAGCAGAAGCGGTATAAATGGCAATGGTATGCAGTCACAATTACAATATTCACTTTGTTTGATTAAGACTGCTAAAAGGTCCAGTTTAGCACGTTTTAGTTTGTTTTCCCAGTCTTTTTTTTACATGCAGTAATAAATGTATATACTTAACATACATATACATTTTTTCAATTTAGTTTAATTATTTAACAGATAAAACAATCAGTTATCAACCTCTGTTGAGTGGATTAGGATTTCCTAATTTAAAATAAGAAAAGATCATTTAAGGAAAGATAGAACTTTTTTATTTGAATTTGCAATAAATCTTATCAGATCAAAATGTAGTACTAAGAAATAAAGCCCGGACTACAACCGTTCAACGCTCCTATTTCCAAAAATGTCAATATGTCAATTTATTCCACTGCTGTAGCAGATAGCTACAGCTAAGGTTGTGAATGTTGATCTTGAAGTTCCACTGGCCAGTGCTTTGCGCTGTGGTTCCTGATGGTGACAAAACTTTCAGTATCAGCTCAATCAAAACCTTGTGGAACTTTGTCATTTGTAAATATACAGTACTACTATACAATATTACTATATAGTCATATGCAAAAGACCAGGTGCTCTTGGTCAAATTACATGTTTTGTTGATTCTCTGAGTGAAACACGTCCATCCTCTACAGAGAACACACTTCTACGCTGTTTAATGCTTAATTACACTTAATTTGCAATAAATTAAAGGGAATGGCACATTTAAGTTTGTTCTCTTTTTCCCAATATGTTTAACTTTTATTGTGCACTAAAACCTACAAAATCACCACTTAAGATGTATTAACTTGCGCTTAGAAAATAAACCAAACATGTAATTACTTTCAAACATGTAATTAATGTTCAAGCTTTTGCATATGACAGCATACTCAAAAGAAATATTTAGAATTAATGTTTATTATGCAGTTGGGACACAGAAAGAGAGTGAGACGGTAAAGAAAGTGAGAGAGGGTGAGAGAGCAAGAGAGAGAAGCTGAGGCGTGTAATGTACATCTGAAGGTTTTCTAGAAGAGTTACTGTATTTAGAAGAGTGTGCGTTTGTGGGTTGACTTCACAAAAGTGAGTTTTTCATTTAGTTCAAAAGGTAGGATCGTCCAACAGAAATGTCCAGTAGCTGTTGACTTAGGTGACCTGGCTAACTGAGAAATCCATCTTTTGTGAATAACCGCACCCATACCTCCCCCGCCCCGTTTGATTGTTTGCTTGTTTATTTCGTTTTATTTGTTAGTTTGTATTTGTTTGTTGTGTTTTTGGCAGACTCTCTGCCCTCAACTTCTTACTAAACCAGAATGGCAGGTCCCACCAACTTGAGTCATTTGTACTGATCAACCTTCAAGGATTTACTATTTTATTTTTTTATTTGTTTGAATGGTGAAATAGCCTAATTATTAACAGCAGATCCTTTTAGAATTTAAAAATGTACAGAGAGATTTTTTTTTTCCATTTATTTAAATGTTATCGATGGCGGAAAAAAACATCCATTTTTTTTCTAAATGATTTAGTTTTCTATACACAAGATATACTATGTGTATATACTGTATACATACATTAGGTTACTTTAGATTTCAGGTTATTCTAATTGCTTGCGAATATCAAATTTGTCAATGAGAAATACTTAAGACACCTACAATTATGGACGAAAACTCGGAACAGTGGAAATTATTCTCGTTAAAAGCATTTTGCTAAGAATATGCCACCAATGTTTAAGTTTAGTCACATCAATCGCCCTCCCATATCATTCACCCCCAATCGCTCCAGGGCATATGCAGTTAAGAAAGAAGCTGTTTAGAAGGTAGTTGTACTCAAACCCTGATCACTGGTCTGGGGGCAGGTTACCAGCTTTCTTAATTAAAGGAAAATGTCACCAATTTTAGAAACCATTCTGCATAATTCCAGTGTTGAGGCATAAACTGTCGTTCAGCTTTATTTGACATGTGATTGTTCATTCCTATGGCTTGGATTTCCTTACAGTGATGGTGATAGGAACCAGGGTTTGCATTTTCTCCAGCACAAATACAGCTAGCTAATTACCCATCAAAACACAGCAGTGAACCTGCACATCTTCAAAGGTTTCATATATGGCGTTGATGGGAAAATAGTTCTTAATCTGAAATAGTAAGTTTGTTATTCATTCATGATGGAGGGGGTGCATGAATGAATAACAAACTTACTATTTCAGATTAAGAACGTTTAATTTTGAACAAAGTCGATCGTAAAAACAGTGTCTCAGATATCAGGCAGCATATTAGTTATCATTTCATGCAATAATTTTGTGTGAGGCAGCCTTATTAAACCTTTCAGACATCTAGTTCCTATCACCACAACTGTGAACAATTCTAACAAAAACAGAAACATCAAAGCGCTCTGAATGACTCTGAACTGGCATCTTAAAATAGATTTAGTTAGATTTAGATTTAGTTAGAACTTGTAGTTAACCCAGTTATGCAGAAATCAAGTTTCACTTCAGTTGAACCGGCATTACAATCGCCAAGTCTTCAGCCCAAATGATGCCTATTCTAGTCCTAAAACACACCAGTCCAGCTGATCCCAGTCTTCTGATTGGTTAGTCGGCTCAGGTGCGGGCTGAGCTGTGGTGTCCAGGGTTTGTGAGTGCTGATGTAATCACACAGCACACTCAGGTTAGAGCTTGTTTTTGTGATGAAAGCTGCTTACATAAAGACGCCGCCGATAAGAACTGATTCATAGCACTGTTATGCTATCATTGCCTGCAAGTAATGCAGTATTTGTTTATTTCATGTTTTTGATATTGTCAAATCATGTGGTTCCGTTACTTTTTTGTGTGTGTATGTGTGTGTGTGTGTATATATATATATATATATATATGTACACATAGGAAAATGTCACCAATTTTACAAACCATATAAACCATATATATATATATATACACGCACACGTTTGCCATCAAAGGTTTGGGAACACCTAGCATTTCAGAACCTTGTCAATACAAATGAGGTTTTTCGGTTTGAAGTATCATGCTGGATGGAGAGATTTGGCATTTTTTGCTTGCAAAAACTGCAAAACTGAACAAACAACTGACAAAGGTCCATGCCTTGTATCCCCTTGTGATGTCAGCACTCATTAGCACTCGAACCACCTTCAAGCCAAAAGATGTGTGCTTTGGAAAGGAAGTCAGACAAACTGTTATGTGGGCAAACCTGCTCTCCCTATTAAGGAAGACACTTTAATGAAAAAGAAAACTGAACTGAGAAGGTTTGAGCTCAGCAGGTGATCTTAACGTTGTGTGAAAATTTCACAATGATTGGACCAATAGAAATGCTCTGAAATTGCTTGGTATGAAACCTCCGTACATTAGCATACAATGTTTTTGCCCTCTCCTGTAAACTTACCATTTACTTGTTCTTTTTTGGACCATGACTGTTTTTTTTGTTAATGTTCTTTGTTCTATGTGTTAAAAAGTTAACACGCTCTTTGTAACATGCTTAAATACGACATTTTTCTGCAAATCTTTGATGCACAATTTAACATATTTGCTGAGTTTAACATATTTGGGGGGGAAAACATCAAACATAAAGTATAAAATATGTCATACCTTTTGCTCAGGCCATATTTAATGTTTCATTTTCCCCTCAATATGTTAAGTGTATTCAGCAAATAAACAGTAATTGTGCATTAAACTCTCCGTAAAGGATGTGTTCACTTGTTTTCACTTAGAAAATCGACCAGGAATGGCCAAATGTTTGCTTACAACTGTATCAACACTTTAATAGTTGATATTAACCACAGCGTTGTTTGCAGTTAATCAAGACTAATTGCATTTTTTTTTTTTACATTAATCACAATTAGTTTCATTTCTTGCGCAGATTTGACTGTAAAGAAAGATTACTCCAGATGGCTGGAGGGCTCGACATTGGAAAATGTCTTAACATCGTTACAGTAGCGCTAATAGCTTATCAGTGTGTGGCTGCACCAGCCAACCAGATTCAGATCAATGAAATATTCAAACTGAGATTTTCTTTTTTGTGCAATGGCTCAAGAACTGTATTCCTTCCATACTCACTACAGCTCTACATTCCCATTTTAAGTAGGGAACACAGTCTGTCTGGATGGTGTGTTAATATAGCCCTACAGTCTGGAACTGCTGACAGACCTCTGTTTGCTTATAATGCCTGTATTATTGTTTTAATGCACTACATAAGTGACTAAGAATAAGAGTGTGATTGACTCCATCAGTTAACATCATTCAGTTACAAAGTGGACTTTCTCTGAGACACTCCTAGAGTGCCATGTGGATTTACTAAGCTGAAGTATGAAAGGATGTACCTAGTTTTGGATTGGAATGCAGCTCATGCTGGGGCTGTACTCCCTGTCCATCGTTCCTCAGTATCTTTCCTTTGTGTGTATGGCCTGGTTACGTAATCCTGACCTATCATATCCACTGTGCACTCCCAGTATTTCAGGACTATCATTCATTTAAAAAAAGACTACTATAGCATATTTTTCTTTTTAGCATTTTATATAATATATATATCACATTTCCATTAAATATGAGCTTTCTTAGAATTCCACACAAACGTAAACACGTGAAATACGTAATATTCCTCATTTCTTATGCACTCTTCATGTGCATTCTCTTAAGCACACGCACAACTCTCAGGCTGAGTTATTATATCCCCACCTTCCGCGTATTTATAATCACCATGATCACAAGCTGAGTGCTACTACAGGCCTGTATCTGTATATATTGTTAAAGAATAGTGCGTTTTGATACAGAGTTTCAGTTGTGATTATTTTGACAGGAGGATTTTTTTTGTTTGTTTGTTTCTTTAATTTTGGTTAAACTACTAAATGCAACTTGACGATCAAAAATGACTTTCTCTAATAAAATGAAACCCCTGGGTGGAGATGAATAAAAAGGGTCGTTTTTTGTGTTTGTGTTTGTCTCAGTTTTGTGTTCTGTTAAGATAACGGACTAAAGCAAGTCTACAGTAGTTTAGTGGTTTACCCGATCCACAGCCAGCTACAGTACAAATCTTGTGGTTCTATTCGTGTGGAACACAGACAGGGCTGTTTGCAGTGTCTTGTTTCAGCCACGAGATGGCAGCACAGAACAGGCTGAAGACTGGAAATGAGCTCCTACTGATATAACTTGATGGTAAAAGTATGTTTCGATTGATGTAGAGAACCTTGCTGGTCTGTGCCGCTAACTGTAATGTAGCCATCCATATATAATGCATTAATGACAGCTTCCATTCCTTTCCAGAGACTTGCTTTCAGTTTCTCAAATACATCTGCAGGTCTTCCACACCTTCAGTGTTCAATCCATGTAATCCCATATATGTTCAGTGATGTTGAGGTCTAAACTCAGGGGTGGTCAGTCTGTTTGTTTTGAGAACACCAGCAACTTTTTTGTTTCCTTTGAGAACTTTAGTTTAAGTTGGAGGTGGGAGGACAGTGGGAGGATGGACAGAAACCGATCCCCCCACCCCAGATCTGAAGCAAATGTGTAGCTTGATCTCCTGCACTGTCAGAAAAACATATGTGAATTTAAAACCTGTGAATTAAAACCATCACAAAGCCAAACAAAGACAGACCTGCAGCTGAGCAGATGTGTAGACGTCTCACCTTGTGCTTGTTTTGGCCAACAGAGGGCGCTGCTGCTATTTACTAACCGCTTCTACAACTTGATACCACTTTTATCAAGTACTGCTGTGTAAACCCCACCAGAGGCTAGAAAGTGTCAAATGAGTCTACAACATCACCACAGACATCATTTCAAGACACGAGGCAACACGGGGCTTAAAGGTAGGCTACCATGCCATTTGCAAATAGCGGATCATTTTTTAAAAACTGTGTCACATTCTCAGCCCTCCATATGTGGCATATTATAATAGCAGCTAATATATAATAATAATAATAATAACAATAATAGTCTCTCCCAGAAAATGAGTGTAGGGTCTGGCTGTTGGACTTTAGTTACAGGCCTCTTTTTGCTTCCAAAATCTTTAATATGAATATGAATTAAGGGCTCATACAATCACTGACTGTTATGTGGTGTACTTATCCCTGACAAATCCCTGCCTAAGCCACTGGACTTCAGAGACCCTTTTTACTTAGCCATTTATTCCTTTATTGAGTGTTCCATACTCTACCTTAGCTTCACTCACCAGGGTAGCTGCACTATGATTTTCTGACATGGTATACAAAGCTCATTAATCAGAATGCAGTTTTATCGGTCGGCCTTCACGGTAGGTTATTACAGTACAACAGTTACTATGATCAACATACATGAAATTACCCCCACTTTTTATTTCAAGAATAAAAAATAAATTGGACATTTTAATGGTATATTGACCACCGAACTGGAAATAATCCCAGTTTACATTTCAGAAATCTGGTTTAATCACTTTTAATCATTTTTTTCAGCTCCTTTTTTCCACTTTCCCTTTCCTTATGCAAGTAGAGTTTTTCTTATCTAATCTCTTTAGAAATACCCTCCTAAAAACATTATCATTTGTTCTTAATGGCTGTTTTAACAGGAAAGTACAGATGAAGGGTAGTCTTTAACTATACACATAGCCTTCGCCATCCACTGCAATGGTAGAGTGATCGTAGTTTAGCATGTGGAAACAAGGAGCTTCTCTCCAAATCATCAGCAAATACCTTGATAGCAGTGAGTCTTGTAACAGATGCTTGAGATGAAACGGGCCATTGTTTCATTCTTCTCTCCGTCTCCGTTTGGACTGGGCTGAGTTTGCATGTTTAATTGTGCAGCTCATTTACAATGAAAACGCTGGCCAGCCATGACCCGGGAGCAAAATATGACACTTCAGCAACATACACACCCTAACATTCAGAAAGCTCGTATTAATGATTTCAATAGTATAAAATCATTTTGTTGGAAAATTAGGACATTTAGATGTTTAGATATCTCCACGGTGACCAACAGAGCTGTAGATGCTTCTGAGACGTGGACCAATAGACCCCGCTATCCAAAGTGCATACAGTATTCAGTTGATTTTTGAAGGGAAAAGAAGAGAAAGCAACTTTTACAACAAACTACTATTTTAAAAATAACTCTTCTCACTTGTTCATATTATGCTTGCACAATCGTGATCTGCCTGAAAGACTCTTCGTAAGGCAACCTTATCGGCAACGTCATCACAAAGGTAAACATTTAAAATATGCAAAAAAAAAAAAAAAAAAACTCCCATCCAGAAACAGTGAGGCCGATTGTGCTATCTTGGTTTCCCAGCCACAGGTGGAATCGCGAGGTATTGAACTCCTGATGACAACACCAATATGTACCTGTAGTGTACAGAGTTGGACATCCCTTAAAAAACACAGTAGTATATCCAGCAACCCATATTCAAATATGTGCTAGCGTTATATATTTTATGTTTAAACTCAGCAAATAAATAAATACTGTGCACACAAATTTCAGGATATGCAGAGAACGTGTTAACATGTTTACAGCAAAGTGTGTGATTTAAATGGGGATATTAAAGCAATTTCCATACGACATGATGTTCATGACTACAAGATAAACCGCAGTATGTGTCATTATTAAAGGTTGGACAATGCAGGTATTAGTAGTATGTTCCAGATACTACTAATTTGTACTACTACCCAGATACCAAAATTGTTCTGGCCCACGTTCCCTATTTCATCTGGCCCACTTTCTGTATGGACTGATGGCACTAAGGTGGGCCGCTGGGTTGCACGATGCGGACCTCATATGAAGATTGGCAACTGAAAAAAAAATCCTCCATGTTGATGGTGTTTGCAAGGTAGCTAACTTGCTAACTATTAACAGTAACAACACCAAAATGAAAACAGTTTTCAAAACACACTGATCGGTAGCAAAAAGGTAGATACCTGCTCGACCTGGCAACAGTGGGATGTCTTTTCTGCAGTTAGCAAGCTCACCTAACACAAACAACAAAACCACCGAACTGCACATCATAATATCAGATAATTACACTTGTGGGTGTACTGTACACTGTGCTGTACTCTGTACTGTAGCTAAAAAAGTACAGATAAGTGGTAGGGTTGGTGGCAGTCGGGTGATTTGTGTGCAGCTGTGGTTAGCCAATGAAAGTAACATTGCCGCTGGCAAACTGGCTAACTTGTCTGACGCAAACAATAAAACCACAAAAGATAATACTGCAGTCTCCTGCCTGACTGGGTATTATACTGTCTATCATTCATGTTTATTGATAGCCAGTGTGGAAGAAATGTTTCAAGGTTAGCAGTTTAACACTTCTAAAACTAGTATTTCTTCCATTTTGGAAGTTCGGTGCTGCTATATGAAAGCCAACCATTCAGAGATCTACACAACCAATGAAGCAGCACAGTTGAAGATTCACGTATCACCAAAGTTCACCAAAGTTGAATGCGAAATATGTATTCACCACAGAAGTGTGGAATGATGCTCGAAAAGCTAGCACAGACCAGCATGGCTGATTACCAGCAAAACCAGCACACATTGTGTTTTGTATACTGGTATTCTGAACAGCAGCGATGGAAGTTAATATACTGGTTACCAGTAGAACCAGCATATGTTTTGATGCTGGTATGCTGGTCAATCACCATGACCAAGCTGGATAAGCAGCTAAAACCAGCATAGTAATCCTGCTGGTCTGTGCTGTTTGTACTGCTCGATAGTGCTTGTGTAACTGGGCCTTAAAAACAGGGAACACTCTAATGTGACGTGGGTAGGGAATGACAACAATTTCTCTGTTATTCTATCCAATTAAAGGAATAAACAACTGAATAAAACACTAGAAGAACACCCACACACATGCACACGCAGAGCTACGTTCTCTGTGTTCTAGTAGGATGTGTTCTAGTTACTGTACAAAACCTGTTGTCTGACCAGGGCTGCTCAAACAAATGACCATACAAATGACCTTATGCTAAGAGCTAGCACAGTGCTAATATAGAATATGCTAACATTACTCTGAAGAGTGTGAGAGATAATTTGTCAGTGCGTTCACATCAGCCCTTGCTCCCATTCAAAGACTGACTGACGAAAAAGCCCCTGCTGAACCACTCTGTATTCTGAGGAACTCTTCTGCTAAGCCAGCTTCAATCAACCACACAGGAAAACCACTTCAAGACTAACGTTACTCATTAAATGGTCTGAATGTTAAACTTTCGTTTTTGGCATACATTAACTCACTCGGGCAGACATTTACAAGCAGACAAGCAAATCAAAACACACTGAAGGTAAAACGACAATTCAGCAAGCCTCTGCTGTGCCTACACTGCCGTAGCTTTTTAGCTTTAGCTTTTTTTAGAATTAGCTTTTTTCTCCAAGTAACCACAGACAGTGTAAGGTTAGCACACGTACATGATTGCTGACTCATTTATCTCTGTGTTTTTTTTTTTCAACAAGACAAATTAAAAGGCTCATGAAGTTAAAGCTCAGAAAAGTCAGAGGCCTCTGAGAACTTTCAGGGGGCAACAAACATGCTGCAGGATTTTATCTTCTTCTGGGTGAGTAAGTAAGTAAATTAATAGCACAGTGATTTTTGTCTGTACTGCACTGCAGGAGTGGAAATGGTACTTAAGTGAAATGTTGGGTCAAAATCTACATTAAAAGTGAATGTATGGAGTCAAAAATATGCTTGAGAGACAGTAAAAAAAAAAAAACATTAAACAGACTCAATATTCAAGTATTTAAATGTTTAAATATAAAAAAAACATTTCTTATTGGGAGGTGGACCAATACATTTCAACAAAATATATTGTTCATGAAAATAAAATAAAACTTAGCATGCATCCATGGTGTCAATGAGTGTCATGCAGAAGTTAATGAGTGTTAAACATCCTCAAAGATGGATTGTTAGAGTGGACAGGACATTGACTAATTGGTGAACGACTGAAATTTGTAATAACAACTTTGAAGGAAATGTACAGAGTAAGAAGTGGGCCATGTGTTGCCACAATACAATACCAGTATTAAGTTTCAATAATATTCAGGTTAGATAGATAGATAGATAGATAGATAGATAGATAGATAGATAGATAGATAGATAGATAGATAGGAGAGACAAGGAGAGAAAGAGAAGGGGAGAGAGCGAAAGAGGGCGAGAGAATGAGGGGGAGAGACAGAGAATTAAAATTTCCCAGACTCACACTTCAAACACTGTATAAACAACAACACCAAATTCTGCAAGGTCAGAGATTTCTATCTCCATTAACTGACACTGCTGATCTTGTGAGAATGTGTTCTTTCCTTCTTACACGGGCATGATGAACGAACGTCCATTGCAACATGCAGCTTAGCTTACATGCTACCGCATGTAGCTCCTTGAAACTAAACCTACACAGTATAGTATAGACACATAATGACGACTTGAGACACACACTGTGCGCATACATGAGCCTGCATGGACAGGCCTATGTGTGTGTCTCCCTCGGGGTCTTGGAGGAGCCTTACACTCATATTTCAACAACTACAACACCTCTGTTGTGCTTCGTCAGGAAACAGGAGGCGGCAAAAATAATGCAGATGGTACAGACAGGGGATGAGCAAGAACGAGTAAGAGGAAATAGGTAGAGTAAAAAACGAGAGAGAAAAGCTAGAGTATATGACAGCATGAGAATGATCACACACAGACAGAGTTCAATGCCTCTAAAAGTTCCCTCACTGTAAGTTAGATACACTGCCTGATGTCTGAGACATCCCAGTATATGTCTGTTTTTGAGTAGTTTTGTAAGAAAGGTTTTGGCTTAAAGTGTTTTTACATTCGATTAATAAAGAATCAAATACTGCTATTACTGCCAGTTGTAGGGGTTGGTTAATTGTGCCACAGCACATGGGCTACTGTCTGTATTTTTAAATCTACATAGTGGACCCTATATATAAAGTAAGTGTTTCTAATAAAGTGGCCAGTGAGTGGAAGTGCAGGGTAGGTGTTTCTAATAAAGTGGCCAGTAAGTGGAGGTACAAGGTAGGTGTTTCTAATAAAGTGGCCAGTGAGTGGAAGTACAAGGTAGGTGTTTCTAATAAAGTGGCCAGTGAGTGGAAGTACAAGGTAGGTGTTTCTAATAAATTGGCCAGGGTGGGTCTATTTACACACAGCAGGGTTTTTTTCTGCTGGCTGTTTAAAGTGCATCTCTGTGCCTTTATATGAGTGTGCTAGCTCTGAAGCTCCGCCTCAGTTAAGGCAGGACGAGCTCCAGAAAGAAACCGGCAGACAAACACACACACACACACACACTCACACGCAGTCATTCACACATGGGGCAGAGAGCAGCTCATGCAGCAGGGAAACAGCACGTCCACGGACTTCTACAGCACCAGAGAAAAGACAAGGGAGAGGAGCGATAACACAGGAGACAGCTGGAGTTTAGCTGGGGAAAGAAAGTAAGTAGAAAGACCTGCAGTAGTACTAATAAAAGCAGTTCCATTAGGAGTTACTGAAGCAGCAGGAGTATTAGTAGTACTACCAACTGTACAGGTACAGGTACTTACTATACTGATTTTACACTTCAAATAAGAATAGAACAGTCTGTAAAACACACGTTGTTGTTCTTTTACTATAAAAAGTTCAAGTAACTCACAAAATTAAAACAAAAGAATTTTTAGATATGTATTGTTTTAATTATTTTGTCTTGTATTATCAGTAGTAATAGCAATAGCAGTGTTAGAAACAGTAGTAGTGTTTAAATCATATCAATTTCAGTATTGCTTATAGTATTAATATCAGTTACAATATTAGTAGCATTGTTAGTAACTAGTAATAACACTAAAAGTAATAGTATAAATAAAAATAACAACAGTAGTAGCAATATTACTAACAATATTACTTGTAGTAGTTTTAGTAAACAGGAAGACTGTAAATGTAGTGATATTAGAGAGAGTTCTAGTATCACAGTGTTAATATCACTGCGAAGTTTTACTTTTAAGTTTGAAAATTTTTGCTTTTAAAAGTAATGAAACGGACTGTCTTGAGATTTAAAAATTACTTACTTTTAAAATTAGGTTTTTACAGTATATTAATAGTAAAATGTATCACGTGTTGTAGTATTACTATCACTAGTAACAACAGCAGTAGCAATAGCATTGGTAGTAATAGTAGTATTGGTAGCCATAGTATTATCTAAAGTTAGTAGTAGTAACAATAGTAGTAACAGCAGTATTGGTAGTATTTAAAGGGCCTAAGGTAGTAGTAGCAATAGTTGTAGCAGGAGCAGTATTAAAAAGTCTTAATAACAGTATTTATACTTTAGTAGTAGCAGTAGATATCACTAAAACTAACTAGGTAGACTGCTTCAATACCTTAAATGTATTACATAATGGGTACTCTAAGGTGTTTTCGACAGCTGTAGCTCTGCATTGTGAATGATCAAATGGCTTAAATGACACACTGTCTTCAGAGGAGCTTTAAATCATCTTGTAATTTGCTTAGAGCTGTGGTTTGGGCAGTTGTAATTTATTCATGGTTTACACCATCAGCCAGCATGTTTGGGCTTGACTCCAGTGACATCATCATGGCTATCTAGATTTACCCTCTAAACAATTGACTTGGTTTTACCTAGAAGCTTAACTGTTGCTTTGAAATGTGGTAATGTGTCTAATGTAAATAAACTGCCGACATGCTGTACTGTGCAAATATCTTGTGTTTAGACCTGTAAAAACACTATTTATGATTAGAATAGATACAAACTTAAACACAGTGACAAGAATTTCTCATTTCTCTTCCAGCCATTGCATGGATTTGTTAAATAACATTAGTAGCACATTTGATTTAGCTGAAAAAGTATTGATTAGCCAAACCAAGAATGAAATCTACTAACAACGAGATACCACAAGGAGGCTTTTTGAAATGGTTAAATTGCTACACTGGCACTCCTAAAAATAACTTCTTAATGTATTAATTGTATTTGTTTTTGTTCTAATATTAGTGTTTTTATAAGCAAATGAATGCTTAGTGATCAAATAAAGGTGCCTAAACTTTTGTACAGTGCTGCACATTTTTAAGTAGATGAAGAACATGGGTATTCCAAGGCAAATATCACCCTTACTGTGCCTTATAACCTTGATTTCTGAATTTTCATTTGCATCAAAATACAATTCTTAATTTATCCACTTAGGCTTTATATTCCATTGTGTTTAACTGGTTTGATCGTAGTATATGGTGTATGGAGAAGTATACAGAGTATATAAGTTATGATATGTTGTCTACATCTCTAGGCATGTGCATGATAAGATATGCAAACTGTCTTCCTGGTGCTAAGCTTTGTGCGTTGGGACATTATGAATATGAGTCCAAATGTTCTGTCCAGTATAGGGCCTAAGTCTCATCATTTTAAGGGGCTGAAGACTCTGATAGCTTTGGAAGGGTAAGATGAGGGAAAGGTCTGAAGTGTGTTGCTGACTCTGTTCTACTTCATATACGTATACTTCATATACTTCTTTTACCTGTATAACATAGTGAGTGAAATATTTATAGGATCATGTGTACAGTTTCAGAGCCCAGACTTCAGCTTATTAATAATTATTTATTAATAACAGCCGCAGCCCTCAGTAGTCTATTTCTACAATAGTCTATTTCTACTATGTGCAATAAAACTCAGTAGTCTATTTCTATTTCTACTACGTGCAATAAAACTGCTTACTTTATTTATTACTGCTCTAGTGCGCTACTACGTGCAATACCTAAATTCACCATGCATAGCATAATCTGTTTACCATCACCATGTGCAATGTTTCCTCTGATCTTAGTCTTCTGGATTTAAATTTTTAGTATTTTGTTTATATTTTCAGTATTTTTTGTATATATAGATCTTATTTATTATTTGTATATTTCCAGACACTTCTGTTCTTTCCTCTGTGCTGCTGTAACATTGTAAATTTCCCCATTAATAAAGGATTATCTTATCTTATCTTATTAACACTGACAGACGGAGATCAAGTATGCTACTATAAGAGTTTGGTTTGGTTAGCTAGAGTTTCTTTATTGTTTGTAGTGCACAAACCTCAGTATAGCTAGTAGCCTCATTTGTTTGGCAAGTTAGCCAAGCTGAATGTTCACTGTTTATCTAGAGTATCCAGTTAAATATAAAATTCATATATAGATAGATAGATAGATAGACAGATAGATGGATGGATGGATGATGGATAGATAGTTCTAGACGTGTTACAATAAATATTTGTAAATAAAAAAAGAGCCACTGAACAAATTAATTCTCTAGTTACCTCCTGGTTGAAATGAATAGCTTGTATTGCATGCTAATTGTTAGCCATTTATGTCCCCATAAAACATATTTCAATACAATTTAAATATAAATCATACACATGTGATGTTATAACTGAACCTTAAAACTTCACTTTAAAAGAGGTAACCATGAACTCTAATGCTAAACAAAACGTTCCAAATACTTTCTTTATTCTTCTTCACCTAAGCACCACACAAGTGAAACAAGTTTTATGATATAACATTTCCACTCCAGACATTATCAGTGCTTGTTTATGTAATTTTAATATCAGGCTATTTAACTGACTGTATGTCCACAGCTTGTCTCTTTCAGTGTTCATACCTGTATATCATCGCTGTCCAATGAAAAACATGTATCTCCATTTTTGTTGATTTTTTAAAGGACTGTCTCCGTCTGTCAGTCTGTCAGTCTTAATAAGATAAGATAAGATAGTCCTTTATTAATCCCACAGTGGGGAAATTTACAATGTTACAGCAGCACAGAGGAAAGAACAGAAGTGTCTGGAAATATACAAATAATAAATAAGATCTATATATACAAAAATACAGAAAATATAAACAAAATACTAAATACTAATACAAAATACTAAAAAGTTTTTTTTACTTTTATACATCATTTGAACGCAGCAGCTGCTGTTTACACTGTGTGAACATCCCATGGTGAACTGACCAACAGAAATGTTGACCACTTGGAAAAAAATTGCTTGGAAAAAAGTCGCTTGGAAAAAAGTCTGGTTCCATTGACTTCCATTAAAGTTCCATTAGGTTTTTGCCCTCTCCGGTAAAGTTGCAATTTTGGAGATACTTGTTTTTCTTTGGACAGTGATGATATTCATGTTCTTCCACTCTTTCACAGACAGAGACACAGGCCTTGAGCAGGGTCGTGCCCCAGCAGACAGCATGCTGTTTCTCGCACTTTGCTGCCTCTGGCTCACACCGTCCGGCTTGGGTTTAGAGTTTCGTTATCACAACTCAGTTGAGGTGGAGCAGTACCTGAGAGAGGTCAGCAAGAACTACTCCACATTCACATATCTGCACAGCATCGGCCAGTCTGTAGAAGGTAAGTGGATGAAGCTACAGGCCTTACGTTCAGCAGCACTTGGTCCAGTCTTGGATCTACTGCTGTAGCATTTACCCCATAAAGCTCTGGGTTTATTATTGAGCTGTTGAAACTGCACTAATGTAAGTTTTTTTTTTATTGTTGTCATTAAAACTGAAAAAAGTAGCAATATTGAGTTGGATGGACAAAAGACATGTTAAAATATGGCATGTGTGCTTTGCTCCAAGTCACTCTATAAACCTGAAATAATATTTTAACAGTCAGAGGTGTTGAGCGAGACCTGTCACACATGCCTGCATTACTACAGTTTTGGAAATCCTGCCAGTCAAGCCCTAATAACATGTCCTTAAGATAGCATCACTTTGCATAATGTGGTTATTTTGAACAACAGCCAAACATAATGTCAGCTGAAAACAGCACTAAGCTTTTTTGTAAAGCGTTGTATTGTGTTTGCTGCTTGGTTAATATCATAGCACTATGCTTTGGAGACTGGGGTTCAGTCCCCCCCACCCCCACCCCGCCCCTTGCCAGAAATGCCAGTGCTTCAGGCTGTTTGGGGAAAGACTCCTGACTCAAGAACTCAAGGAAATAGGGGACATAGGAATTAAACCTAATTAAATTTACAAGGCAGTAGTCATGTTTCAAACCAAGTGTAGTGTGAAGAGATTCTTTCCAAAGACAGACAAAACATTAACATTACAGTCTCTGAGCGGATCGGAACCCCAGCACAAAAGTTACTCACAACACCATTTTATCACTACATAGATTTCATTATAATGCTTTTTAAGGGCTCAGCAGAGCCTTGTATACAGCCATGTTTTCTTGGCATAGCAAATGAAAACAGCTTACTGTTGTTTATCTAGTTGTTATTCAAAATAAACACATTATGCAACAAGATGCTCTCTGAAACCTTTAACGTCCTCACCAAGAAAAATGTAAGGTTTTTTTGTTTGTTTGTTTTGCATTTTTATTAGTTTGGGGCAATGATAACAAAGCAATTAGTCAATTTTATGACATTAGCTTAGCACAGACACCTTTAGGTTGAAGAAGCAATTAGAACATTTGGTAATGCATGTCTTTTGAAAATGATTTTACCCTTATTAGACTCCTTCTTGTTGCAGAAAGTTACATTATTGTATTCATTGAAACCCCCGAAACTATAATATGCTGAAAAAATATTTTTACCTTCAAATATTTCACCAAAATAGTCCACATGTGTATAGTGATTTACTTGTTGCTTGCTTGCCCAATAGATGAGAACAGAAAGGCATATCTATTGAAAGACTCAGTGACCTCTAGTGGATTTCTTTAGCCTAACATTCCTCTGCCGATTGGTGGAGATGGCCCAATCAGATTAGGGTCAACACCTTTATTACTAAAATATAGTGAGTCAAAATGTGCTCTACCAAAAAGCTGAACAGATCATTACAGGGTTAAAAAGCACAAAAAGAAAATCTCAACGAACCAGAGCTAGCTGACCTACGAGCTGTATTGCTTGGATGGTGCTCAGCCTTGTCTTGCTCAAATGTATCTTAGCCAATGACAGAAGCATAAAAAAAAACCCAGCTTTTATACATGCCAAGCTAGTACAGTCTCAGGGCAAAGGGGCAGGGGCTGGGGTCTTTCCGTACATGTGGCTACTTACACTGAACCCTAATTACACTCTCTCTGGATAAGATTATCTGAAATATGCTGTAAATTAAATGAATTTTTATTCAGATTCATGTTGCCCTTTCCACCTTTGAGCCCCTGCACCACAAAATGTTGGCTGGGTCTGTCTGAGTAGAGCTCAGATGCTGCACACATGGAACAGGTTCAACCTCAATGTCTTACGCCTTCTCTATATGTGCTACCCAGTACATCTACCTGATACGTAAAACATGTGCCAAGTGTTTCTAGACAAAGAAACTTTGACAAAATGACTAGTTCAGAATAAACTTGGCATTCACTTAGAATTTCACATATGAGTGCTGAGACCCAAGAGTCTCTTTCTCACTCTTTCACTTTCTCTCTCTCTCTCTTTCTCTCTCTCTGTCGCTCTCTCTCTATGTGACAACTATGTGATTGAGTATAACACTGCATACCAGAACCCCACGTGGGACGGGTGAACTCCCCTCTGCTTCTCTTGCCCCTCAGTCGCAGCTGCAATCGTGCTACAAATCTGTCCTCAACACCCAAAAAACCTTTCTATCAAATACTGAGCTAAGAGCGTCGGGGGACAGACTTTCTGATTGTCAAATCTAGCTTCATTTGGGTGGAACTGGCTGAAGGATTAGCCAGTTCCTGATTTCGAGACAACACGAGTAAACACAAAATGCGGCATTTAAAAGATCCTTTAATTTACTGAAGATAATGTTTATTCAAAACCCATATCACCCATTTGAAAAAGTCATTGCCCTTCTAAAACTAACAAGTGCAAATAAACCGGCCAAATAACTTGCGATAAGTCTTTTAAAGAGCTTTGGAGGAATTTTGGGACATTTTTTGTGGGCCCATTTTTTTGTCATTTGAGGCCCCTCAGATTATTGTAATGCTGCATATTTCAGCTGTGCTTGAGCTTTAGGTCACAAACTAATGGGCAAACATTCTACTTCAGGGGCCATCACACTACCACCACCATGTTTGACTGTTGGTATAATGTTGTTATGGTGGAATGAGGTGTTAGCTTTATGCCAGATATAACAGGACTTGTGTCTTCCAAGAGCTTCCTTCATTGACTCATTCATCTACAGTATATTATCCCAAATATCTTGTGGGTCATCTAAATGTATTTTGTGTTCTTTTTGGTCAGCAGTGGTTCAAACCTCACAACTTTCCAATGGATACCATTTTTGCCGAGTGTCTTTCTTATCGTAGAAGCATGTACATTAACCTTACCTGAAGCAAGTGAGGCCTGCAGTTCTGTAGCTGTTCATCTGTAGTGATCTTGGTAGATGGTAGTGATTATGTATAATATAAGGTAATATACAGGGGTTGGACAATGAAACTGAAACACCTGGTTTTAGACCACAATCATTTATTAGTATGGTGTAGGGCCTCCTCCTCCTTTTGCGGCCAATACAGCGTCAGTTCGTCTTGGGAATGACATATACAAGTCCTGCACAGTGGTCAGAGGGATTTTAAGCCATTCTTCTTGCAGGATAGCGGCCAGGTCACTACGTGATGCTGGTGGAGGAAAACGTCCTTCTTGGTGGTATGCTGACATTACCCTGGATACCGTGGCTCTTGATACATCACAAAGACTTGCTGTCTTGGTCACAGATGCGCCAGCAAGACGTGCACCAACAATTTGTCCTCTTTTGAACTCTGGTATGTCACCCATAATGTTGTGTGCATTGCAATATTTTGAGCAAAACTGTAAAACTGTGCTCTTACCTGCTAATTGAACCTTCACACTCTGCTCTTACTGGTGCAATGTGCAATTAATGAAGATTGGCCACCAGGCTGGTCCAATTTAGCCATGAAACCTCCCACACTAAAATGACAGGTGTTTCAGTTTCATTGTCCAACCCCTGTACGTAATGAAGTTGTGGCCTGTTAGATACATTAAAATGCAACATTACATTTACATATTTATAGTCAGGACCCCAACAGGACCACCGCAGAGGAGGTATTACTGAAGTGGTGGATTATTATTTAAGTTGTGGTTATTATTTAAGTGTAGGAGGTATACCTATTGAAGTGGCCAGCAGGTGTATATTCCATAATATAGTCCATATGAAATGAAACTGGGCTCTGTTAGATGTAATATAATGTAAATACAGTAATTGCATTATATTGGGCCTAACAGGCTACAGACTGGTGCAATAAGCCTCCTACACTGAAACCATGATTACACTCAGAAGTCACTTTTTCATATCCTGTATTCATGTCAGTCTCTGCTGGTTTCTCTCATAAACAACCTGCTTTTGACCACAGAGTGAGTCACAGCCGAATCACTATACCGCCCGAGCCCCCGTCTCTCATCACACTACCATTATGGTAAACTCATGAGTTCGCATTTTCAGATTGTCACAAGAAACGTCAAGCTATGTTACCTCTGTCCTCCTTTGCTATAATGGCCTACTGAACCAGAAAGAACCTGAACTAAAAAGAAAATGAGGTGTGGAAGATGACTGCTGTGCTCTTGACAAAATCAAAAGCTGTTTTGACTTGCTTTGGGTAGCTACAGGGCTGCCTACTCTCACACATTGGCCATTAGACTCACACAGTTAGTTCTACTGTCATGCTGTCGAGCCTTCACTGATAAAACTATTGAGCGGCAACGAAGATTTGCTTTAAATTACAAGAGAAAGAGATCATACTAACTAGCCAGGGAAGGTGGGGCCAGTATCTATAGTAGTGGTAAACCAACTTCAGCCTCGTCGACAGACATCTGTGGAAGGCAAAACACTTCTGTGATGCGTGAACACAGCAATACTGCACTTGTGGGTCAAAACAAAAGAGAAAAAACTCCATCAAGCACATGACAAACAACCCCATCCAGCGAGAACAGATGGAAATCGAAAGGCAAATAACTGACCACTAAATTAAACATGACCCAATCATGAGACAGTTCTGAAATAAAATGATTAGAGCAAGAGCATGATCATGATTGTACAGACCAAATAGATTTAGTTAAACGGCTAAAGGTGGTCATTCTTACCCATTTCACTCTGTAGCTGTTAGCGTTGAAATCCATGCCTATGAGGTGCAGCCTGGTGCGGCCTATCAGGTGCAACTCTTTTGAACTGATCTATATTCTATATTTTCTGTAACTGGACCAGATTCTGCCCTCCTTAGAGCAGGCTGACCAGTTCAGCAGAGAGATAACAACAAATGATTAGTGCTAAACTAGAACAGAACCAGCATTCAGTCGTCACTCCCAAGTTTATATATATTATTTGTCTCTCTTCTTCAGGTCACTTCATGTGACAGAATATTATTTTATGAATAAGTAAAATTATATGTATATGTGCTATATTTTACTTCATACTTATAGTTTTATTAGAAATGAATGCATGTGGTGTTAATATTTGAATATTTGAGACGGAGTTTCAGTGGCTGGAAAATAAAAAATCTCTAAAAACCCAAATGCCTCTCATAAAATACTCAAACAGTGAATTAAAACATTTGGTAGCACTTCATGTTGAGTGGCCCTTTTTAGATGTAGCAAACACTCAACAGACTCTCAGTAAACATATTAACAAATATCAATTATGTAGCAGCAGGGAAGCATCTAAATACATTTAGTAAAGAGACCTTTAATTAACTGCTGTACTGTAACTGTTTATAATCTGAATTCAGAGTGTCCATGTTTACATCTGTGGACGTTAACCTGAGAAGTCACAGAACATGTAACAGGTACAATACGGACCATCTCGACTTCCTCAACAAGCTGTTATAGACATGCTGCCAACGTCTTTCTGTACCTGCAGTTTAACAGGATAAGGTTTTGGTTAAGGTCAGAATAAGGCCCTGGCTAAGGGTTGGGGTTAGGTTTTGGACTGTGGGTGAAGTTAGGTTTGGGACTAGTGCCTGGGTGAGGGTTAGGATTAGGGTTTGGGTTAAAGTTAGGGGTTAGGATTAGGTGCCTGGGTGAGGGTTAGGATTAGGGGTTGGGTTAAAGTTAGGGGTTAGGATCAGGCCAGGGTGAGTGTTAGGATTAGGGTTTGGGTTGAGGCTAGGTCTAGGGTCAGGATTAGGACCAGGGTAAGGTTTGTGTTTTGGGTAAAGTCAGGCTTTTCTGAATGGAGGTAACATATTAAGTCTATTTTATGTAACATACTAATGATGCATCTATTTTATGTAAGTAAAGCATCAACAGTATGTCTTCAGAGTATTTACCTCAGTGTATTGAGATGCTTTACTACTGCTGCTTCACTGATATGTTGTTGATGTTGTAGCGCCCGGTAGGTGCAGGAGTATACTGTCTCTTTAAGAGCCCGTGAGCTGTGTGCGCAGGCGTGGAGGTAGTGCGCGGGAGAACAGAGTGTGTGATGTACTGAACGGTAGAGACTACTGGACCTAGCTGTTTTGTTTTGGTCATTCCTTGTTTTCTGTAAGTAACGCTACTTTTTGAGCTTTACCTGTCCATGTATGGACGGGCAAGGGACTCTAAGAGACCATGTCTACGTCAGTCTCATAGCCAAATAAACGAGCAAGTGGAATACCGCCAGTGTGTGTACGAGTGTCTGCTCCATTGTGCTTCGTGCTTCACCTGCCTCTAAAGCTTACTATCCGGCCTGGAGCTGGAAATTCTACCAACTCTGGTTCCAAAGCGTTACAATGTGTTACTGATAGTCTGTTACGAGTTTAGTTAGTCATCTACAAAGGACCACTCAAAATAAAGTGTTACCCAAAGTTTTTGTTCTAAACACTTTTATATAATGGCATTTATAATTGGTTATATCGAGTACAATAGTGACTATAAAGAGTAGCACTATTGTGCAAATAGGACCAAGGAGCAACTAGGGCACACACACAACAAAATAAATAAATAAATAAATAATAAAATTGCTCCCCCAGCACCAAACTAAAATAACTATACATTAAATAGTCTTTCAAGTAATTTGCTGTTAAAGTTTGCTTGAAGTCTGAAGCCATAGACATTAAGATATGCTGGGTTTCTTTCCTGGTGATGCTCTGACGCTGCCTGTCTTCAGTTCCTGCTTGCTTTTTGGGGGGGTTGTTATCTTCAGGTTTGTATTAGTGAAATGCTTCTGTCCATAAGAATATTTTGGCAAGCTGTGAATTGGTTACTCTAGTTTCGGGTTACACCCTGCTTTCAACCCTCTGTGTTCACTGGGGGTTTTACTTCACCAGGGAAAGAATTCTTCTGTCATCCACCACAGTTGTTTTCCATCATCTTCTGGGCCTTCATGTTTCTGAGCTGACCATTTACCAAATAGTTGGTTGGACACACCAAATGTTTTTTGCTGCCTCTCTGATGGGTTTGTTTCAATTCTTCACGCTAACAGATAACGTCAAAGGAAAGGATTCCAGATGAAATCATAGATCTTTTGCTTGTAAGTGAAGTAAATATGGAATAACAACATGCCTGACCTTGGAATAGATAAAACACTCCTAATTTAAGCTAAAAGTTGGTACTTTAAGCTTATAGTCATCATTTAATTCTCCAATGTGCTTTGCTACACAGATAGAATAACAATAACTCTACCAACATCCAGATAATCATGGAGGTAACTGTGCATATGTCAACTAAATTATGTGTTTGCCGCAAAAAGGCTCAAATCCTATTTAGTTACCGTATTGCAATTATATTCTCTGGCCTGGCTGGTTAAACGTGGCCGTCTCCGAACAGTATGAGTACAGGGTGGGACATATATATGGATACAACTAAATAAAATAGGAATGGTTGGTGATATTAACTTCCTGTTTGTGGCACATTAGTACATGGGAGGGGGAAAACTTTTCAAGATGGGTGGTGACCATGGCGGTCATTTTGAAGTCGGCCATTTTGGATCCAACTTTAGTTTTTTCAATGGGAAGAGGGTCATGTGACACATCAAACCTATTGAGAATTTCACAAGAAAAACAATGGTGTGGTTTTAACGTAACTTTATTCTTTCATGAGTTATTTACAAGCTTCTGACCACTTATAAAATGTGTTCAAAGTGCTGCCCATTGTGTTGGATAGTCAATACAACCCTCTTCTCCCACTCTTCACACACTGATAGCAACACCGCAGAGGAAATGCTAGCACAGGCTTCCAGTATCCGTAGTTTCAGGTGCTGCACATCTCGTATCTTCACAGCATAGACAATTGCCAGATGACCCCAAAGATAAAAGTCTAAAGGGGTCAGATCGGGAGACCTTGGGGGCCATTCAACTGGCCCACGACAACCAATCCACTTTCCAGGAAACTGTTCATCTAGGAATGCTCGGACCTGACACCCATAATGTGGTGGTGCACCATCTTGCTGGAAAAACTCAGGGAACGTGCCAGCTTCAGTGCATAAAGAGGGAAACAGATCATCATGTAGCAATTTCACATATCCAGTGGCCTTGAGGTTTCCATTGATGAAAAATGGCCCCACTATCTTTGTACCCCATATACCACACCATACCATCAATTTTTGTGTTCCAACAGTCTTGGAGGGATCTATCCAATGTGGGTTAGTGTCAGACCAATAGTGGTGGTTTTGTTTGTTAACTACACCATTCACATAAAAGTTTGCCCCATCACTGAACAAAATGTTCTGTGTAAACTGAGGGTCCTGTTCCAATTTTTGTTTTGCATCAACACAATTTCTATCCGCTCCTCATGTGTTAACCTCTGCGACAAGTCAATGGCTGTAAACAAAGAGAAGCTTGTAAATAACTCATGAAAGAATAAAGTTACCTTTAAACCACACCATTGTTTTTCTTGTGAAATTCTCAATAAGTTTGATGTGTCACATGACCCTCTTCCCATTGAAAAAACTAAAGTTGGATCCAAAATGGCCGATTTCAAAATGGCCGCCATGGTCACCACCCATCTTGAAAAGTTTTCCCCCTCCCATATACTAATGTGCCACAAACAGGAAGTTAATATCACCAACCATTCCCATTTTATTTAGGTGTATCCATATATATGGCCCACCCTGTAGATGGTCTTAGATGATCTAAGAAGGTGATATGAACTGCATAGTTAACCTTAAGAATTCATATACATCCACAGTCAGGTAGTGAAAGCTGAGTCGACATCAACTCAACAAGCCCTGGATCTGATTTAGGCACATCCTAGGTGACCTTGCCGAAACACTCACCCATGGTAGAGGTCCAGAAAAACCATTCACTACACTGTCTTCAAAAGGAACGTCTTTGCCAGTTATTCTTAAGCGAGCTGAATAATTTACGTTAATCACAACATATAATGCCTCTGACTCATCTCTGCTGTGCAAACACTTCAGACAGGAATATCAGCTTCATTCTGCTTTTCTTTTTATGATGGACATAGTTTTATGACAGCACAAAGAGCAATCGGTCTTTTATAACAATATAGTTTTTACTACTGCTCATGTTACATAATGACCTGATCATAACAGTAGCTTCCACACACTGCTATTACGGTGCAGGAGTTGCTCGGTAACAACTAAGTCAAGAAGACTTGGCTTGGTGTAAATGGCTTTTTCACTTCATGTAAGAAACCTGGCAGGATGGAAAGACTCATATTTTGATAGTCGTAGGACAGTAAGACAGATGTGGATCTGTTCCGTGACAAAGACGACTAAAACACTTCAGAAACATGTTTGCTATGAGTTGGTTCAGACGAAGCAGACACAATATAATAGACCATCAATGGAGAGGCTACAGGAAGTGGGAATATAGGAAACACCACCTGAGATGCTCATATTCATTGGCCATTTTATCTGAAATGTCAGTGAAGCCAAACACTGTAGCCTGTCGATTGCTGATCACTGTATCAGCACCCCTCTGTCCCGACCTGGAATGGAAAGACCATGACTGATAACCACCCAAATATTGTTTGGATGGTGGACTAATCTCATCTCTGCAGCAACATAGACATGGTCATGGTAGTGTGTGTGGTGCTGCATGAATAACACACACTGACATCACTCAGGCACTTCAGGTACAGCAGGGCTGCTGGGGGTTTTGAACACTGTTTACGCCTGCTGTTCACCTTATTACACACACTTACCCTACACTTAACTTACACCTTGTTAGTGCACAGTTAGAGGTTGCAGTGCATCATCTTCCAAACACAATTTGCGTCAGCTATCCTATAGCCCTTCATCAGTGGTCAGTTTCTGACCGCAGAACTGCTGTTGTCTGGATATTTGTGTTTAGTTGACTAGCAGTGACACTGATGTGTCATCACCAACACTACCAACACTATTGCTCCTACTGCTCCTGCTGTACTTGTACCAGTGCCCCATACAGCATCATGAACGTGTCAGTGTCACTGCTGTGCCGAGAATGCTCCACAGTGGTCCTGTGTTGGTCAGTTTCTACTTTCTACTGATGGACAGGGTGGAGGGATGCTGATGAATTGTGCTAAAGTAACTAACAGTGAAGTTATAAAGTGCACTCTATTCACTGATGTGCATTGGTGCACTGGCTTACAAATTCATGATGCAAAGAAAGTGTGCACTGGGTACGATTTGGGATGAACTCAGGATACGTATTCTAGTAGGGGTATGTACAGGCTAGTCAACTTGTTGCCCTTACCTTCCGGCTACTTTAAGATTGATGTGGACTGATCGCTGATCACATGATTATGACAGTAACCTTTGGACTCCTCAGAGAACACAACAGGTGAGCAGCCTAGTGATCCGTATGAAGGTTAGCAATGTGATCCAGGATTGCTTGTTGGACAGAGTACATCACTCATTACTGAGCTGTAGATTTTGGCCTTATTCCAATGTTTCTCCACTGATCTACAGTGCCTCAGAGATCAGATGGTGAACGTTGTTTTATCTGTTTTCCTGACTACTGTAAACAACTTTAATAAAAAGTCATGTGTTGTTTGAAGTTGGTTAATCTTATTTTTACCAAGTTATGGCTCTCAGGAGAATGTTTTGGCAATATGTCAGAATTAACAAACTGGAACTGATGCACGCTGAGCTAAAAGCAGAGCAAGGGTTTATTAACAATTTAGCAGTACAGCTAAACAAGAGAAGCCGAGCAAACATACCAGAGGGAGCAGGCAGAGTCATGCAAAAGACAGTAAGAAAGGCAAACAAAACCAAAGGGCAAAGACGAAAGAGTAAACAAGAAACAAGCAAGGTCAGAATCAGAACAACAGTCAGAAATCGAAAGGAAGACCGCTCAGTAAGATCACAAAGTGGTGATAGTTTGCAATGGGTGCATGTGAACCAGGAGCTAATAAGGAAACAGACTAAAGGAGATCCAGGTGTGTATAATCAATACTCTGGTGATGACAAACGAGGAAACGGGGCACGATTGGGCAATGACGGACATGTAACTGTGACGTCATCAGGTGGTGGATTCTGGGAGTTGGAGTTCAGGAGATCAGAGGCAGAGGGGAAACCCTTAAGCGTGACACAAGACTACCTAGGATTTGCCTACGATGGATCCAGGGATTGATGGAAGGGGCATGTCATGATCTTTTGGCCTGTGGAAGTCGCTTGTTGGAAAGAATTCCCTAATCCTGTGGTTTTATTCATAACGTCATCAGTGATTAGTGGATGTTGACTTAACTTTATTTTTATCTATTTATAATTAATACTATTAAAAATGCACCTAGATGTTGTTTTTGCATCAGCCACAATGAAGAACAATGATGTAAAAGTCTGAGACCCCTCCATTTATTTAATTTCTACTCATAATGACCACTGAGTATGAAATATTCATTTTGGACCATTAGGAAACAACATCTTTTAAGTATTTAGTGTCAATATTTAGTGTCACCAACCAGCATAAACAATTCCAAAGTTCAGGCTTAGAGGTTGGTAGCATTTTCTGCTTCACTTGTTATCGCAATGACATTTACACTCATTAATCAGTCAATTAAAGCTTACTCCACATCCCAGATTTACTGTTGTAGTGCAAATATTCTTATATATTATGGTGGACAGAAACGTCAGTGGTTCTGAAGCAAAACTGAGCTTGATGTTCTGTTCTCTCTCAAAGATAAAAGCTTTAAGTGTTGTTTATGGGATGGACACTGTGTTTTGTGGTCTACCAGGTCTTGCACTGCTGTTAGAGATCCCATTTTCTATACACCTGTAAAAGTGGATATGTGGTTGTTAGTCCGACTCAGACTTGGGCTGTGGGTTAGTTGAGTTAGCGATGGGTGGTGTGGTTGAACCGAGAAATGATGCGAAGGAGACTCGTTCATAGGTTTCACTTTTTAATCGAAGACTGAACACTGCTCTTAAGCTACTTGTAACTGCTACCAGACATGCTCCGCCATATTTTCCTACTGCTGCTGCTTTTCTTCTCTCCCGCGCTCTCTTTCTCTCCCACTCGCTCACTCACCCACTTCACCTACCATTCTACGTCTGCCAATACATACAGCTGATTTTAACCAACCATTTACAGTCATTTTTGTATAACAATTATTAATTACTGCTCTTAGTCATTAGTGATTGCACAATGCACAACACCATCAGTATGTTTGTCTTCTTGTTGTTCTTGTTCTTCTTCTTCTTTTTGGTACACACTTTTTGTCCACTAATTTACCTTGCAGTTTTCAAGACATCAGGACCATTCCAACTCCGGAATGTTCAGTCGGATAGGGAATGGTGTGCTTGTACACAGCTTTTTGATCTGATTTATGGTTTTCAGAAAAACCTTGTTCAGAATTCAATATTGGTTCAACATGCACTCGCCTGTTTGTCTTTTTTCCCTTCACTTGTTCCTCCCTTTTTTCACCCCCATTCAAACCCTAAGGTCCCCTAAATCTACAGTCAAGAAACTGCACGTACTCACCCAGAGCAGATTCCCATAATCCCACGGCCATACTGACCCGCAGTCCTCTGTGTCGTTCATTCATCCTTCATTCCTCCCTTACGCCCCCATTCATTTTTAGACACCTTAGCAACTGGCTAGCGCTGATGTTCTTTGACTGTACCTGTGTTTTTTGGACTAGCATGTTGGACATGGCTTTCTTCAATCAGTAAAAGGGGGAACTACATAACCCAGGACACCTCATATGTATAAAGCCTTGCTCTACATCATTTACCTCAGATGTTTCTTAAAGTCATTTGTGGTCAAGACCACTACTTACTACCGTAAGTGCATTAGCTTCATGACAGTAAGTCCAACCCTCCACATCCTGGCTGCAGAAGCTATTTAAAGAGAACGCTCCAATAAGCTGTTCAAGGGAAGATGGTTGTGGACATGTTCTTTCTGTTTGTTGTACAGACTGATAAACCTCATGGAGAAATGCAGTACTTTGTTACATTTACTCATCATTGAGACATAACAGTTGATTCCTATCTCCATGCATGCCTCAGCCTGGCACCTCTCGTGTAGCTTCAAAGTAACACCAAATGTTGATACAAACACACACGCCCACACATATAGCAGTGTAGATAGATGCACTTTAAAGTTGTCATGTGTTGTGGAGCCCTATCTGTCTCAGACTGAAACGAGATAAGAACATGTTCCCCAGTCAGAGACTGGACAGGTAGAGAGATTAGGACTACATGATATGGACGAAATGCCATACAAAATATATTGCTTGTGATTGCAGTGTGTATTGGTTAGAGGCTCGTTTTGCAAATTGCAGTCTTCTTTGATATCAGTTGTGCATTGTGATAATGGACACATAATATAATGTGTACTTCTCCTTCTTTACGACAGTCTGCAGGCACTGGGTTCACTCATCACTGCTCCCTACATCAGAAAATCAGAAACTTTATATGTCTTATTCAAAAGACTTTTGTTTAATTGTTTAATAGACTTTCAACTTGGATTTTTAGGCAAAATGCTTTTGCAAAATCCCTAAGCAACTCTACAACTCAATTCTGTTTATTTTATGGAAAAAATGATCCAATGAACCTTCCATAAACAATCACAACACTACTGAAACTTTATTTTCTATTAAAACACAAAAAGTAGTTGACTTAATGGTCAAAAATATATGTTTCAGTAGTGACAACTCTTAATGTGCTATTAATCTGTTTTTCAGACACAAAAAACAGAATGCTATCTACAGTAACTGCTTATGATGTGGCTGTGAGGGATGGGGAGACGTTCCCACTTCCTGCTCTAAAATGCAGGGGTGTGGTTAAAATAAGTTTCTGTTAAAGTCAATAGTTTTAATAGAGACATAAAACATTTTTTATTTTTTTATTTCAATATTTAATTCAAAACTTAGATCTTCCAACTTCACTTTAAAAGTGATAAAAAAAAAGATCTTTAGCAAAATATATACAACTTTTTATTTTTATTTTTATTTTCACAAATTGAAACTTAGGTTAGGATTTGGGGTAGTCACAATAGAAAGCACCCAATATGCTCATAATACAATCCTTGATGTCCCAATGTCTGAATAACTGAATAACTAACTTTCTTTTTTATTCTCAGTAGGTTTATGCTCAGTATAAATGGCCCATAAAGAACACTATTATGGGAATAGAAATGGATCTTAATCACTATTCCCTTTATTGGATCACTGTATAGAACACTATAATAAAGAAGAGGAATGGTCCTCTAACGTTACAGAGCAGAATTCCTGATTTCAGTAATCTATTTTGTATGCAATTTTTACATCATTCTGGTTCCATTTAACTGCATATGATGTAGTGCATAGTAGCTTTTCTGTGTATCCTAAAACGTATTGTTTGTAATATGAACTATTCCAGTGCAGTGTGAGGCTGGAAGATAAGAAACTGTGTATTCTCCACTATTTTTTTCAGGAAAAAAAAACGACTGAATCCCAAAATAGTGGACTATATAGTGAAAGGGCGACAGCCCTGATCTTCACGCCCACTCTGAAAGGCTGCTTTGATCTGGCCTCTGTTATCACAGCCGAACCGGAAGGATAAATGCGCTCCTCTAAATGCGTTTGCTATTTGAAAGTGAAATCAGTTCCACCTCAGAGCTGGCATTTCAAAACGGCCATTGAGGTTCCTCCAGATAAAAAGAGGAGGATATATACTGCCTGTAAAAGAGCACAGAGCAGCTCCTGTGGCGAAAAAATTAGTATGACCAGCAAGACTCATGTTCGCTTTGCCTATAGGAAGATCCCGGAAAGTCAGGCTGAATTCTTTAGACGGTGAAGCAAAGGACACTGAATTATTCATAAGGAGCAACGTATACACTAGATGTCAAAGGTTTAGTTGATTTGAATGCAGTTTAAAGCTGTTATGTCTGTTATGACCCTTCAGTTCCTCATTCTCATAAATATGTAACGTGTAACGATGAGGACATATCCTGTAGTACTGAGAATACTGGTTCATAATTGTAAGCAGGAGAAGGAAAAATAAGTATTAATGTACTTGACAAGATTCTGGGTGACTAAGATTTAAGTCAGAGGTCTCAAACTCAAATCACCTGGGGACCACCAGCAAAATGGACTTCTCCAGAGGGGGCCCTTTGTGATCAAGTATGAAATTTGCCTATATAAAATGTTTACCCAACGTTCAGTGCCTGAAGTGGAGAAAATAAAAATGCAGATCACATTTACATATTGGCATGTGTATCATCCAGTATCAGCAAATTAAAGTGAAAAATATTTGTTTTCAAATGTATAAATTTTATTGTATGTAGTAATAATATATAACAATCATCTAATATCTGTATGATACTGCATATTATGCATGTGTGTATGTGTGTGTGTGTGCATGTGTGTGTGTGTGTGTGTGTGTGTGTGTGTGTGTTTACCTGGCTGTCTGCAGCACTAGATATAAACAAGCTAGGAATTTCATTGTGTAGTCACTGTATATACAATATACCATCATGTGTTATTCAGTAAAACAAATGTTTATTATGAACATAATGATTCTTTATCAGACAGCTTTGTGCTTATTTATTTATTTATTTGTTTGTTTGTTTATTTATTTATTTGTTGTGGGTGATGAATACAAGATGGATACATCATAATCTAAACAATGTGAAATATATTATTTTTAAACTGAGTAAACATAAAATTACATTTACTGAAACAGCCTTTCACTATCTGTAGTTAAAAGTCACTTGCTGTTGGTTTCTGTGAAAGCACGCACCCGAGGACCTGGACTGTGTTTCCTGTAAGCGTGGTTGAGCAACCACTGTGGAGTGTTCAAAACAGCGTCAATTAACTATAGTAGTTGTTCAACAACGTTCTCAGGAAACGTACCCCTGATTTGCAAAAGGGATCATAAATTTGAGGGTGCATTCAATCGGAAACAGTTTTTACATTCATTTCCTTAATAATTCTAATGTGCTGCATCTACTGTGCTGTCATGACTATGGGTCTAGAATATTAGCTAATTATTAGTTAATTATCCTAAATTACAGTCATGAGTCTTCTCAACATGCAGCGTTTGAATGGTTCCTCCTGCATACAGCGCTCTGCTTTGCTTTTAACACTGTCATCATCAGTTTGAGCTGATTTTATATAACTTATGATGGTTAACTAGCCTTGGTGTGTTGTGGGTGAAGCAAATCTGGCCATCACATGTAAATATACACAGCGGAGTCACATCATTATGAGAAACGTCCTACTTTCGATGGCAACAGCACCTAGCTCATAAAGGAAGTCCAGTGTCGCGAGCTGGCTTGGTGGGTATAGGTTGTATATTTGAGTATGAATCCATCCTTGCAGATCACCCATACATACGTACACCCACACATGTTGATTGTCTTCAGTGGGGCGGATGGGTTCTTCCAGCAAGTCAATGCAACATGTAACACAGCTAGAAATGTATGACATTGGTTGGAAGAGCATGACCAAGACACCCAAGTACTTCCCTGGGCCTCAAATTCCCCAGACTTGAACCCAACTGAGCATCCGTGGGACCACCTCGATTGTTGTGTTTGCTCTATGGATCCTCCCCCACCCATCCTCCAGCAGCTGTGGGATGCACTGCAATCAGCATGGGTCCAGATACCTGTGACAACCTACCAGGTCCTAACTCTACCAGGTCCTTACCGTTTAGCTGCCGTCCGTACTGTGCATGCTGGATGCTCTGGATATCAGCTGGTGGTCATAATAATGTGATTTGACTTTGTATAACCACAGAAAAAAGACCTTTGGTATAAGCGTTGGACCTGTTAATAGGAGTTCAGCGTGTCTTGGGCAGAACATATGCCAGTATTCACCCTCCCCAGTATTCACCCTCCCAGCTTGATGGAACTATGTGATTGGGGACCTAGCTAGTGGGTGGAACTGTATATGAAGTTATTTAGGACTATTTCAACTGGCCCATTCATTATTAAATATTCACATCATGGTAAGGGTACTTGCTGTTTTCATATGATGCAAAAATATAAATGAAAAAATGAAAAATGTACAAGTGCTATGTTAATGCCTACAGCCTGTTTAAAGGCTTATTGTTTCAAGTGGATATTTCCATGCACTTCTAAATGACTTTCAAGGTGCATAGTTCCAGGAATATTACACAAAGCTGCCAGGGTTACAGCTTATTTAAGATATTGCAGGCATTGTATTCATTGGTGTTTCAGATTACTAGGTGATAAAGTCTTTGGTGTATCTCAGGTCCAGTTTCTACCAGTCCGTGGCATTTTGAAACCCACTGGATCAGGTTGCTTTCTTTGGCTTAACACAAAACCAGTACTGAGGGACCACGTAGTCTTCCAGACAACCCCTTGTTTTTCTTGCTGTCTTTGTACCCCACTACTTCTCTCTCACTCCTTCTCTCTCTCTTGCTCTCTCTCTCTTTCCCTCTCTCTTGTCGGCTGCACATGCCAATACACCATTGTGCTCAATCTCTCAGCCTCTGGGTGGTCCTCCATGCGCTAGACTAAAAGACTAAAGACTACTTGAAATAAAAACAGGAAAATGTCTGTCTCGTGATTGGCGTCTGCCTGCACTTTACTTAATTAAAACCTTGGGTGACCTTCTGCTTCCAGACACTCAGCTGCTGCTCTGAGGCAGAATATGGTTCAGACTTATCTCAGGCCCACTGCCGTCATTTCACTCAGTAGTAAAACTGTATTTAGGTGGTTTACTGTACTGATGTTTTAGGCATTCTTGAAAGTCATTCATTTACTTTCAGTTAAAATGAAAGCAAGCCCGGTAAACAGTCATTTAGAGTGTTCTGATGTGAAATGGCCCCTTTGAGAGAATTTTGCCCACTGGTAGGAACCGGACGTCTTAAGCATGGATTGCCTCACAAAGTTCACTCACAGAAAGGTATTTTTAAAAAAGTACTGACTAACTAACATAAAGAAATGCATTAGTAAACATGAAGTAATACATTAACAATGGTTAACTAAAGCTACCTAAACTTGTAACAACTGTTAACCATTGTGTAACCATTGTTAATGCATTACTTCATCTTAACTACTGCATTTCTTCATTTTAGTTAGTCAAAAATTCATGGCAAGATGAAATAGTTACCAAAGGAGCCTTTTTTATTTTACATTATCAGCATTTTATATATGTGATAAGTTACATGTGAAAGTTCAATTGCATCTTAATTAAACAACAGTATTGTTTAAGGCAATGTTTCCTGTCATCAACCATTTCACATCAAACCACTCTGGATTCATTTTGAAATATCTGTGGAATTGACCTTTAAATTATTATTTTTTACCCAACCCTAAATGTAGAGCTCTAACCTCAACCTCAAATCTAAACCTATGGCTAGTTTTAATCCTAATCTGAACCCAAACACTGCTAAGAACCTATTGTTATCAGATTCACCAGATTTTCCAGTGGTTTGAATGCTGATGGCTACACTGTAGAGAATGTCTTTAACGTATTAAACCATTTTCTGTACTGGTTGTGAAGCAAAGCTTGTCAAGGGTTGATTATGAGCTACATAAAATATGTGGCTGTTTTCATTTAATCTGTTCCCCTCCATTAAAAATGTGACTTCTCAAAGACGCTGTTGCATGTATCTGATGTGCAGAGAGTTGTTCTAAGTGGAAAATGATTGAGTAACAAACGTTTCCTATTTAGCTTTTCTTGCAAACTATGTTTTAAACAAGAAAACCATGTGAAAAGGACAATAAGTGACACATCTGATGGTTCTCAGATTAAACAAAACAATAATGAGTAATCATAGAAAGCTCATTTAATTGTGACCAACATGGTCATGCATTCACAAGGGCTCTGTCAGCAGATTCAAATGACTTGAAAGAATCCATCACCAATGTCTCAAAATGGATTACTGGTGACATGCTCAGTTCGATGCATGACATGTTAAAAGAAGAAGTGGTAATTAAGGATGTGCATTCTAACTTGGGTAGTCGAGTGTACAGAATAGGTTATGTTTCAGTCCCAACAAGTTAGTTTGTCGATATAACACTGAGAACGGAAAACTATGTTTTGAGTATTTGTAGTTCTAGCTAATGCTAGATCCCTTAGCCTACTAACAGTCAGGGTTGAGTTGGACTGTAAACTAAATTCAGCCCTGTTTTTTTTCTAGACCAGACCAGTCACAGCGTTTCCAGCCTCACCCCTTCTTTAAGCAGTCCCACTACTTAAAGAGTGAAAAAGTAAATCTAAATTATGTCTAGTGCGTCTCACAAACTGCTATTTTATTGTTACTCAGATTAAAGAAATCTGGCTATGTAAGCTTTCACACAGCCTGTGCTCATAGTTGCACTAAGCGGATGGAATATTAAGCCCTGCGTAAACAGTTTTAAATACATGTGGGTGAATATGTCAAAGATGCTGTAACTGGGTTAAGAACAGCAGTGACTGCTAATTAACCAGTTTGATATTTAGCTAGACTTATGCATGGACAATGACAAAACCAGTGTTCTATTATTTTCCGTGTAGTTGCTACAGAAATTTCTGCCATCACAGCACCAACGTTCCACAGACCACAGCACTGAGTGGAATGTTCAAGCAAGAGTTTTTTGGGATGCCATGCATGCCAAACATCTCATTGTTGAATTCCACACTAACCCAATATCCTACAACAATAATTAAAGAGCACAGAGCATTCTCCTGTCCTTTATCTTAAATCAAAAACTGACACTGCTAAAGCTTTCCTCTAATAATCATGCATTTTCACACATAACGTTACCTCCATGTCAACGTTTGCCTGGTGCTGTGTCACATACCGCTACAAGGTGCGGAGCAGTGTTTCTTTCAACACTGAATTGTAAAAGAAGCATTTGTGTGTGATAGTACATTAACATCAAACTAGCCATCTTTAGCCTTAGTACACAAGTAGACCAGAAAAGCTGGCTTACTTAGCCAGCTAGCTGACTAAACAAGGGTCTCAGAAGTTTTGAATTCCCCCCAGCCAACATGCTCTGTCATTAGCTAGCTTTCATGGTTTACCTTTGCCTGTTGTCGTCATTATGCTTTGTCCTGGGGGTGACGGCATTTACGTGATTGGCCGACAACCATGCACCAAGGACACAGTGGGGCACTAATGTTCTAGGTATGTACACTCCAGTATATGTGCTTTATCTCCATTCATTTTATGAGCGACTGCCTTAGAAACTGAAATGCAGTATGTGCAGGGTGAATACTTAGAGTTGCCCTTTCCTGTCCTTTTAGAGCCCCACACACAAAGTGGCCCACCAGGAATTGTCCCAGTACTCCTGATGGTCAGTCCATCCTAGGTTACAGCTGCACTCTCAGTCAATGAGCTTAAGTTAAGGCACTCAAGCTTTAAAGTAGCACAGTACAATATATTTACTGAACTGTAAATATGAGCAGACTCTACAGCCCGGTTAAAGTGTTTCACTGAACTGTTGGTCTGCTGGTATGATGACATTTACAAGACTGAAATAAAAGGCAGAATTACACCCTGTAGACAAGACAAAGACTATGCAAACAATTTGGACCCATTTGATTAAAAGATGCAGTTTCAGAAAGCATCCAAGTCCCGAAGGGGACTCACAGGAAATGTATGATTTACATTCGGTCTGCTGGGATAAGTTTGCCTTGACCCTAGGCCCTGTTTTCCTGCATAGCTTGAGCAGATTGTCCAGCCACCAAGGCCTCTGGGCTGACCTCAGTCTAATCCCACTGTGTCGGGCCAGCTGGGGTGAATGGCCTGGAGACCCAGGATGACACTGGAGTTTAATCCAAGAGCCACCTGCCTGACCTGCAAGATTCAGCTTCTTTCAGTGACCAGACAGTGTTTTAAAGCTGTGCTTAGACACTGCAAAAAAAAATGCAGTCACTGCGAAACCTACTGAAGTTACTGTGTGTGTGTGTGTGTGTGTGTGTGTGTGTGCGCGCGAGTGTGTGTGTGTGTAAGAGAGAGAGAGAGATCGAGACCTCCTTTTTTGACACATATAGGCATATCAGTATTTGATTATCAGCTAAGCTAAACAGTATATATATGTTGAGTTTCCAGTTCATGCTACAGTACTGAGCTGGAATATATTCTCTGTATATATATATATATACATATATACACACACAAAAAAAAAGAAAGGAAAGTCATTGGAAATTTAATATTGTAATAATTTAAAGCTTTACTCATTCTTACTCACTCACTCATCTTCCGGACCGCTTCATCTCTCTGGGTGCTGAAGCCTATCCCAGCGTTCAGTGGATGGAAGTCAGGAAACACCCTGGACAGGCCACCAGTCCATCACAGAGCTACTAAAGCTTTAAGTGCTGTTTATACGATGGTGATAGTTGTGGCGCTCTGGCATGCCTGACAGGACAAAAAGTCCTTTTTTATTCGTCTCTTATATTATTATTTTATATTATTATTGAACTGTTTTTATTGTACTCTTTTTTTCCCACATAGTTTCCTTTGACTGTCTGTTTAAGTGAATAATTTTCCTGCTTGGCTATAGAAACAGTTGATTCCACAGACAATAGCCTTATAGTCTTTTACACCTTCATTCTCAGCCCTGCGTGTACACAGATCAGTTCAGTCCACACTAATAATCTTACACTCTGCAGTCTGACAAAAGGCATTTTTCATGATCTGTCCTGCAGATTTCTACCTGCTGACACACTGTTCACACAAACATGCTCTGACTCGCAGGGTGAATGAAGTATGAGTGTGTGAATGTGTGTGTGAGAGACCTCTCAAGCACAATGAATGAGGTATGGGAGGAAGAAAGAGGGAGAGAGAATTAATGAATTAATCACTGAATGAAAGACACTGTTTTAGTTCATATTCACACAATATTCCACATTTGGTGGTATTTTATATAAAATGACAACATACAATTACACATCTGTTTGTAAGTGATAGATTATTCAGAAGACAAAGTTTGTTCTTTGACTACCCAGTAAACATTTGAACTAACGTTGAAATCACGTATATGACTATATTAAAACACATTTTAGACGTCCATGGACATCGTTTACTGGGTATAGTCCTGCAATGTAATGACCTTTGCAGCATCCCTAAAACATCAGTTTGATTTGTAATATTAACCAACATTATCATGCAAAGAGAAATAATTCACTGCTGAGTTGAATTGCTGTGTTCACACTACCACTACTCTATTGGTTTGGAGTTTTTACTATACATAATGTTGAGTTTCCAGTTCGTGCTACAGTACTGAGCTGGAATGTGCTAATTGAAGGATTAGAAAGTTGGAAATGTCAAAAAAAATTGCCACCTTGAGCTCGAACACACCACAAAATCTACATCTGATCATCAAAATGACAAATGAAAAAATATTCAAAATTCTTCAGAAGCTGTATTTATGAGTTGTGTTCTTCAATGACTCATTTGGAAAAACGAGACTTTTGCTAGCATTATATGAAGCTTGTCCAATATAGTTGCACTTCCTACGAAAGAAGTAATTTGTGGGCGGAGCATTGATTTGCCAAATGATCTAAATTTCAGTATTTCTGTAATCAAACCATGGAGCAGCTGTTGCTGTTTTGAACGGTGTATCACCTCCACACTGTAAAAAAAAAAAAAAAAAAAGTCAGCCCAATTTGAAATGTTAGGTCAATCTGCTGCATAAATTTTCTACTTTTCACTTACTAAACTTAGTTTAGGTCAAATTCCTCTTACATTTTTGTGCTCCTTTTAAGTTACAACAGAAAGAACAGCATAAAGATTTTAACGCAGCCATTTTTAAATTCTTTATTTCCTTTTTTTTAATAGTGAATTATCCAATTGCAATATACGTAGGATAGTAAGCTCATCAGACAAAAAAAAAAATCACCCGTGACTGAAATGTACCTAATACGTTAATTAAAGTAATTGTAGCATGTACCTGAATAACAGCTGTGGTTCCATTTGTCATGGACTGGATATGTTTCTGGATGTAGGCCACATCAGTGTTCAGACACTCTTGCATCAAAGAATTGTGCAGTTGGGCCAGATTTGGTGGATGCCTTCCCTGGCAAAATTCAGAGGAGAATTTCCTGTAGACTGGGATTTTAGCCACTGCTGGTAGACCTGTATGACCGTACGCTTCTATACACCTCCAGATTCAGCTACTTCCTTCACGCTATGGTCTTGGCACGCCCAAATGCAGTCACTCCTTTTAGCCATCACTAACATCTGCTTTAAACTCATTTTACACACACCAGACAAGACATTTACTGCACTGTACCACATCTTCTCAGTCTATGAATCCTGTCACACAGCCCACAGGTATTTATAGCCTGATCATGCTCATGTAACTGCAGGAGCCTGATGTTACTACCACCTTAAACACACAAGGTGCCTTTTTTTTGTTTGGTGACCTTACATATAGTCTGTCAGAATAAAACTATGTATTTCTAAAATAGTAACTTTACTGGAGAAGGAAAAACTTCATTTGTAATGGGGATTATAACACAATATTGTCTCCAAGTAATTTCTGAAATTTGAACTTGATGTAAAGAGTAAATTAACTTTTCAAATTATACAACAACAAAAAAAAAGAGACCAGAGGTTTGTGCACAAGAGCGACAATATATTATGAAGATGTAATGCCTTGTGCTCATGTGTGTACTATATTAGTATTTTTTGCCCATATGCCCACAAACAGCAAAATCCTAAATATAAAATATACATGCCATAACAGAGAAAGATGATCCGTGAATCTGCATTTAAATTTATTCTCCTTACAAATGGGATAGGTCATCAGCATCTGTCAGGAACAAAGGAATGAATAAAGGAAAGAATAAATGAGTGGCAGAAGAAAGCCTGGGCCTGGGTTGCCAGGTGCTGTCCACATTGCGCAGAAACATTATTTACTCGTCTTATTGAATAGATTGACAACAATGAGACAGTAATCATGTGCTCAGCACAAAAGCCCACTGATGTTGGATTCAGTGGGCAGAGCTGTGGGGATTTGGCCGCTAAAGGCTGAGTGTTTGTGTTTGTTTTTCAGGCAGGGAGCTGTGGGTGTTAATTCTGGGTCAGAATCCTAGACAGCACCGCACCGGCATTCCAGAATTCAAATACGTTGGCAACATGCATGGCAACGAGGTGAGTCACACACATACACATATACATGTTTTTATGCTTTGTCAGGACCTGTTGAATGAAATGACCTATGTATAATTTTGGAAACCTCGTAACTCCAAGATGCTCTGGAACGATTCGCTTCATTGAGATGTTTTTACACCAGGTCTTCTGAGTGATTTTACTCCAGTTGGCACCCATAAGCTCATTTATGGCAGAATACAGCATGATTATGAAAGTTCGGTGGATATTATGCCCCTTGCTGTCTCCAATTGTGCATCATAACATCTGTCTGTTGAGCTGTTTTTGGTCCACGTAACTTCTTCATACATTTTTGCTTCTTCTTGCATGTTGCTGTGAATGCTACGCGGGCTAGAGCTAAACTGTAGTAATATAATAATAACACATTTTTGTAGTAATAATATCCTGCTTTGGTCCCGCCCAAGAGAGCCACTGGACTACGGGTATAAAACCACAGGAAGTAATACACAGCTAATAACTGTTTCATAGATATGTTAGAGGATTGGATTGGATTCATGCTTTTTCCTTCTGATGTCTGAGCCATTTTATGCTTATTATTAGCAATAAAGATATCCATCAATCCCGATTATGCCATGTATCAATACTGATATGCCATCTTAACTTTTACTGTCACTCCAACACTTTTATCCTATAAAGTCACCCAAAGAAGCACTTTTACACACACACACACACACACACGCACACACACACACACACACACCCCTCATTCACTGTTAATAGTCATGCTTCAGTGCTCCTCTCTGAATTACAGGACTGAAACACACCTCAAACAGACACAGAGGAAAACACACACACACACATGCACTTGTATCCTTTAAAGGCGGAACACACGCCCCCGCCCAGTCCAAATTTAGCCTCACACACGCAACACTGACTCTACTGAGTTTGTAATGAAGGCACTTTTTCATCTGTTTTTTTCCCTTTCTGTTGTCTGAAGCTTTGAAAAGCAGCCTATTTGCTCATCTCACTCTAGAGAGCTAAACTGACCACAATGGTTTCCAGGAGTAATGAATACAGACACATGTTTGTATGTTTCTGTTTGTGTGTGTGTGTGTGTGTGCATACAAAAGTGTCCTGAGCAGTAAAACCAGAGAACAGGGTTGAGTTTAGGCTTTGAAATTAAGTGTACAAAAGTCAGAGACCACCCTTCATTTATTTTATTTCCACACTAAACGCCCATTAAGCATGTAAATGGCCAGAAACCACAGGTGGGGTTTGACAACACACTTCTAGAACCTAAGAATAGCTGAATAATAAGCCTTTGTGTGTAATAACTCTGAGGACTAGCACATTCATTATGCTTTAATATGATAAAAAAACACATTTTCTTGCCTTGACATTATTTCCGGGTACTGCAGTGTTGTGAATTTACCACCATTTGTAAGCCAAGCTCATAGCTGATGCCAGAATATCAGTAACACCAATATCATTAGTAATGGAGGACACCTTCAGCAGACTACACTGAACAGTGCTTATGGCTATGGAACTATGAAAACTGTGTTCACCTTATTTTGATGTTTACCTTGCGTTCATCTGATTTTCCATTCAGGTTCATGTTGAATTGTTGAATGTAATACATTTCTGCTTGTTCTTGAGGCGTTTCGCCTTCAGCTTTGTCTTCAGCAAGTGAGATGCATGCCCCATTGGACTGAGGTGGCCGACTCGGCCATTGCAGTAAATTCCATTCTTTTGCCTTGGGTCTTGGGTTGAATTTTCAGTAAGGGTTGCACATTACGTTTTGAAGCATTTGGCTGTTTGATCTGTTAAAAAAAAATCGCCAGTTCAGAGCTCATGAAGAGATGATGAACACATCCATGTGTCAGAAAAACACTAGCAGAGCACTTGCACCAGAGTTTAATTATTCTTATTTTAAAGATTAGTGTATTTTAAGGCTAAAATTAAGGATTACTCAAGGTTTAAGTATCAGTTCTGGTATCAGAAAAAAGTGTTATTGTGATCTCTAAAGAGAGTGTGGGCGTGTGTGTGTGTGTGTGTTGGTGGTTTTCACGATAATTCATTATAATTAATCTGGTGTTTCAAACTGAATATGGGTGTGGTAGTTCTGTCTAACCATGTCCAGTTCAGCTCATCATCAGGTGCTTCAGGCCCTTTTAGGAGTAATAGTCCACTTAATCCACTTTGGACAGCAATTTATTTGCCCCAAATTGCTGTTGCATAAACATTTTAATCATGTGCTATTCTGAGGAACGGCATGTACATAGTCTGGAAAACATTGTAAATTCAGTTAATTAGGATAGTTAGGATTAGTTCATTAGTTCAAATGTGCATGTCAGACAAGATTTGTTTGCCATTGATTTCGTATACACAAACAAACAACATTTACAGCATACACGTCAATAGTGGCGTAATGAAACAGGGTGTGGTAAACAGAAATAACCGTTTCACCCCTTCAGTGTTGAATAGGCACACAGAAATGTTAATGAAGCATGAATGGCTACGAAAAAAAGGAAACAAGGGAAACACTTTTATTTATTTCACTTCTAGGCCAAAACAGCCATTAGTTTCTGTATCGGAAAAAAGTTGATCACACATCTAACAGAAAATGACATGGAAGCTTTAACAACTAAATACAATATAGTTTATTCAGTATTTAGTATGTCCATACTTTGCTGCTATTTCAGCTTCTGTTTGTTTGCAGGAGACTTGCTTTTAGATTCCAAAGAAATCTACAAATTAGAAGTTTTCCGATTGTATTTTCTGCATCCCAGTAATCCTACTACAAACTTAAACTTATCAGTCCGAAGAACCGTACTCCATGTCTCAGATGTCCCGTTTTCTATGCAAACTAATACTGCTGATATTTGCATTGAATTTTTGTTTTACTTATACATTTTTTATATTCATATTTTTTAACTTTTCATATTTTTTTACTTATAAATCTAAAGCTTTTTTTTTTAAAAAAAGGTTTCTGTCCCATCTTTTCATGTCACTACCGAAACACAAATATTATACAGTCCATAGACAGAGCCTTATTTTAGTCACACTCCTGCATTTTAGAGCAGGAAATTAGACTGTATTCATGTCCCTCATGGCTACATGGTGAGCATTTAGATCTTTAGATTTAGATTTATACTGTTTTGAGGTACAAAACAAGTCTGAAAATCAGTGTGTAACACTGAATCAGCGTGTAACCTATTTTCTGCAAATAAGTAAACTTTCTTTGTGTTTTAATGACAACTATTATGGCTTTATGTGTGTACAAATAATTGTTTCCTGGTCCTGTGCTGACAGTTGTTATGACCAAAATTAGCTAAAACTGTCACCAACAGTCACTGAAACATCTGTGAAATGTTAAATTATTGGTTTTAATAACATAAACATAATTAAGTAAACATTTAGTAAACATAATTAAGCTATAGGTTATCATGATTTGAATAAGATGGAAATATATTGTTGTGTGCCAGACAGAAAGAAAAACATATTGTATTTTTTCCAAGGCAACCACAAAAGACAAAATCTGTTTACAGACTGTAAATCAAATGTAAATATACTTTATTATGTAACAGAACACATGATTAATTACAGTTACACATAATTATGGCTCATTATCAAGTGCAGTACTTTTCAAGGTCTGCACTACAAAAAGGCATTTGTTGGTTCAACACAAAAACATTACCTTCATGTTGTACCAAACAACTGAAATAATAACACAAATGACTTTGAAGGAATCAGTGCTATTAACTTTTGTAGAAGCTCTGTAGATTTGGAGCTTGTTAGAGCATTGGATGTAGATATGAAACTCAATGTTAAAATTTAAGGTCAAATTAGCACAAGTTTTTGCGTCATGAGTAGTAACGGTACCAGAACAGGACCAAACCTGTTAAAAATGTCAAGGAAGTTCTGCATATTTAAGGCTTGTTAGAGCTCTAGATCTATATAAGCTACAAGATCAAAATAACACAGCCCTATAATAAAACGTTAATGAGTCATGAGTAATAATAGTGTCAGAACAAGAAGAAACCTAGTTGGAAGGTGTGCACTTTGCTCTGTGCAAACATATGACAGACTCATCAACTTAGGGCAGGATCGCAGTAAGCGAGTGAGGAACACTGTAGAGATGTAAAGTATGGTAGCAATGCTGCCATCCACTGTAGCACTGTAAGAGCAAGTTTATAGTATTATATTAGTATAGGTGTGGTGTATCATAGTACTGTAGAAACAGGTACATAGTACTGTGAACTGCAGCAAGATGTGCAGCAAGTACCGTAGTACTGTAGAACCAAATATTAGTTTTGTAGTATAGTAGGAACAGAGGTATAGTTCTGTATTAGTAGCTATAGTACTGTAGAAGCAGGTGTAGAATACTATAGTACTGTGTGAGCAGATGAGAAGTACTGTAAGGCTGTAAAACAAGGTGTAGAGTACTGTAGTACCATAGAATCAGGCACTATAGTTTTCCTGCTTTAATACATCTACTTTAACTCAATATGGGCTGTTAATGAGCTGATTAGTTGGATCAGGTGTGTTGAAAGCAAGGAAAACATTAAACATGCATGACAGTGAGCCTCCAGGACCAGGTTTGAGAAACACTGCTGTAAGACCATGTGAGCAGATGAAAAGTACTGTAAGGCTGTAAAACGAGGTGTATCGTGCCGTAGTGCCATAGGATCAGGCACTATAGTTTTGTTGAGTACTGCATTAATGTAGCATTGTAGGAGAAGATGTGGTGAGGCAGAATAACCTACAGCCAACCGTTATCTGAGCTACTGACAATATAATATTTTCAAAAGATTTAGTTTTAATTGCGTCAACATGTTCGATTATCTGCTCTCAACTCTATCACTGCATAGCCAAATGTTGGGCCTATAGATTTATGCTTTATGGGTTATTATTACATGAATAATACTATTGTATATCAGGATGTGTGAACAATAAGGCAATCAAAAAAATGTCTTCGAACCTTAATGTAGCACCAAGTATTGTTTGTAATACAAAGATAGAGGAGATAGATGAGACCCAAGACTCTCTTCTCTAAGCTTTACTCACTGCAAGTTAGCAACAATTCATAAGCCATTTTTAATGATCCATAAACCTTTTTTACAATTCCTCAGCACTTTTCTTCTTAGAGTGCTTATCCTGACAAGATGTATTCAGATGTATTCAGAGCCAATTTTAGAGCCATAGTGGAAATGCTTGAGGAGTGAGCTTATGTTTTAAAGCTGCTGGAGGATCTATTTATCTATTAATGGCTGTGGACTACAAGCCAAAGTGCTTCCTTGATCTCCACATCCATTATTAATGTAGTCGTACATATTAAAGATATTATTTTCAAGTAAATAAAAACTTCTTAATAGCTGATTGAAGTTATCCCACAATGTCAGCATAAAGTCATAGCTATTTCTGCAGTTTAACAGTAGATATTTCCCAAGTCTAATTTAACTTGGTAATCAGATTAAGCGTTATAGACCCACAGCAGAAACAGACATTTCAAGGAAGGTCTGAAAAACCTCAAAGCTGATAGTAATGGGAACAACGTGATATGAGAACTTGATAAATCTAAACATCAGAATTTCCACTCTGATAAGACTTCAGGCTGCCAGTTCCAGCACCTAAAAACACACACATGTGCACACAGACTATACAAGCTCCATACCACACACTAGTGTACATAAACATTGCGTTCTTATTTTGCTTCACACATTATCACAAGTGCCCTAGCTGTTTCAAACCCACTGAGGACCCAGATTTGACTACTGTTAAATCAATACTGTGCTAAAGCACATTATATATGCTCCAGCAGCCCCCCACCCCACCCCCAAAAACAAGGGGTCTAGATGATGAGTGAGTACTAAAACATTTCTTAAACACTGTATTTTTTGCTGCCACTACTACTACTAATAATACTTAGTATTTAGTACCTAGTGGTAGTAATAGTAGTAGTAGTAGTACTAGTAGCAGTAGGTGTACTTGTAGCAGTAGCAGTAGTTGTAGTTATCATGGTTTTAGTAGTGCTGGTAGTGGTAGTAAGTACTAGTAGCAGTAGGTGTACTTGTAGCAGTAGTAGTAGTAGTAGTTATCATAGTGTTAGTAGTGGTGGTAATAGTAGTAGTACTAGTAGCAGTAGATGTACTTGTAGCAGTAGCAGTAGTTGTAGTTATCATAGTGTTAGTAGTGGTGGTAGTGGTAGTAGTACTAGTAGCAGTAGGTGTACTTGTAGCAGTAGTAGTAGTTATCATAGTGTTAGTAGTGGTGGTAGTGGTAGTAAGTACTAGTAGCAGTAGGTGTACCTGTAGCAGTAGTAGTAGTTATCATAGTGTTAGTAGTGGTGGTAGTGGTAGTAGTACTAGTAGCAGTAGGTGTACTTGTAGCAGTAGTAATAGTTATCATAGTGTTAGTAGTGGTGGTAGTGGTAGTAGTACTAGTAGCAGTAGGTGTACTTGTAGCAGTAGCAGTAGTAGTAGTTATCATAGTGTTAGTAGTGGTGGTAGTGGTAGTAGTACTAGTAGTTCTTGTTTGTTATTGCAGAAGAATTGCCATTAACATACTAGTAATAGTAGTAGTAATAGTTAGTAGTAGTAATAGTAGTAGTACTTAGTAGTAGCAGTAGCAGTAGTACTGAGTAACGTTAGTAGTAATAGTAGTAGTAGCAGTAGTAGTAGGTGGTAGTAGCAGTAGTAGTTGTGGTAGTAATAGTAGCAGTTCATAGTAGTTACAGTAGTGGTAGTTTCCCATATTATAGTTTACAGTGTTATAAAACGTTAGATGAAAACAAACTACAATTCATACTTGTATATTAATAATGTTTCTTATTGGCTGTTTCTTTAATAAGTCACTGAAAGAACTGCTGAGTTCTCTCCTGTATTTTCCAGTTTGTACAGTTGTGTATGGGCTTTAGAGTCACAGAAATGTAAAGTAATGAGTACAGTAACCCCATTACAGATTGAAAGCAGTAATTCATTATTCAGTAATTACTATTACAATTTTTGAGCAACCAAACATGTCTTGGCTGATCAGCTACATCTGTGGAAGGCTGTACATTTCCTATAAATTAAAGATTTCTTGCTGATCTATTGTGTATGTTAGAAGTAGGATTTTCCACGTACAATAGCAAAATAGATTAGAGACAGATGTAATTCCAGTACAGCCTGGAATTCTCCTGCATTAACTGGACATTTAGACTGCATTATCACTCTTTCCTTTCCACTCCTCTTCTTTCCGTGTGTTTAGTTTCAGCAGCAGGTGGGCAGCCATATGGCCAGCACGCTCAGCGTTATGATGTGTCCATAAAAGATTAAGTGATGTTTTTTTTTTTTAAAGCTTATAGCCTTGTTGTTAAGCCGACAGAGTCAGGCTCCCTTTCTTTCTACTGTTCAGGTCTCATTATCTCTTTTCTCCCTCTTCCCTTTGTCTTCTCTCCTTCTCTCTTTTTCCCTTCTCTCACGTCATGTCATTCTTTCTCTCTATCTCTTTCTGTGGCTACATTTAACAGATCAGGTATGATAGTGGTGAAGGATCTGACTGGTCTGAGAGCGTGACATGTAACTTAGACAGAGCTCTGAAAGCCTCCTTTTCTTTTGTAATCTGTAATCTGGTAAACTGACTTGTGTGCCATTTCCAGAGTTGTGCATTACTTCAAGTGTTCTTGAGTACAGGAATGCGGAGAGGCAGCTTCCCATTATTGAAGGTTTACAGGTTTGCAAAGAGGAACAACGGCCCAAGCACTCCTCCAAAGGAGGATCCCATATTGTATAATGCTCACTAATGCCATAGCACCAACAATTAACTCTGTTTCATCATGTTGCTTTTTTTTTCATAACCTCAATACAGTGTCATGTTTTCTCTGGCTGTATAAGGCTGGTTCCCCTCTTTGAACTCCTGGACTGAGGTCTCAGAATGGTTTTTGTTTACCAGTATTCTGTTTATTTTGGGGTTGTAAGTACACACAGGCTTGGAGCTCTAAATGTATTTTGGCAGTTTCTTAGCGGGACAAGCAAAATTAGAAATATGGAAGTCGTTTAGGCTGGTATCTGAAGAACAAGACAGAGACATTATAAAACTGTTTCATCTTAAAAACATGAACTAACCTTAAGAACTTGGTTTACCAGTTGTTTTAGCAGGTTTTGTAAAAAGCACTTTTTTATTACCTTTTTACCCTAATAAGTATGGATGTTTTTCTTTTGTTCTAATGAGGGAGGTTAAAACGTCTGCTTGACATGCACACCATCCAAAACTCCTCTCTCTGTATGTTTGCATGTAGGTGGTGGGACGTGTCTTGCTGCTCCAGCTGATTGATTACCTGACCAAAGGCTACCTGAGTGACCCATTAGTGACCAAACTGCTCAACAGCACACGCATCCACATCCTGCCCTCAATGAACCCAGATGGCTTTGAATCATCTGCACGAGACTGCATATACTCACAGGGCAGGTGAGAGAGAGACCAACAGAGAAAGATAGATAGAGAGAGAGAGAAAGAATGAGAGACTGCTTTCTTGCTTGCTTGAATGACTGACTGACTGATTGATTTGGATTGATTGATTGATTGATTGATTGATTGATTAATAGGGACATGAATAGAATGACTCACTTGCTCTCTTCTGAAGGTGAAAATCACTGTCAGAGATCATAACTTGCCATCTGGGGCATTCTATAAGAGTAAAGAGGGAGCGATGGAACTTATGCTGCAGACACACCTAGAGTATACTATAGATACACCCATGATTTGTTTCTGAAATGCTAACACAGTTTTGCAGTTTCTTGGGTTTAACTTGTTATTTGTGTCACATGGCTAGCATTAAAAAGGACTATTCGAGACTATAGCCATTAATTACACAATTATATACTATAGGTGAGTCTGATATGTGCATTGTTTAGTGCATATATTGGAGATTGATATGGACATATGCATCTACACCTCCTCTACAGAGAGTACACTTCTGCAGACTTTACTGCTCAGTTAGGCTACATTCACACCACTTGTAAAACCCTTATTTTTACTAAATCCTGTTTTCTTGTTAGGCTGTTCCCTATATCTGTTAAAGGTGACCTCTATGTGACATTAATCTGAACAGACCACACTCTACACTGACCCGCATGCAGAAAAGAACAGTACCTTACACTAACCCAGAGGTAAACAATCATGACTAACAACAGGTGAAGGTCCACTCCCTAAGGCTTCAGTTTCATCTTCGCCAGCATCGAAGGAGCAATCGCCAGGTTTCAGTGACTGACAGCTGGGCTTATCACTTAGAATGCGTTCGAGCCGAATGTGAAAAAGGCATATAATTTAGCCACAGCTACTTTTTGCATCTCTGGTTTTGCTATCTGAGCTTTTGCTTTTCTCGTTAACTGCATTCTCATTCTCCTATGACCTTGCACAGACATTTCTTTTGACATCAGAACGGTTGCGATAACTGCCTTCTAATATTGTTTATGCAGAAACATCACCTCAGATGTTTGAGGTCTTGACAGCATGAAAAATGACAAATGTCAAATTCGTTCCCATTAATCCTGATCTGGCTCACATTACTGCTTGTTAGATGCACATTGGATTTTAGGACCACATATGAACGTGTTCTAGATCAGAACTGAAGATGTGAGATTCGCTGTGTATTTTGCTGTTTACTCTGCCACAAAAACAACACAGAAGTGTTACATAAGAAGAAAAAGTTCAGATATGGGCCACTATAAAACTGCTATTTATTTGCCGGGTTTAACATACTGGACATGCACAATATGTAGCCTGTGCAAAACTTATTGCATTCTTAGATTTTAAGACTTTGTTCAGCAAATATACAGAAATGCAGAAACTGTGCAGTCAAATTAGCTTAAAATGCCATTGAAATGCAAATTTTGTGACTCCTGGTATCCATACAGATGGGGTTTCCCCAGAATATCCTTCTTCTCCAGAAGACTTCTGTTTAAGTCCTCTGAAAGGCTAGCTTCCGAGCATTGTGGTCTAACCTATGAGCAGAACAAAAATGTTCTTAGCAACAATCAAAAAATAGAGTCTTAATTACACAAACAACAACCTAAGGGAAACACAGCTTAATTGTACAAACAGTATCATCCTAAGGAAGTTTCTGTTTCTATATGAAGGAATTGCATACGAAAACATTTGGCATCTTCTGTTTTACAAGATAAGAGACAGGCAGGAAGTGTGAAGCTTTCTTCATAGGATGTTATTAGTAACTGGTGACACGGCTAATGTTTTTGTTCTAGACCGTGAACCAAAGAAGCAGTAGATTTTGATGCTGACAGGGAAGGAAAGTGTGAACATCATGAGCAACTGGAAATATACAATAGGAAAAAACATTGTTATGTAACCTGCCTGCAAATGTGTCTTTTCATAACTACTGCCATGTAGTATAAACTTAAATGCTGACAAAATCTCACTCAGTCTATTGAGAGACAGAAGAACGTTTCTCAAAGCATGTAAATTACTACTTACTGACTTCCACAGTGTTTGTTTATTACTATTTTGAGTTTCCAGTTTAAATGCTACACTTGGAAACGGCAGTATTGTACCATGTCAACATTAGTTTGATTATATGACAACAAAGCTACAAACAACACATTCTGACATTACGACCTTTCACATGCATGTGAACTTCAAACATCAAACATGTTTCAGCTGATGGGCTACATTTGAGGTGAGGGTAACACACACACACACACACACACACACACACACGCACACACACACAGACATACACAAACAGAAAAGTGCCAAACTATTCTGTCCTCCATGAAGGTCCCTCCACAGTCTTGGCATTTCCTAGGCCAGTCCAGTCTGACCACTGTCCTCTCTATAAAGCACATCTGCACAGCCTGAAATAGACAAAATGCTCAGAGGTTAAGCTCTAAACTGGATCTGTGAGCACATTCGTACACCAGCCATTCAGAAGTTCTTCTCTCTGTTTCCAATATTCACACTGCTTGTTACTGAATAGCTAATGACACAGAGATGGAAAGAGAGAGGGATGGGGGGAGAGACAGACAGAGAAAGACAGAGAGGGAGAGGGATGGATGGAGAGAGAGTGGGAGAAAGAGAGAGAGAGGGATGGAGAGAGATAGAGATGTGTGGAGAAAGGAGAGAGACAGAGAATGTGAGAGAGAGAGAGAGAGAGAGAGAGAGAGAGAGAGAAAGAGTGAGAAAGGGAGATATAGAGAAAGAGAGGGAGAGATAGAGAATGAGTGAGAGAGAGAGAGGGAGAGAGAGAGAGAGAGAGCAAAGAGAGGGAGTGTAGTGAGTGTTGCAGTGAACAGCTGGTGGTGTTTTGGTGGTGTTTTGGTATTTTTGCTCTCTGTGGTTCACTCACTTTGCTCTGCGATGAGGGTTGGCATGGCAACATCAAACACTGGTCACATGAGCACTGCACATCTGTAGGGTTTAGCTCCACATTATACATCCCACATCAGTAATGTGATTTATTGAGTACCTGTTACTGTTACTGGGAGTGGACATTACACACATACAGGAGTGAACACTAGATAATGATTAATAGCACCTTTAGTACAGGAATAAAAAGGCGTTTTTCACCCCGCTGGATACCTTCCAAATCTGTGTTTTACACTGAATATAGAATCAGCCATTTGAGCTAAGTAGTGTTTTCTTTATGTATCTTTACTGACAAATTTCTAAATAACAGTAAAGACAACTGAACTAGCCACGAGGAACGCTTGTCCATCACACTCACATATGATCACAGTGCACTGGCTGCTGACAACTACTTGTTGGGGGCTTTTAAATTGTGCAGTATTGTGCAAAAGTCTTAAGTATAGAATATGGAATAGAGAATTGGCTTTAACTCCATCAGCAGCACCTGATTTGCAGCACGCTTGCACCTAGAAGGAAGTGTGGGATTGCAATGCTATTGGGAGATTCGCTGGTCGTCTCCATGACCGTCTGGCACGACACCATTCCAGTCTTTGGCAATGTTGACGTGGTGTTTAGGGCAGTTGTCATAACGGTCTGTGTGCATGTAGTCTTGTGTCATGCAGCCGTTTGCCAATGGTTCTGGCAATATCAGGACTACTCATGGAGGGCATCACGGCTCACTGAATGCCTGCAATCGTGGCTGTTGGGTCAGTCACGTACAGCAATAAGGCCTGTCCTTGCTTAAGTTACATGCACGGCCGAGCGTGAAACTTGAATCATTCGCATGTCTCACAATGTCAAACCTACCCACCAAGTTTCATTGCTGTCGGTTGAATGCTTCTGGGTGCAACTATTTGTGCAACTGTTCTTCTGATGATGAGTGTATGTACAGTATATAATTTATGTTAATGGCTGATTGTGAGAGAACGTTTAGACAGAACATAGTTTATTTTATACACTATTTAAATCATTTTTAAACAGCTTTAAAAGTGGCCATACATTTACTAACTAATGGTCTGACAGGCACTTTCTGAAGGGATCCATTGACCTCTGTAATGTAACTGTAATGATGTGAGAGCGTCTTCGTTTTCTTCATGTTCACTATGTTTGACATTCACGCTAACTCAAACTCAAAGCCCTTGACTATGTATGTACATCAGCGTTCGCTGATGATGAATGTGCCATTACTCCACTGAAAGCCCTAATTGACAGGGAACAGATGTTCTATGCAGAAGCGCTGGCGCTGTAGCAGTTGAAGTTTCCAGAGGCCGAAGGTCTGTGTCTATATTTGGTGACAATCCAATGTGCTGTCAGATTTACGTGCAATAGAGCAATAATTCCTCCTGGCAGTGAAGGAAAAGACTACATTTGAGGTTTTTAGGTATATAGGCCTGCTTTGGAATAAACATCAAAGGTCCCATAAAAGTGCTGGAAAGGAGAATACACGCACACACACACACACACACACAAACCACTGGTCAGTTTCTGACTCACTATAAACATCTGAATGTTCCAATGGAAATACTATAATTTGATAGAGGGACAGCTGGACCAAACAGAATTTTAAAATAGCCGGAGCTGAAGCACATCTGCAAGGCCCAACTGCTCAAAGGCATAGTTTTGGTTCCAGAAGTGGAGAAGACACTATACAGTTACAAACATCTATCATTCCATTCACAATTTGCATTGGGAAGTTTTTCAGTTCTTGTCATTATTGACCCCAGGTCATGCACATAGCACTGTAATAATTGTTATTATGACATGAGGTACAGATGCTTAAGATTTAAAGGAAAAGCTGTTGTTTCTTTTTCTTGCTTCCGCACCGACAGGTAGAATCAGGAGACTGAAGGCTGGAGATGTTGGAGTAGTTTATTTCAAGGCGATCGCAGTTAACTCACAGCTCTTGTCCAGTCCAGTCCAAAGACAAAAACTTGTCACACGATTTTTATACACTGTTTCACCACATCCTTAATGTAAGAAGAATGTGTCCTTGTCTGGGTTTACCAGATGGTCAGCTCTCCTCCAAATGATGTTTGACCTATAACCTGTAGAACCCTGATGGCAACATTCTCCCAGGGACTCCGCCCCGTCGTAAAAGCATAAAAGTTCTGTTCTGGGAAGGCAGCTGTTCCCCACATGGTAAACTTATACACACTTGTATACATACACACTTATACCAAAACACTGATATCCAACAAAGCCAATAAAGTCTTTTAGTAAGGTGTTGGTCCTCCAGGAACTACCAGAACAGCCTCTGCCTACCTTGGCATAGCTTCTACAGTCTCTGGAACAGTACTGAAGTGATGGAACCTCATTGTTCCAAAAGATATCTTGTCGGTTGTTGTTTTGATGATGGTGGTGGAGAGTCCTGTCTAATACATTGCTCTAAAATTTCCCATAGCTCAATATCTATTGACCATTCAGTGATCTCTTGACAAGGTTGACACCCTGTGGTATCAGCACAAATAGCAAAAATATTGCCAATTATCCACTGTTTACTTCCAAGAACGCAACAGAAACTAAAACTCAGAACACTCCAAATCTCCATCCTCCGTTTATTTGAGTTTAAGAACTGTACCTTTAAGAACACAATATTTTTCTCATATTTTGCATCTATACACTCTGTTTGAGCGCCTGTGTCTTTAAACCCCCCCTCCCAATGAGCCCAGGGGTTTCTTATTGGTCAAGTTGTCCTCACTGTTCTAAATGGTCAACTGCCACAGTTTTGCCCCTACACCACTGTGGCTATTTAGAGTTCTGCCCCCACACCACTGAGGCTGTTCTTACTATGGCATTGGTTTGGTCATATGAGTTTTAGCCAGAGTTCAAACCTGAAAGTCAGGTAGACAAGATCCACCTTTGCAAGCTAGACTGGAGGTTGCGAGATGATGTCACCTTGTAACAGAGAAAACAGTTACCTTTCTTTTCATGAGACTTGCCTTCAGTTATGTAGAGACATCTGGAATGTATGTGTCTATGTGTGTGATATAGGAAGGTATGGGAAGAAGTAGGTTTTTAAGTGTAAGAAAAACTGAGTTGACATAAGTGTGTGTCGTTTTAATACCTAGTGGGGACATGTTAGCACACTCACTTGGTATTTTGTTTAAGTATCAGAAGGCTCTGCTGATATGGGATCCACATCAAGTTTGTGAGAGAGAGAGTCTGTCTGTGTGTGTGTGTGTGTGTGTGTGTATACCTGGTCCACAGGACAGCCAGAGACACTAAAGTAAATCAGCTCTATTCTGCCACTAATCCAAACACTTTTCTACGAGCTATAAACATTGCAATGCTTTGTTTAAAAGGTTCATCCATCAGCTTCAGTCAGGACTCCTGCTGTACAAGTAGTTTACAAGAGCTTGCATGTGGGTATTTTGATAGCCCAAATGACTTTTTGCTATTTTCATCAATAACTGACATATTCAATTAACACTCATTTTAATAAAAGAAAATTATGGAACTTTTTGGAAATATGGAAACTTGCAAAGCTTTAGCATTAGCTGCAAACCACTTGCTAAGCACTAATAGTAGCACTGTGGACTCTGTAAATATATATGTAAAAAAAAAGATAACCGTAGTGTGCTTGTCTGTGAGCTATTACCATGAAAGATTCCTTTCTATTGACATCTTAATTTCCCTATAAAACCAGATGAAGTTCTGCTTTGGATTGTGGAATGACCACGTTCTTTTATGCAACACTGTTGTAACCTTTGAGTGTGGTTTGAAAGGAACCATTTACCAGAAATCAAATCTTGTTTGCTTTAATGCCAGAGGGAGAGTGACAGTAGATCAGCCTGAGGCAAAGTGCACCTGAATATTTGTCAGCTGATTAAAAATGTAGGGGAGTGAAAGGAGGAAAAAAGACTCAAGTAACCTATAACAACACAATTTGAACAGGATGAGTTAATTATTGATAGTTAATTATTAATTGTTTATTAATATTTATTATTTTATTAGCAGTTGTGAACATGACTGACTCCTGTTTTATTATTATTATTAATATTATTATGTCTATTATTAGAGCTGACTTAGTAGGGGAGAGAAGGACATAACCTAACGTGAGGTACAACATAACATGGATTTTTGTATAGTTAAACAGGTTTATGCCAAACGTGCTTTTGTTCATTTTCTCATATTTGCATGGAAACATCATTTGTGAATTTTCACTGAAATTGGATGGATATTTTTCCAGCTTCCCACTAAAGACAGATTTGTAACTTTTTAATTGCAAGCGTTTCCTGGTTACCTATTGTTTAAATCATCAGTGTTTGTAATATAGCACCATTTTTATTCAAATACTTGGGAGCTAGGTAGGCACAAATGCAGCCTCCACATGGTGGGGTTAGTTTTAACACACTATCACAATTAAGACCCTCTAAGGAAACAATGAGAGAGGTCCTCCAAGTCCTCCGTAAAAATGAAAACGAAATTTATTCACAAATTCATCCAAGACGTCCTATCGCAGACATGTAAATAAAATCTGCTGTTGTTTTGTTGTGTTGATATTTGGTGTTCAGTTTGTGGTGTGAAATAATGTTGCTATGTTTGACAGTGACTTCTCATCATTGTGTACGGATATTTTTACATGTATTGAAGTTGGAAAGATCATCCGTTTCACAGAATTGGATCAGCTCAGTTGTGTTTGCATCAGTTTTTCAGACTTTCCTGTCAATTGTTACAATTATCCTTTCATTGTGTTACAGTTAATCTCACCTAGTTGTAAACTTCGCATTCATCCTGCTTTCAGTGAAATAAACAGTAGCTGCTGGTTTATGTTTGTATTTAGAGCAAAGCTGTGTAGAAGTTGTTTAGCAAAAAACACAGAAGAGTGTTTAGCAAAAGCCAAAATATTTTGGGGGAACCCAGCGGGTACCTACCAGCTAAAAGTTAGAACACAAGACTGAAAGTTTGTATATATTTTTACTACATATCTATATCTTCTTCAGAAAATCATCTGAAGTCTTTGAAAAATAGAGCGAGCGTACAAAGACAAAGGTGGTGGTCTACTTTAAAGAGAAAATAAGGAAACAAGGAAATTGTTCCATGAGGGTTTCTAAACCTTTGAAATCTCAGTTAGTGCCGAATCCCATCATGTTTACACAGCGTTCAAAGAGCAAGTCTAATGGATACAAGATTTGTGCGTTTTTCTACCTCCGTTGGAGCAGTTGGACATTTGGAGGTTGTTTTCCTTGGTGGCCTATTGAGCTTTGGCTGTATTGTGAGTGCAATCAGAAACTGTTTGCCATTAGAGGAAAAACGAGAAGCCAGTAAAGCATGTCCTGCTTCCTGTTTACTGCTATGAGTTTTACTTTGGTTTTTCCAAACTTGACCACCCAAGAAGACCTTCATAAAGCATTCTGACAGGTGGGGATTCTAATAAATGAGTATTGATTATGTTTTACTTTCCACTAAAAAATCGAAGTATTATACATTGAATGGATTGGTTCAAATTTGAAAGCATTATATTGGTCTCCTAGCCCCAAATGTAATTGAACATGTTTGGTATTTGTTCTGTAATTGTGTACTGAAGCTACAAAATATAATTAACAAATGTAATTAATGTAATTGACAAAACCCCAGCAATTACAGTTATGCAAACTGTCACACTTCCTTTCAACAGCATCAAGTCAGTGTAGATAAGTACCTCTCTCTGGTGGTACAGTGGCACAGTGGGTAGCACTGTTGCTTCATGGAAGAAGGGCCTGGTTTAGATTCCTGTGCCCTGGCTGATTCCCGTGTCTACATGGGTTTCCTTCCACGGTCCAAAAACATGCAGTCAATTGAATTTGAGATGCTTAATTGTCTGTATGTCTGCCCTGCAATAAACACTGAGTCTGTACAGTGTGTTTCCTGCCTTCCGCACAATGAGCGCTAGGATAGGCTCTGGCACATCCGTGACCCTGAAGGATAAGTGGCTTAGAAGATGAATGAATGAATCACAGTCTCGCATGCTTATATTACCTTTTTTCATGCTGTTATCAATAAAAAGAGACAAAAGCATGGCACATTGCACAGGTAAGCTCATTGAAACCTGCAGTTTGTGTATGCTTTTATTCTTTGTAGATACCAGTGTGTCATATAGCGTCCCTCATTCCTGGCTCTCTTCTTTTGGCAGCCCTATACAGGATTTTTGGACCTGCTGTTTTGGATGTGCTGTTAAATTAGAGGCCAACTAATAACAATGACTACCACAAGCTGGCTGGCTAATTTATGTTTTGCTTATGGCTGGTTTGAGGTTCAAATAAGTTACATTTTAAATTGCAAATGACCTCAGCATTCTGAGTCCAGGGGTTTGGTGCTTTAGTAGGTAGTGGCTGCAGATTAGCCTTTTTACTGCTTTACTATCTGCATACATATATAGGTAGTATGATATCTGTCACATGCATGCAACTCACTTATTAGGTAGAGTCGGCTTTGGCTTCCATTACTTGTTACTCTATACGTCATAGCAAAACTGTCTAGGCTGATCGATTACATTTGTGGGGAAAAGTGATTTTCACCAAACAATTTCTTTCAGCAAACTGAACTGAGCTTAAAAGAACTGTCCTGACAGGGACCTGCTACTGTGATGGTTCTGCAATAACCACTTCTGTTATTGCAGTTCTGTTGATGTGTATCAGATAGGAATTCCTGAGAGCAGCAATTCTGTGCAGAGTGGTTTGCACTACCTAAGGTGGGGGATTAAGCAGGATCACCACACAAGCCCACTGCAAACAAATCAGCTAATTAAGTACACATGAATCACAGTGTGCCATGCTGACTAACGCAAGCTCCTGTGAGGTGAAGGAGGCTGGCGTATGTGGAGGTTGACCTGAACTCGATTTGATAGTAAGGTTAGATGTGGGCTATAATCCAGTGGGGGTAAATTGTCTGCAGTCTGCAGTGTGTAGTGTCTGACAGTAATAATTGTGGAGTGATTTTAATCCAGTATGAATCTGCAGCATGTGTAGTGTCTGACAATAGTTTTTAACTGTATAACACTAATAATGCTAGAGTGATTTTAATCCAGTATGAATCTCCAGTAGAATCTGCAGTAGTTTTTAACTGTCTAACAGTAATAAGTGTGGATTGATTTTAATTTCAGAATGAATCAGCAGTGTGTGTAGTTTTTACAGTCTGACAGTAATAATGCTGGAATGATTTTAATCCAGTATGAATCCGCAGTGCATGTAGTTTTTAACTGTCTAACAGTAATAATGTTGGAGTGATTATAATCCAGTATGAATCTGCAGGGTGTGTGGTTTGTACAGTCTGACAGTAATAATGATTGAGTGATTTTAATCCATTATGAATCTGCAGGGTGTGCAGTTTTTACAGTCTGACAGTAATTGTTGTGAGGTGAATGGTCTTTTGTCACAGGCTGAACCCAGAGCTTCTTCAGTAATAGTAGCTTTGTATGTAAATACCTCACAAAAATCTATAAATACACACAGCTGTGTGGTGTATACGTCAGCATTACTCCACTGGAAATATTTTGTTATTGTTATTGAGTGTTTCCAGTGGAGTAATGCTGACGTAAACATGCAGACTATACAGTTTTAGTTTGAGGAATCTTTGGGAACTTTGGGAAATATGCAGATAATTTATCCCTGACCATTTGACGAATCATATCCTGCACATTACACAAACCTCTGTAGGAAAAGCTCCAGTCATGCTTATTACAGAGACTGTTCAGTTCTCAGTAGCTGCTGACAGTCCACATTTCTTTCAGTTACTGGTTATAACACAACTGAGCCTGATAATCCATGTTCCGCATGCCTCTCAGGTATATCTAGGCCACACATGTAATATTAAGGCTGGCACAACCAGGAAACGTTCGGGACCAGGTAGACCTGTATAAGGCCTAAGGCTTAACTAAAATGGAATTTTTACAGTGAGTCACCACAGGCATTTACAATGTAGACTAGCGTTCATTGTTGGACTTATGGGCTGGTATGACTGCATTATGATGATAAATTATATCATGTTTATGGGTATCTTCAGCATTTCTAGAATACTGTCCAATATGACAATTAACATCTTTTGACTCAGTCCATGCATGGATAACCTGCTGGTGGTGTATAAGCTGTGCTACAGCCCCATTATAGAAATCTGAAGTGTTGTATCCAGCCACTCTGTATGAGTAGAAGTGTTAGAGTCTCCAGGTATGGGAATAATGGCATAAGGCTTCTAGTTTTTGGTCTGCAAC